>CM022537.1:0-600000 GCA_012273795.1 Dendrolimus punctatus
TTTATTCTGATATGAGCTCTTTTACTGATAGCTAATGAATGCGGTGGCATAATATTAGAGAGGTGGCTTAGGTGGGGTGCCTACACAAAATTATATAATTTGTTAAGAAATTTATATTAAAATTCCTTTTGGCTAATAAAGGCACGGGCGTACTCAGATGATGAGCTTATATTGCGAGTGACATATTTGTCATGATTCATAAAATGCATAGCATTTTACACTTACAACATATTACTACAAAGTTATTATTATATATATATATTATTATACACCGATTTTAAGGGTCTTCCTGTTCTCTGATCAACACTCTTATATAACCTACCTTGTGAACATAGGGTTCGCGGCATTACAGCGAAGGGTTCCTACTACTAGAAGATCACGATATTTGGCCAATATTATTTGATTTATTCAATGAATAAGTTTTATTAATTCTCACTATATAAATTCTTTAATTTTATCTTTCACTCTATGCTTCGGCTTGAGTTTGTCATTCCTTGGCTCTTTGAGGGTCGGGGTGGACGTTACAGCGCGAGCTTACCCCGCAACCCCGGCAGCGGCTGGTCGCCTCGTAAATAGAGGCGGCCTCTCCTGTGTGCGGGCCGGGGAATGACGTTTCCCCGGCCCTGAGAGGGACGCGCGGCTGCCTCTCGCGCCCTCTCGCGGCATCAGTGCGGGCGGAGGTCTTTCTGATCCCCCAGACCTCGTCACAATCGGTCCAGCCGTTTCAAAGATTAGCCGAAACATACAGATAGACAGATTTTTTTATATAAGTACCGAATACTTTCTTACGCATTTAATAAAAAGCTGTTAATTTGACATTACAAACAGACACTTTAATTTTATTTATGTCATTTTACATATCTTCATATCCTTTTTAATTTTTTCTTCCACTCCAAAGAATAGTAAATACTTAGTTTTTTTATGTAGCATTTATGTAGTTGTCTGTTGTTAATCATTTTTTATCTCAAGTTTATTTGTTCTTATCTCTATGATATATTATCTGTATTGAATTGATTAAGAAAAAGAATGATCTTACAAGAGCAACAATGTATATATAAAAAAATTATATGTTGATTAAGTTAGATGTGTAATTTTTCCATGTAAAAAAAAGCTAACTTTTATCCCATTTCAAATTAAGTTCGGTTAACTATGGCAACCTGTTGCGAACGCAACTTTAATTACAAACATCAAACTCCAACGTGACACAAGAAGGATTTTACACCAATTTTTGAAACACCTTTGAATACTGACTTCAAGGGACGGCTTGGAATCTTACAATAAATAAATTAGCTGTTCTCAAGTAATTACCGTCTATGACTTCCCACTGCGAACTAGAAAATAATTCTGTGTTGTGGGTGCTAAGATGCGTTTAACAGCGACTTACCATTGAACTCAGTTTGTATGTACGTCACCTGCATAGTTATAAAATACATAAATGCATATAAATACGGTGGTTATAATAATATGTATGTATACATTACATATCTACACACATACATACATACACATTATAGAAATAAAGGTTTATTGATTTATATGTGTGTATAGATGATAACTATAGACTACATAAGTATTGGTAAATATATTGATATTACTTATATATGTCGGAGAACGGCCTCGTTCTCACGACATCTTTAGTTATTGCAGGTTTAGTGGGCGTCATCAGGATAAAATGCGAGCATAAAACACGATGGCCATGGTTTATACACTTTTAATTTAGATTTAAAAGACATTTTAACATAGTTTAGACCGAGCAGCGGGTTCAGGGCACCGCTCATACTTCCAACTTCAATATTTTCTCTAAATTCTCCAAGGTCCAACTCGACCTGTAGTTACCAACCAAATGTGTCACAAAAACTCCTCAGTCTACCGAAGTAGATACTACCAAAGTATAGAGGGCGTCTGAACCCGCTCCGCCATATGCTCTGCTCTGATTGGTCGTTTATTAAATCACAATATTCATAACTTTTATTAGATTAGAACGATCTTTTAGTTTTAGAAACATTTAAGACATCAAACCAAATTAAATTAACAATTTTAGAAGCAATTAAAATAATAATCCATCCAATTATAGCTTCCCTCCGAGATATATAATAATAATTAATCAACAACTGCTCATCAGCAAAACGCAATGAATTGTTTGATAAGTCTCTTATCAGATATCATCGTCTTTTGTTCTCCAGTCGTTACAAACCACCTTTTACACAGATCGTTGCTTTGCGGGTCAGTTCGCGCTCGTGTAGACAGCACCACAGAAACGCTGTGCAACCACTGGATAGAAATACATATGTAGATACCATAAGGCTGATTACATTGATCCAGCTACTGCCTCAGGTAGAGGACTGATTTCAAATTTTTCAATCGGCAATAGGAAAGTAGTGAAATCAGTCAGGCTTAGTAGCGATATACTGACTTCAAATCAATTTAAAAGAAGTCAGTATGAAGTCAACATTGTATTCCTTCGATTTGAAGTCAATAGCTGGATCATTATAAATCAGTCTTTATGTTGTGGAGATAGGGGTCAATGTGCTGTGTAAATTTTTAGATTAACGCTTCGAGGCGCTTCGAAAATGCCTTGTCCCTAACTAAGTACATATTATCCGCAAGAGTTAACTTGAGACTTGAGCGGAATGCGCGGTCCCCTCCTGAATCCCACCTTCTTACCACTCTCGCCATCGTCGCGTAAGTACCTCGCGCTTACGTCATCCGAGAGAAGTCTCAAGTTAACTCTTGCGGGTTGTTTATTTTAAAAGCCCATTACCAAAAATTACCACTATTGTGACGCATGTAATATATGTGGACTTGGAAACCCTTTTCGTAACATATCTGTCGTAGCCCATGACAGAGGAGAAGGAGAAATTTAAAATAAAAAACCCTATTCGTAAACTATTGATTGGCTAAGATGGGGAATAAATAAACATTCAGTTTGCAGTCTGTCCTTATTTCATTTCCGTTCCGGAGTTACGCCCGATCGGACAGGCAGACGTACAACTAAACCACAGCTAGCTCGAGATTTACGAATCGCGATTTACTTGTACCGACAGCAGAAGAGGAAATCTTTTATTTGGTAAAAATATTACAAACTAACCAAGGCGCCAGTTGAGTGCAGAGGAACTAATATTATAATATTTTCCTGAGCTTTCGCGATTTTTATATATAATAATTAGTACGTAACGTAGTTACGTTTTAACGGTTTTAAGCGCGATATAGTACCCCGCTTAAAACCGTTAAAACATAGTTTTATTTTTATTATTATGCAAGAATTTTATAGAATAAATATAATACGGATATTAAAGTCTTTCAATTAAATTTTAAATTGATTAACTTACCTGTATCATATTATACACATAAAATATGACTTTTAAGTTTTATCTTACATAATTTGGAATACCATTACCATTCGAAACTCAAAGTATCCGCTTTCCTACTGTTCCTTATCCACAATATAAAATCTTAATATATATAAATTACGTGTCGCGTTGTTTGTCCGCGATGGACTCCTAAACTACTTAACCGATTTTAATCAAATTTGCACACCGTTTGCAGTTTGATCCAACTTGAAAGATAGGATGACTTACATCTTAATTTATAGTTAGTTGGTTAAGCGATACGAAGTTCGCCAGGTCAGTTAATAAAACTATATTTTTTTATATACTATTTGTAAATGTATGTAATTTTTTTCTTGTAATTAATTGTTTGAGCCAACTTATATTTTTTATTATATAAATTATTCTTTTTTTCGAAACTTCGTTGATATGTATTAATTTTGTGTTTTATATTAAGGAATATTAATGATTTTATATATCCCAAACAAATTAAATAAATAGAAATAACTTCTATGGAGACGGTACACACTGAAGAGAGTTAATTTAATCCGCTTGGAAGAACCATCGCCGGTTTATCTTGTTACCCAATTTAAAGGGTAGACAAGTGTCCCGGCAGATTCAACCCGCCAACTGTAATTGCCCCGCTACCCAATAATAACTACAATTTATTACAACCGCTGATTAAGATTGAAATCAGACCAAATAATTGAGCATTGGTTCCGTATAATTAAAAGCTCGAAAGTAATTTATCATTTTGGCAGACTTATCTACACTACTATTAGCCAAGCTTATTGTACAATCGTAGCATGAAAATACGTAGTAAACGTCAGATGGACATGGATACTTATGCTAAGCCTGGCAGCGCACATTCTTATTGCACCCGAGGCAAGGAAAAGCTTTAAGCCATCTTATGCTCCCTCTCTTACATAAGCAAGATGGTGTAATGGGCTATTTAATCTACAATAGACTACCATTTAAAAGAAACAATGCGGAAGTCTCGGTTCTTTTAAGAAAATATCTTATCGAGCAGACGCCCTACACAATAGAGGATTTTTGTTAATTTAATTAAATTTATGATTTAATTAGATTTACTTGAAATGACGTGTACACGTTATATTAAATTATTGTAGTAAATAATATACTTATGAAATGTTCGCCAGTTTTCAAATTGAATAATAGTAAGTTGAAGTAATATAACGTTATGCGAGCACGTGTTGTCTTTTTAAACCGAGTCATACCCAGCACAGACTGTTCCACAGCAAATTTTGTTTAATTATTTGACAATAAAGTTTAAAATTATTTAGATTAAAAGTTGTTTGATTTTATCTTGACTAAGAAGATTATAAGATATACGTGCAAAGCCTTTTTATTGGTTTTAATATTTATGATAAGCGTAGTGATTATATCCTCTTTGTTTCTTATTCTTAATCTCAAGGTCTGTCATTGTCAAAATTGCAATTTCCTTATTCCACGTTTCTGTATTTTATAAAAGTAACATTTATTTAAATGTTGTAGTATTGAATATTGCACTCGTGCTAGAAATAGACGACTTTAAGGTGACGAACATTTTCATTGTGCGACTGTACATCCTTTTGGGGGTGGTGCGTTATGTCTATATGTCACGGCTAATACCCGAAGTGCGGCTACACCTAGTTCTATCCGGCTAAAAGTAGGTGTAGCCGCACTTCGGTTTTTAAACCTAGGTGTAAAAGATTTGTTCACGGCTAATAGGTGTAGCCGAGTTCATTTGGTTAAAACTAGGTATAGCCTTCTTTATGCTGGCTACAACTAAATGTAGCCAATCCTACGTGGAGTCTGTAGTGACATGTTTTCATTTTTAATATAGGTTAGAAGGCTAAGGCGGGTGCGAAGCGGAGCGGAGCACCCGCCTTAGCCTTCGTAATTATTTTTTTTATAACCACCCAAAAATTATTTTCTGAAACATACACGATTAGTCCCTACTACTACAGTATTTGCGTACTGCTCTTGTATGGATTGGAAGAACTTCGTAAAAAACTTATTTCCAATCTATACGTGATTAGTTTCATACCCTTGCGTTCTGGCCTTGTACAGAATGGAAAGACGCCTCGGCTACATCTAATATTAGCCGTGAGGAAATCTTTTACACCTAGATTTAAAAACCGAAGTGCACTTCGGGTATTAGCCGTAACATATATACCGAAGCTTCTCCAGAGAAACTATGGGAGGCTGCGACATATCTGTTTTTATAAGAGTAACTGTGTATAGAAAAGCACTTGTTGCACACTAAAAGAAGTTACAAAATTTTTAGCTTGTTGCCTTTTACTGAAATGCAGAGAACGCCCATAGAGTGCACGAGTATAAGTACCTGCTTAAGTTAAAAGTTTTCATCCGTGCAGGAACGGAGAAACATAAAATTTCCTGCGGCCGGGCGGCCTGTCGTAAGAGGCGACAAAACAACCCACAGAGTAGGGTCTTTTTCCATCTGGTTAGCTACCACCCTTAGTCTAGAGTATGCCGCCATAACAACCTTTCGCATTAGTGACCAGGTTCCAGTTTACCTTTAGAGTGTTAGCATATTTGTAGCACATCAGAAAATACGTTTAAACAGTTTTAAGCGCGGTTATTTATTTGATTCAAGTGTGTGGGGTGAAGGTAAGGAAAGGAATGCTCCGGTGGTTTGGGCATGTGGAACGGATGTATGATGAAATGACTAAACAGATATACAATGCAAAAGTGGATGGATGCAGAAGTCGCGGAAGGCCATGACACACCTTCCATGATCAAATTGATCGTGTACTAGCAGAAGGTGATGTCAGTAGCTTTAAGAACAGATGAGCGTGCATGACAAGAGCTATGAATGTCAAAGAAGCAAGTGAGGTGTGTAAGAATAAGCCTGAATGACGCTCTGTTGTTCGTGCCTGCCCCGCAAGGGACCTGGCGTGAAGTTATGTATGTATGTGTTTTCATTATTCCGGCTTTTCGGCCACTTTTCAGTTCCGTTAAAACGTAGTTTAATTATCTATACAAGCCGAGAAAACTTAAGAAAACATTATATGCACACTTTTGGTATAACAAATATCCATAGGCGATGATAACCGCTTCCCATCAGGTGGGTCGTCTGCCATATTGGCTTTATGCTTCAGTCTCCTCCACCTACATGGTTGCCAATAAAAACAAGAGTTGTAGGTTCATAAGCTTGATATTGTGCACTGTTACAACCTAAGCGCCGACAAACACAAATTCATACCTGTAAAAACACATTTTATTACCTTTCGGCATAACTAATTGTAATTATTTTATGATTATTTTGGTTTCTTATTTATTGGCATGCGTTTACTAATTATTGTAGTAAACAGTCCATTGTTTAATTGTACCCGTTTATGGCCGTTGCGATCGAATCATTACTCAGGTGTTACGGATTAGGTAAACTACAATACAGTCACATTTGTATTTATGAGGTACAAAACCAGGGCCCGATGTTATACGTGCTTGTATGGTTCTAATAAACTCCATAATAATTCCAATGTTATTTTAATTCGAGTCTCGCGACTCGTTACAGTACAATAAAACCACAAATTAAATTAAAACAATGTTTATTACAAGATCTTTTTGGTAAATGCAAAAAAATATTACCGAGAAAAAAACAACCAAAAATGTAACTCTATTATAAAATTATGGCATCTATATATAGTAATTATTTAGTAAATTATTAAATTTAAACTAGAAGTAGTAGAAGCGGTTTGCTTTTAATAATAAATAATTAATTCATAATAACTAAATTAATAACAATGGCTTAAGATCATTTTTTCACAGAAAACTGAATCGAGTGATTATAGAAAACACTGTATTTTTAAATATGTAATTAATTAAACTAACACTTAGAAATAAATTAAGTACGCAAAGTGTTCTGAAAAACATCAATAACGTTGGAATATGTACCTACTCTTTAACGATAAAACCTGTTTTTTCGCGTATGCACTCGCAGTTGAAGCGACATGATATACATAATTAATATGCGTCATATTATAAACTTTTCCCATAAGTATAACTGTTAACATGATAAATTCAAAACAAATTGAAACCCAACGAAGGAAACACCCAACAGTGTATAGAAGCTTTTACTTTAATTTACTTCTTGATATCAACAAGCTCAGTTTGCATCTGAACTGTCACACACGGCTAATTGGGAAGCACCACAAATTTGTGGTTATATCGAGATAATTGAATTGAACGTTAAACTGATACTTTCTCCCTCTATCTACATAGAATTTGTATTAGAATAAAAGAGACGATATAATTCTCTTGGTTTTGGCGCGGAAATTTTGATGGCAGCTTGTGGAAAAAAATATTAACATTGGTCCATCGAAGAGTTAACGTAGCCATACATCAACTAGGTTATCCTCATTAACAATTTGACTTTAATAGGTGATCCAGATTCACTTAGAGACCTCGCGAGAATGCGAAAAAAATAAACGCCAGATCATTCACCTTTCATGTGCTTTTCTCGTCTTCCGAGTGTTATTCGTAAGAATGTGGAGTACCCATAATCATGTTTGATAGCGAGAGTAAAGTTTATTTTTTTCAATCTTCTGTGAAAAAATGTTTATAGTTGACTAACACCTCACCTCGTACTTGAAGCATATGTACTTCAATATTAACGGTTAACGACCACACAACTGCCGTGGGTCAGCTCTTTTACTATACACATTACCCACATCATTGCACTCAGGACATGAATACTATACAGTAGTATCATACCAGTATTAGTATGATCAAACGTATTGTCTACTAAACTACTTAATACGCAACCAGAAGGCATTATTGGTCCTTCGAACCGGATTTTGAGAAGTGTTTAAAAATTATCTCGCATGTTACCTATTTTTTTAAATCTTATCTCAAATTATATTTGCTTCTGGGTTATGCCAAGTACGTTATGGTAAAGTGTTAATCGTCAAAATTTAAAAAAAATTATTTACAATAATTTATTAGCAACTGGCAGTTCAAAAAGGCACATCTTATTTCTTAATTTTTTTCTACATATCTCAGAACAAATACATGTCGATATTGCTATACATTTAATACACTATGTAATAGTAGTAATTGATATGGTTTTAGGTAAATAATTTTAAAATTGCTTCAAGAATCACATGCCTGTCGAATTAATATTTATAAAATGTAAAATATATATACTGTATATATAGTAAAAGCTATTTTAATATATCCTTTTTATTTATTTTTTGTTTTATAATCTACGATATGCCTTTTAACACAATTAATTAATTGACTTAAGCGCTCTTAGTTACTTAGTAATAAGCCTACAAATATATTTTCGTATTGCTTAACAATTTTGTTGATATGACACAAAACTACTATTAAACCTACAAGGGAATTGATAGAATTGAAATCCTTCAAGAGTGGCATATCAACAATACCGTTATATATATGTATATTATTTAAAATAATTATTTCTACACTATATATACATTTGCCAGTTTAATGATAAAAATTATATATATTTTTAAAATGTTACTCGTAAATATTATTAAACTGACAAAATATACGTCTATATAAATTATTATGTTAATTCACCATACTCATTACAACCTAATTAATATGAATTATCTTAAATCACATTTCTCAAACTCTCATCCATTAACACACAATTTTTACATTATCAGATTATCACACTTCGAGATTAATCCTCGTACCTTAAATAATATTATAATTAGCGTAATTTGTGTATTTTAATTTCAAGAAAATATAAATAAGTAATTTTAAGGTTTTCAATTAATTATATCAGCATAATATACGTACTATGTAATATTACATTACGTAGATGTTATATAATATTAGCTACCTTTATAAATATTTTATTCATCAAATTAATTTTAAAGTATTTATTAAAATTAGTTTCATTCGTAATATTTTATTAAGAATATAAGAAAATATAAATCACGCTAATTAAAATAATTTCTTTTCACAGTGACTTCTATTTACCGCATATTTTAAAGGTAGGTTACCGAAATGAAAATGATAAGTTATTGTATTTCTCGTGACTAGTAATTAATAATAATTTATAATTATGTAGTAATTACAACATCTTTAACACCTTATAGACATTTTTGTATAAAAAAATGTCCAAGGCACAAAACAATTCGATATGTCATGAGGCACAACTATTGATTTTCATCTATTTAATTCAATGCTTAAAAAATATTTCCCTAATTTTTACACTATATATTTAAGAATGTTGTAATTAATTTAGGGTGAATGGTAGGTGACCATTGTTGACACCCCACCCAATGATTAGCACCAAATAAATTTACTCATTATTATATATCGAATAATATTATTTATTATAATGGGGATTGTTCACAAAAAAATACCCTCTGATTTTATATTTTTATTACGTAAAATAGGGTATTTTAAGGTACTAATTTGAATATTTTTGTGTTTTAAGCGTTAGTTTTTTTATAATTCGATTTTAAAATTATTTCTCCGATGACGTCATAAGGGACAAGTTTACATTGATTTCTTTGCCTAGAAAACAAAAATAATAAAACTTACTAATCATAGTAATCTGTACTACTATTTAAATATCACTGTCATTAATCATTACGTATCGTGATCATTTTAGTGTTTTTTGTCGCTAGGCTTATAATTTTTCGTGTTCAACCATTATTATTTTCTATGGTTATCGTTAAATTTTTTAAAGTGATCTTTAGGGAAAAATCCATGTTACAGAACTTAAATAATGTACAGCTAGATTTTTTTTACACCTGAAGCAGGCAAACAGGCAGACGGCCCACCTGATTGGATTTTGTAAGGTCAAATAAAGGTCAAACACATTTCTTACAAAATACAAGAAGATCGTACGTTTTTTGGAATTTTAACTAGACAGAAATGATTAGGGACACTATTCCTCAAAATGATTTTTGAAATAGCTAGATTGAAAAAAAGTGAACAATCCCAATTGTACAGCGATGTTACCTACAGCTAAAATAAGAAAATCCGTCTGTCTATCGCTCAGTTATTACCCAGAGAATAATGATTTTTTAACCATTTAGTATACGGTTATCAATAGGTGTGAAATTCACTACACTAATTGACTAGTGATGAGCAGTAAGAACATCAATTGACAACTATAACATTTTTTTTCATACAAAGAAGGGGTAAAAAATTACACTATTATATATTGACTGGAGCACGTTCATCTGCGTTAGTTCTAGACATCTTCTTAAACAAATCACGCGTACGGGTCTTCTGAATCACGGGAAATCTTTACGGAACCCAAATATTTATTGGGTTCGCTAATGTAATGCAATAAACTTTATTATGACAAAAGTTGTATAAAAACAGGAAATTCCTCCTCGTTAATGTTAGGAATAAAACAATATGGTGCTAATCATTGTACTGGGGTGCCAATAACGGTACAGTTTCCCCCTACTTTTCATCATTTGGAATTAATTTTAATCAGCTGCCTAATTTTTTAATTAGAAATCCAATTTGGTAACTTTGTAACTATAAACACTCCTAACACGCAAAACAAGTATCGCAGCAAATTGGAACATATGTCTTTACGTGTTTATATGAGAGATTTCAAAAGCAATGTACACAAAGAAGCAGGTATGAATATATACTCTGATGATCAAGCTGACAGACCAATCCAAACTTGAGACAGTCTTAAAATATAATTCTAGTAGAACACGTACTAAAGAATAAGGTATGAAAATGATGAACTGTAGTAACCTCAGGCACCTGTCTCATGTCAATAGATTTCTAAGACAATTGTGACGAAAATATTTTATTATTATTATTAGGTATTACAAAAGATTACTCCAATTAAAATCTCCATTTCATTTTCTAACTTCAATACTACTTAAGATGATAACTATTATTCCATTTACCATAGTATTGGTTAAAATTTAAAATAAACTCCATACAAGTGTCAAATTTTCTACCAACGGTGAAGTAAAATTATATATATACATAGAGCAATGAAACTGGCCGCGCCCCTACCGGAGCCTTACTTTAAGGGCACCTACGCACTATGCGGTTAGCCGGAATGCGGCCAGCCGTGACCGCAGGACGCGGTTGCGCTTGCGGTTAGCCGGGTGGCGGATAGCTGCAACCCGAACAGGAATGTGCGGTTAGAAACCATCGTGGTTTGCGGTTGGTTGATTCATTTCCTAGATGGACGTCGAAGAAGTAGCAGCTATTTATTATATTTAGTCGCGTAGGTATACAAAGAAAAGAAACAGAAAAAAGGTACAGGGTGCATCCTTATTTGCAAACTTGTAATGAGACAAAAAGTATTCCAGATTGCTGGCCTATTTTGAATTACCATTATATTTTTTCCGTATCGAAATCCATAGTTAATGCGCTAGCGTCGATAAACACGTTCACCGTCAATGGCGAACCGCAAACTAGCACCACCGCGTAGTGTGTAGGGCAACCGTCCGGCTGGCCGTCAGTCGGGCCGCAGCGCTCAAAACAACCGGAGCGGTGAGCCGGTGGCCGGTGGCCGGTAACCGCATCGTAGTGCATATAAAAACGACTTTCTCGTATAAATATTAGATTAGTCAGCCGCAGGGCTAGCCGCATAATGCGAAGGTACCCTAAGGGCGGCGTGGAGAACTTCTTTGCTCTGTGTATACATGTATACATAGTAAGATGGAATAATCTAGGTCTAATCAGCACCTATTACAATTATATATAGTAACAGACCGAAACAATTTTAATACTCTGTGTAAATTTAAATAGAATGGAACGCCTAAAACTTGTATACGACAGCTTTGTGATGTCAGTACTTATCGGTGCTGGTAGAGTCTTGGCTAGTGACGTCACTGGCGGCATCAGTCGCCGAGCTTTCAGTGTCAGACCTGTCAGACCTGTCGGTGGTGGCGGACGCCGCCGTGTCGACAGTGTCCGACGTCAGGCCCAAGTCGGTGGACGGGTATCAGAGGTGCTCGTCGCGCCCGTTAAGGGGCTGCCGTTCAGCGTGGTCGGACGGTCGGTTGCGCTTGAAGAATCCGCACTAAGATAAGACATGAATGAATGAAAACTCTTTTTTGTTCACCACAACTTATACCTAGACATTTAACATACATTTCCATTAGAACAATGGACGGCCTTATCGCTTATACTGAACAAGAACACACTCCACAATAACTCCATATTATAGCGTTCTGCAAACTGCTAAGAGGAGTTCGTTCCACAGCTTGCACAAGTAAGGTAAAAAGAAGCTAGTATCACGTACTGTGGATACTTCAATCATCAGAGCACTTTTCATTGTAGGTACAGATAGTCTCAAAGTCCCTTCTGAAACTGAGAAGTTCTAGAGAACAAAAATGTGTACAGCAGGAGTCATAGTTAAACTAACGCTTGAGACAATAAAATAGTCAACAATTAACACTTTAAAAATTCTTCAGTTTTCTTAATAATAAATAATATCGTCTGTAATACTTACTTTGTAAAGAGCGAAGATGAGGAGTAGAAGCAATAAAGCACCGATGACAGCTGCTAACACAACCACCCAGAGTGGGATGGTGCCGCTCTCCAACGCTTCCAGTTGTGGCGTCACTACTGTTTGGGCCTCCGCCGTTTGCCATGCTAAGTCCCTCGGCGTCCCAACCATAGGCAGACGAGACACCCTTGTAGCTGCCAAGGTAGACAATATTACCGCCCTGTCTTTGGAGATCTGAAATAGTGTTAAGTCTAATGTGATTTTTTACATAAACAGGAATTTATAGGTTTTGCTTCAAAATTACGAGATTACACTTCCAGTTAACCCATGTCAATTTCATTATATACATCTTAAAATAAGAGTGTATAATGTGAATACAAAGCACTGTAAAGGAACGTTCAAAGCAAAATACATACAGTTAAGTGTAAAAAGAAATTCTTGGAGATTTAATAAACAGATTGATTCTTTTCATTCATATATTCACTTTGCTCGTTCTGCTATATAACAAATTTGCTTCATTTCTATCAATGAAACATACTTAAGTACTCACCTCATTCAAAACAGTAGCGTTAATCCTCGACCTCAATGCGACCCAAACTTCTTGTCCCTTCACCAACTTCCCTGTCGTACACCTTAAGACTTCACATTTGTATTTCTCTTCACATGTCTCAAGGATCTCCTTTAATTTAGGGTCCACCTATAAATTCAAATAATCATCATTTGCATCTTGAGCACGACTTCCACTAATAATAGGACTATATTAGTTTTATAAATTGCAAGTATTTTATTTGTAGTTTACGTTTTTTAATATTTTTCTTCAGGAGTTCAGCAAATAGGAAGACTGCCCACTTGATGGAAAGGGGTTCCCATCGCCTATGGACATTTGCAACACCAAAGGTGCTACAAATCCGTCATATGATTTTTTTTATATCCCCCCCCCCCATCAGTTTCCAGGTTGGATTTTTTTTTGTTTAAGTCAAAACATTAGAATCAAACACTAAAATTTATCCAATAATGATGATAGTCTGGAAGTCATGTTACTTCGGGGATAATAAATTCATTAAATTCGGGAAATTTCTAAAACTACAATACAAACAATTTAGTTTTAACTATTTCAAAAAACTACCTGAACTTGACGACGCCTCCTTGTGTTCTCACGAGCATTATTGGCTCCAGAATTAGAGTCATGTGAAGTTTGTCCTCCTGCAACAGATTCATTATTATTGCTATTTTATTTACAATTTTAGTCTCAAATATTTAGTTTATAACGTGTTTGCAGCAAAGATATTACAGTCTAAATAATAAAATTGATATTATTGTAAGGCAATCACTGTACTACGCAATTATCAGATAGATTAAACAAAAGAGAAGATGTTCTAAATTATTTTTATTGCATGAGTTCAGCAGACAGGCAGCTGACCTAACTGATGGAAAGAGGTTACCATTGCCTATGAACATTTTAACACCAAAGGTGCTATGAATGTGCTACCGCTTTCCAAACCGAGACTGGGACCTGGCCACTAATGCTGGAACACAACTCAAAGCATCACTCTCTAGACCAGGGGTTGTAGTCGTCCAAGCGGGCAACTACCCTGGCATAAAGTTCAAAGAAAAAAGGTCATCAAAATTATAATTTCTTTAACTTTACCTGAAGAATAAGAGTGACTCCCTCCACTGCTGCTATGAGTGCTCCATGATCTACTATTCTGATAACTTCCACTACCAGCATTATAACCAGTTTGACCACTTCCACTAGATTGATAATTACCACCAGTACGATAATTTACTCCGCCTTGAGCACTTCCAGATTGGCTGCCAGCACCAGTAACATCAGCAATACCATATCTGAACTCATTGTTTGGATTACTAGCAGCATATACTCCAAAACCTTCTAGTTTATCTTCCTCGTCATCGCCTACATATGTTACAGACGGTGCTCCTCTGTAGGTTGAAGAACTAGCTTTCATAACATCAGAATTAACAGTTTCAGTTGTTCCCCATGATCCATGAACAAATCCTTGGTTTGACTCTTGGGTCGAACCCTGGTTTCCATAAGATCTTTGTGAGCCCTGTGTAAATTGCCTTCCTCCAGTTATCACTGGACCATTTTGATAGTATCCTTGTCCAGAACTATGAGCAACATTTCCACTCTGTTGGACACCACCCTGGTTAGTATATCTGTAAGGAACACCAATTATTCATTTATTATTATTATGAGAATATATATGACTGGAAGTTCTTGCAACTGGAATATGGGAGGGGATAATGGTATCAAAACTAAAATAATATTATAAAATTAACTACAATTTACTACTTACACGTTAAATGAACTGCCAGCCTCACCCTCATGACCTAAGTTGCCATATTCAGTACTGGTTTCTGTTTCCGAAACAACGTTACCATATCCATCATACAGAATTGTTCTGTTCTTCACTCTTACTACTTTTCCACCTTGAACAACTTGGCCACCTTGGTAAGTTCCACCTTGACCACTATACTGATGTATGCCACTCTCACTACCTTGGTATGTGCCACTCTGGCCACCTTCATAAGTGCCACTTTGGCTGCCTTGGTAACTTCCTTGACTGACACCATTTTGATAAGTTCCTTGATTAACGCTGCTTTGGCTAGAACCTTGATAACCACTCTGGCTGCCATCTTGACTCTGGACGTTAAAACTATTCTGACTTCCTTGTATATAAGTTCTATCAATAGTACCTCCTTGAGCGACTGCTGCCAAGTTCTTTCTTATCTGTTCTTTTTGTTCCTCTGTTAAGCCTTCGGAACTGGTCCACGTTATATTATAAGACGTTCCACCACTTATTTGACTGCCTTGATTGGCTTTGTTAATATATTGGTTAGTTTGTCCACCAGTCACGGTTTGACTGCCTTGGAAACCTGTTGACTGATTAAACTGTGCAGTGCCTTGGTTACCGAATTGACCTGACGAAACCCCCCCACCTTGTGATGTGAATATTCCGTTGCTTGAGTGTTCTTCCCAATATTCTGCAAAAAATAACCTTTAGATTAAAACACGTGATATTATCTGAATGCACATAGAAAACTTCAGGAATAATAACGTCATATAAATCAGATTTGCATTCTACCATACTTATTTGACCGATGTTATATAATAGCAATTAAATATAGTGTTACCTTAAGGGCCAATCTTTTAAATGAAATACTAATGAAGACAATGACTTACGTTGTCCATAATATCCACCCTGGCCTGATAGTTGTGATTCTGTATAGAGATTGGTGCTTAGCATTGCTGAAATTAAAATAACAATTATCATTAGTCCATCTATACCGGTAACTTTTAAAATATCTGCATCTGTAATCAATATATTAATACGTGAACCAATAACTTTGTACTTCTTTTTACGAAAATTTTGCAGACGGAGGCGTATGAAATTTCGCACACTTATAGTTTATATAGAGAAGAAGCTTTAGCATGACGAATGCTAATATTATATTTTAAATTATGCATAATAATACATTAACAAAAAATTACACACACTACCACGTATTTGACACGCATATACACATTTTTGTTCATTGTTCAAGTCAAATTAACAGTGTAGCCTTGGCGAAATCTGTGATTATAGAAGTATATTCTCTGACATAAATTATTATGGTCGAATTTCGACCACGGGCGACCCCTAGTGCTTTTGTAAGAACTTTTGGACAAGCGTCCATATTATCAGTCCAGACCACTTGTTTCAAATTAAATCCCGAATGTATGTTTACGTCTGAATGTTTGCGAAACTCCGAAACAGCTCAACTTTTAATTGAAATTTTGGGGATTGAAACGGACTTTAAACTATTTTTTTTGTTTAAGATCCATTCCGATATAATGCAGGTTTCGAGTATGGATATAACAGTCTACACTTTTTATGTAGTGGTGAAGAAAATATCATGATTAAACTTTAACACTGAGATAACTGAGGTGTCAAAACCTTTGAACTATCGTGGCGGGTATATTGTCCCTTACATTTACAAAAATGGGAGGCCCGAGCCCCGCAATGGGATGTCTATGACCTGTTTTTTTTATCGAAATAGTGGTTACAGCTAGTTCGCGATATAGACTACGTAATCTATACATGTAATAAAATTGTAGAGGTCAAATTTCTGTACAATGAAAAAAAATTGCTAAAAACCGAGTCAGGGGGATAAAAGAAGTGGAATAAAACTAATTTAGATTTTTTTTAAATTTTTTGTTTGTCTGTATGTTTGTACCGGCTAATCTCCGAAACGACTGGACCGATTTACATGAAATTTTGTATGGTGATAGCTTATATCCCTGGTCAACATATAGGATACTTTTGATCCCGGAAAATTAAAGAGTTCCCATGGGATAATTAAAAACCTTTAATTTCTTAAATAGCTTATAACAGACTGCATGTAATTTCTCTGCAAGATAACATAATAGAAGCAGAGATTTCGACAGGGTGTGGTGTCGGTTTTATCCTATATATATTAATAATTATATAAAGCTGATAAGTTTGTTTCTTTGTTTGTTTGCTTGAACGTACTAATCTCAGGAACTCAGGTCTGTTTTGTTTTTTTTTCTGTTTTAGACAGCCCATTTATCGAGAAAGGTTATAGGCTATATACCATCACGCTAAAAGCAATAGGAGCGGAGAACCAATTAATGAATGTATGTGTGGGTTCCCGGATGGTTTAGATTTGCAATAAGTACCGGTAGGTGGCGCTAAGATCGGGTTCTAGAATCCTCCTAATCACCGGGAACGATTCTGTTGATTTTGTTTTTGTGTGTTTGAGTGCGTTCCCGGATGGTTTAGATGTGCAATTATAACCGGTAGGTGGCGCTGAGATCGGGTTCTAGAATCCTCCTCATCTCCTGGTCCGATTATGGTGATTTTGTTTTTGTGTCATGAAACAAAGTCTTTTGGGAATTCAGAAAATATAGCGGTACGAAGTTCGCCGGGTCAGCTAGTAATCTAATAGATCTACGTACCTTCTTTTTCCTTGGACAACAAGAAAGCATATGGGTTCTGCACGAAAAGGTTCTCAGCGTTGATATTTCTGGCAATATCACATTTAACGTTTCCAACCATTTGGGGTTGTACAAGCATGTACATAAGATTTTCCCCTGAAATATTAAAATTTTATATAAGATAATGGTTGCAGGTTGAGCACATATATAAAATATTGTGGCTGTTGAAACAAACGCTCTAAATGAATTTTTGACGGCAACTTATTTCACATCCACTACCCCATATTTTCGATTGCATGTCCTATTTTGTATGCATTATCGCATATGAAGTGTAAAGATAGACTAAAAAAAATGGATAAATTACGTCAAGGATGACGAACGAGAAGGAAGGAAAAGAGAATTTCCCAAACCTAACGAAGATTGGCAAAGTATTTTCTACAAACTACTGATTTATTTTTACGGGGTTTAAGGGCTTTGATAATTACCATACTACATACCGGCTAATATTTGGGTTTGTTTTTTATAACATAATATTTTAAATCAATATACTTGGTAACTAAACTCAATATATCTCACCGTCAAGGGTCTGATATGGCCACATAAAGTATATTTCCGCCTCGTCCACGGTGAAAGGGCCTTCATTCTTGATATTGTATTTATGGATAACTTGAGGACCTAGTTTAGTGTCGTCTGTGAGGTTCTGGGTGTCGTACAGAGACGCGTTGTAATGAAGCTCAGGGGGATCCGATGTGCTGAAATCGATAAAGTACAATTTTAGCCAAAAAAATTATTTTCCGTTAAGATTTGACATGTTATATTTTTATTGGCTAAATCTGGCAAACAGGTAAACGGCCCACCTAATGGGAAGTGGTTACCATCTTTTGTAGCAATAGGGGCGATACCAACCAGCATTTAAGATAGAAGGGGTTAAATAGGGTTTGATATAAGATGGATAGGATAAAAGGGATTGGTATAGAGGAGATAAGATAGGAGGAATTGGATATTGAGGGAGATGGGATAAAAGAAAGGGAAAGTGGGCCCCCGGTATTTTCACTCACCGAACGAAAAATGGTTAGCTTAAGGTTAGCCAATACACACAAATGTTCTGTGATAACGAGATATTACACCGATAGAGCCGGTCCTAAGAGCTTGTAATAAAGATAATGAAATCAGTATGGCTCTAGCAGGTTTGAATGTTGATGAGTTTTCTTCATACTATTGCATATAGTTTCCTAAAAGAACTTACCCAATAAGAGCCAGTTTTGCTTTAACCACGACGCTAATAACCATATGCATGGTGTTGTCGTACAATGTGTCTTGTTCCGGGTTGGTGGAATTGGCTTCCATGTCGAACACGAGGCCATTGACCCTCGAGTCAACTTCTAGAATCACTCGGAATCTCACCTAAAAACAGTGAAACAATTATCGTCACATCGTAACAAAAGAATTAAAAAACCATGAGTCTTATGAGGCTACATGTAATTAATATTAACATAACAACATCCTATAAACATACGGTTTGGTTTATAGCCTTCGCAATTTTATGAGATCGAGAGTGACATTCACCACACATCTCTAAGTTTTTTTTCTGATTTGTCAGTGCAACAGTGGTGCGAAATCGGTATGCTCGGTATACACGGTACCGAAAGCTTACCGAGCTTTCTATGAGTACTTTCTGATTCTTTCGGTAACATTGAGGGAGCACAATTCTCTAAATTCAGCAATAAATGTTAATTAATTGTTATTTTTGTGCGTTCTGAAAATTTAAATATAGCATTAAGAAAAAATATTAATGCAGTTTGGTTAATCTGAACCTACCAGTTCACCACTAGCCATTGGGTTGCCAAGATCACACTTCAAAGTGCTATTGCCACTGCTATCCTTAGTGTTGCTACTAGAACAGTAGATGGGCGTATGTAAGTTATCCTTGTCTAGTCTTTCCATTTTAGAGTACGTGACTCCTGCTGGAATGCTGAGGTAGTAGGCTGCTTCGAAGGCATCTTCACCAGAATTCTCCACTTTGACGTCAATGTTCACATTCTCACCAGATCCAAGAACGTAGTTTATTGTTGGACTGCAAGAAAAACAGATTTTAATACTAAGCAATAAACAAACGTCCATTTCGTGCCAACTTATTAATTTGCTCATTACTTTAAGTTATATATTAAATTTTAGCAGTAAGTTTCAAGTTCCGTATTCCGTACTACATTACTTACTTATTCCCATCTTGTGTAAGTGATTTAAAAGCAAGTTATCCAAAATCAGCCATACGAGGAAAAAGATCAATTCAGTTCTTGTTGTAAATCGAACTTAAGAATTTGATTTTGTTGACTTAAAAGACCCAATTTTACAAACTTTTGTATAATCAATCTTAAAATTATGAATTACTTACGTAGTGGCAGACATCCTAAGATCAGGTATACAAATGTTATCAGGTCCACAATTTTTTTGTATATTCAAAGAATCAGCATGAACTATACTTCTAGTTTGATCTAGAACTGGTGGAACAACATCACCAGATGATTGGGTGATCAATTCATAGGACATTTTTACTTCGATCGGTGTTAATTTGTCACGGATTTCATCATCTAGGTACACGTCGATATCTTTACATTCTTGGTGTCCTTGCGTGAGCATTATATGAGTCTTGTAAGTTGTATTTCGTGATTCGAAAAGGAACAGCCGTTTGCTCGTCTTCTGACGTGAGTCAAGATCTAGCGTCACTTCGAAGTCTGAAAATATATATTTTTCATAAGATTATAATCTCTTATACTCTACACATAAAATAATGCTATAAAAGTACGGTATCGTTTTGACAAAATGCGCAATGGAGACTTTTCATACAACATAAATGACTTCGAAGGTTATACAGCTATAGAGACGTGTTTATAATTATTTTATCTCTAAAGCAAATAAAACACTAACATCAAATCTAACACCAAATGAATGAAGTGCTCTAATTTTTTGCATCCTAATACTTACATTGACATAAAAGTTTGCATAAATATATTTTATAATCGCTAAATGAAAACATAAATCGATGAATTGAAAATATCTAGTGATTCCACTACATTCATCTACAACTCACCAAAGTAGCAGATATATCCTTCAGCTTGGAATTAAAATTTGGAAGAAGTATAATAAAATCCAATTAACTAGTCTATTTTTGTAAATCTTTATCCTTTTTGGGGCTGGGGTAAAAAACTGTGCTTCATATGATTATCCGTATTGATATCTCCAAAAAGATTGTCTATCCTACTCTAGGCTCAAAGGTCTTCGTACGTTATACCGTTCGCCCAAGAAATAGATTCTAAAATTCTAGACACAAGGTTTTGCCCACGGCTTAGCTCGCGTCCCACACGTTTTCCGGTAAGCGCCTCTCGGGCCCGAAAATGGTGCGCATATGCATTCCCCCAACGTTGTAACAAACGGACATGCAGATATCTCACGAGTTGAGTATGTTACAATTGTTAGAAATGTCAAATTTAATTTTGAATATAAAACACCTATTGATATCGGTAACGCCATGTAACGAAGGTAGAATTCAAACCATAACAGCAACACATCGTCATTATTGTTGCCATGCTAATGTATTTCTTAATAAATTGCAACGGTGACGTCAATAAATAGCGATCGCAGTGCCATCTTTTCGGCTATATTCGTCTATCCCTCGGTAAATCCTTTTTTCTAGATAAAAGGCACCTTGTCCTGTCATCATGTCCTTTTCTATACCCTGTTACGTAGTAAAAACCCAACGTAAAATAATAACTCAACACATTTAAAATTACCGCCAAATAAACATTTTAATGTCAGGTTGCCACCACTTATCTATGGAATCGTCGCCACCAACTTAACGGCGAACGATGACCAACATAAATCGTTCACAAACAAAACATCTTTTTTTAAATAAACTAAATAAACTAATCAAAAT
Organism: Dendrolimus punctatus; assembly: GCA_012273795.1. Classification (NCBI taxonomy): domain Eukaryota; kingdom Metazoa; phylum Arthropoda; class Insecta; order Lepidoptera; family Lasiocampidae; genus Dendrolimus; species Dendrolimus punctatus. The sequence continues at coordinate 21,666 of CM022537.1, forward strand.
ACATTTAAAAATACCCACATTAATCGAGTACTAAATAAACTAAATTTAATTTAAACTTTCTAAAAACTGCAATTAAGAACTCGACAGTATCGGCTGAGTGCCTTAGCCCTCCCGTTTCTGAACGACACCGACAACTGTCAGCCGTCCTTAATTTCACACCGTCATTACGTGGAGTCTTTTTATTATTTGTGCCGTCGTAATATGATTGGACAAATAGCTAAGGAGCCACCTTATTGGTTAGGAATTTAAAGTCAAATACAGCCGCTGATAATCAACGGACTGAATGCATCCCTTTTTGGCTGCGAACCTTGATCGACACTGGTCGTGGATAATGTGAAAACTTCGAACTAGGTCACCGACAGCAAAACCGGTGAGTACCTTTCCTATAAGATTCGAAAACCCTCGTTCACATTTCAATCGAGAATTAAGAAGCTTAAAACCTTCCAGGCACAATGAATAGCCTCTCGTCAGGACCGTGGGGACATTTTGTTCGGCCACCAGAATTCGGCAAGGAACATTTCCTGTAAAATAACTACCCCTTCTGCGGTCTCCTGTTTTAATAAAATAACCCCGTAAGTAAATCTCGACTGTTGCAAATCTCTTTTTAACCCTTTTATTTAATCTTTCATTATTAAAAGTTTTACATACCCTCATGACTCAGTCGTCTTAAACAACCGCGCAAGCTAACGACAATTTCGTATACCGAAGACTAATAGCGTGCATTATGACGCGTTCCAGGTCTTCGGGGTTTTTTTTTTTCTATGGAGCTAACGCTTGGAGTTGGCAGTTGAGCCCTCCAACCCGCTCACTACTACCGCTACAGCTGATACCAGAAAAGCACGTGAAGCCAGGCTGCCGACGCGCCTGCTGTCTTCAGGCTAGCTGCCCACGCCGTTACCAGGCGTTACAGCTAAGCAAATACTAATATTACCTAAATTAATATTAACGGATCCATCGTACCAACTTAATTAATTTATTTCAAAATCTATCAAATATATTATCAACTTTTCGTTATCACCTTATTAAATACAGTCTGACGCCTCTACAACCCCACTACTTGTGAACTATGTTTTTAAAGTCTCAACTGCTCTGTTATACATTCTCTTCATACTTATTCTATTGAAGTCCGTCGTAACTTATTTGCCACGGTCTGTTAATATTCATTCTTACCCAATAAACAAATAGATTACCCGTGATTCCTTTGTTTTATTTATATTAACCGAATCACAAGGTAACAATGGCGCCCAAATTCGTGGTTTAAAATAGATAATTTGTAAAGGCATTTTTGCACCCTTACAATAGGAGGCAAAAACATAAAGACTGTTTTTAAGAAAGGTTATGAGATAAAATATTACTTTATATTGTGTAATACTTTATAGTTAAGCGAAAGCATTTAATATACAATTGCAATTTCATACCAAAATACCTTCATATAATTAAATAGTAATAGATTCTTTGTAATACTCTAGCAATTTTCAAGCAATTATACCAGTAAATTCAATATTTTAATGACTTCTAACATTTCATAAAAAACACTTTGTTTTATTTTAAAGTATAAACTTAAAATCTCTTGTTTCCGAAATAAATTCATAGGATTTGCTATGAAATTGTAATAATCAATTGTGTTTCTGTATTCATAGATACCTACATATCTTCAGATTTATATTTTAAAGATAGTGCTAAAAATTAATATCAGCTGCACATGCAGGTAGTCACTTTATAACATTTTTATAATACAATTTTATAATTTAAGGAGGCTTATATTACATTAAATTTTAAATTTTGAATGTTTTAACAAAAAAAAAATAATAAGGCAAATGTCCTATTGTAACAGGCATAGCGATAAATATAGCTTAGCTTGAAAATTTTTAAAAGTTAATATTATGACTTTCTTTATAGAGTTTAAATCTCTACTTTTATCTGTACATAAATAAGGGCGTGTTCAGACTGAATTTAATTTGAAAAAAAAATTTTTTTTTCAAAAATTTTTTTTACAACTTTTTCTTATTTTTCAATTAGTTTTTACGCGTTGCTGTCTTTATTATAGTCACATACTGAAACGTTAATTATGGAACGACCAATTATTTACAATTTACTAAGAAAAGATGAATTGATTTACGAAGTCCTAGTTCGCGAGGCAAAACCATTACCTACCGTGACTGAACTTCGTGTACAAGTTAGACAACTTGTCAAGGACATCCCGGCGGATGAAATCCTTGAAACAGACTTAGATCCCGTGGAAGAACTAAATATTATACAAACCAAATTAATAGAAATAAAAGATTTTTTCAAAGATCATCAACCACAGTATAAATCCTTAAACCGTATTCGTGCAATATCACACCATCTTTTCCATAGACTTAGCCGAATAGATGGGAGTGTCAACCAAAATTTATATTCAACATTACACTCCGAGTTAAACTCTTATTTAAATAAAATAGATAACTTATATCATTCTTTTAAAGAATCCTTTGAAAATATACAAGAAGCACCGGAACCAAAATCTTCATTTCAAAAAATTAACTTATGTCAAGAAAATCATAACCTATCAGTGGTGAAATTAAATCTTAAATTCGATGGAAATATCTGTATTCATTCATTTTTACAACGCCTTGAAGAGTTGTGTGAATCCAGGGGGATCTCCAACTCTCAACTCTTTAACTCTTCAATAGAGCTTTTTACAGATAAAGCTCTGATATGGTTTCGTAGCATAAGACCTACATTATCCAATTGGGAATCGTTAAAATTAGGCCTTATTTCCGAATTTTCGCCTATCGACTACAATGATAAATTATTAGCGGAAATCCAACGTAGAACTCAGGGTTCTAGTGAATCTTCTACAGCATTCATATCAATAATGATAAACTATTTTTCGCGCCTCACGCAACCATTAAACGAACAAAGTCAAATAAATATTATAAGAAAAAAATTACGACCGGAAATACAAATGCCACTATCTCTTCATGACTTCACAACAATTAATGAATTGCGAAGTAAATGTAAACTATTAGACCATACACGCGATCGTACGGCAAATTTTATCGAACCACCTAAAATGTCTTCACAACTTGTAGCTCCTGACTTAGGATACAAAGGTTGTACAAACAAACAAAACCAAGTTAATACTATAACAAACATTAAACAAAAATCTAAAGGTTTTTCTCAAAACTCGTGTAACTCAACAGAAGTATCGCACAATAAATCCCAAAATCAAAACAATAATTTAAATCGAAATTTTCAAAACCAGAATTATAAAAACTTTCCGTCAACAAATAGACATAATAACAATTTTAAAAATAACGAAGGCAATATTCCACAAAATAACTATTCAAATCATAGAAACTTTAATTCAAATTATGTATACTTTCCTAAACAAAACGTCACATCAAGAAATAATTACCAAAATAATAATAATAATTTTGTACGTTGCGAACGCTGCAACGATATTGGTCATAACTACCAAAGTTGTAACAAAATATTTTGTTACGGTTGTGGCCGTATAAATACTAAGAAACCTGATTGTCCAATTTGTATTAAACCAAAAATTCCCAGAACTAATTCAAAAAACTAGCAAGCTCGAACCGTATGCACCGATATTTTTATAATTCTTCAAATACCCGCGCTTCGGTTCGTAAACATTATAATAACTATAAAAATAATAAGTTACGCAACATACAATGCAATGTTTATTGCAGGCGTTGTAGTCAATTTGGTCATTTTAATAATCAATGCCCAAATATTTTTTGCTACAATTGTGGATTACCAAATACAATCAGACCAAACTGTCCCAATTGCCAGTCACATCAAGATAGTAAAAAAAACTTTACTACATTTAAAAATAAACGTAATTTAAATAACAGGAATAAACATACAAATACAAAGTATACCAGGAACAAGGAAGATAGTTCCAATATAACAAATACAAATAAAATATCGACAATTAAATCAAAGACGAATGATGAAAGACCTTATTTAAATTTTTCAGTTTACGGGAAAACCTATTACGGACTGTTAGATTCCGGATCCTCAATTTCAATCCTAAATAAAGAGGTAGAAAATAAATTTATAAAGCAAGGTATAACACTTCAATGCTGCGACGACATTAAAACTATTGCAACGGCTAATAATTCCCGTGCAACGGTAAAAGGCTATTTTTTACTACCTGTAACTTTAAAGAATGAATCTAGAGTAATAAAATTTTATGTTATACCATCCATCTCAACTCAATTTATTTTAGGCGTAGACTTTTGGAAGTCATTTAAAATAGCTCCAGAGTTGTTCGATACCTTACCTTTAGTTAATAAAATAGATATTCCCATTTCAGTTAATGAAGTAAAATACATCCATCCTTATGATGATCTGTCACCAGCGGAACAAGTTCAGGCGCAGACCATCATAAAACAGTTTGAAAATATCAGCTCAGAAAAAAATGGTCTAGGAAGAACTTCCTTAATAACTCATGTAATAGACACAGGCGACCACACACCAATAAAACAACGATATTACCGTCTCTCTCCTGAACGGCTAAAAGAAATGAATCGTCAGTTAGACGAAATGCTTAAATTGGGTGTCGTCGAACCAAGCTCTTCCGGTTGGAATAATCCAACTCTTTTAACTCCTAAATCTAATGGCGAAATGCGCTTTTGTTTGGACAGTCGCAAACTTAATGCGGTCAGCAAAAAAGACGCTTACCCGTTACCGTACGTATCTAATATACTCGATCAGTTACGAGATGCTAGATACCTTTCATCCATTGACTTGAAGTCCAGTTTTTGGCAAATTCCCCTAGAAGCGAATTCAAAGGAAAAGACAGCTTTTACAGTTCCAGGACGTGGTCTTTTTCAATATAAAGTTATGTGCTTCGGCCTTACTTCCGCACCGGCCACACAACAGCGTTTAATGGATAAGCTGTTTGGACCCGAATTAGACGGAAAAGTATTCGCATATTTGGACGATATTATAATAGTTTCGTCAACTTTTAAAGAACACTTAAAATTATTAAATAAAGTATTAGATCGTTTAAAATTCGCGAACTTAACTATTAATTTAAATAAATGTAACTTCTTCAGGCAAGAATTAAAATACCTAGGTTATGTAGTGAATGAAAATGGGCTACGTACAGACCCTTCGAAAATAAAATCCATTGTAGAATTTCCTACTCCAAAAAGCAGAAAGGAAGTAAAAATGTTTTTAGGAACAGCATCGTATTATCGTCGATTTATTAAAAACTTCAGTACATTAGCAGCACCTCTTAATGCTTTGACAAGCACTAGCAAAACCGCTCCACCATTTTTATGGACGGAAGACGCGGAGAAATCTTTTAACGACTTAAAATCATCTTTAATTTCTGCACCGGTACTAGCGTGCCCTGATTTTTCCAAACCCTTCACAATACACAGCGACGCCTCAGGCTTCGGAATAGCTGGAACCCTTACTCAACTAGATGACGATGGGAAAGAACACCCTATCGCCTACGCAAGTAGATCCCTCAACAAGGCAGAACGTAATTTCAGCGCGACGGAACGCGAGGCGTTGGCCGTCGTGTTTTCCGTTGAAAGCTTCCGACCTTACGTCGAAGGCTTACCAACATTTAAGGTAATTACTGACCATTCGAGTTTAAAGTGGTTTTTTGACCTAACCAACCCAACTGGTAGACTTGCCAGGTGGGGTGTTAGATTATCACCCTACAATTTCGAGATCCTTCACCGCAAGGGTAGAGATCATGTAGTTCCAGACGCACTTTCCCGCGCTGTCCCAGTACTCGAGTTGAAACCAGTCGATGACGACACTTGGTACAACTCATTATTAGAAAAGTGTAAAAGACGTCCAAGCTCTTGTCCAAATTTTCAGATAAAAGACAATAAATTATACAGATATTCTAAGTGTAAATTTTCGAATAGTCCAGAATTCGATTGGAAATTAGTAGTTCCCCAAAATGAGCGCTCTAATATCCTCGAGTGCCATCACAGTGGAGACTTAAATCCACATTTCGGCGTCCTAAAGACGTACCGACGTATCGCACTTCGATACCATTGGCCCGGACTCTATCAAGACGTGGTCAAGTGGGTTCGAGACTGTGAGACTTGTGCAGCATACAAACATAGTCAGAAAAAGACACCTGGTCTATTAGGTGCACCTAAGGTCATTAACAGACCATTTGAATGCATAAGCATAGACCTGGTAGGTCCCTTACCACGCTCTCGTGCGGGTTTTATATATTTGTTAGTCGTTGTATGTTGTTTTAGCAAATACTGCCTTTTGTTTCCATTACGCCGCGCAATCGGCAAAAATATAATTCAATGCCTTGAACAAGGCGTATTTTTAGTTCATGGTATTCCAAAAACAGTGATTGCAGATAATGGTTCGCAATTCACCAGCAATGAGATGCAAAACTTTTTTAACAAATACAACATACCAGAAATACACTTAACACCTAAATACTGTCCTCAGGTGAACACAGTAGAACGATATAATCGTACAATAGTAACTGCCTTATCGATATTAGTAAAGGATGATCACAGAAAATGGGATTTGTCAATACCCAAAATACAATTTAGCATGAACACAGTAGTAAATGAGGTAACACGCTTCACACCTTTCTTCCTTCTCCATGGAAGGGAAGCAGTGCTTTGTGGTACCACGTACGGTGACACAGACACTAATAAAGATCTTATATCATTAAATTGCGCATCGCGTAGCACTTATGCTAATAATTTAAATTCCCTAGAGGAAACGTTCCCTAAAGTCCGTGAAGCTCTATTAAAAGCTCACGCAAAAAGTGCAAAACACTATAATCAAAGCCGACGATATTTAGAATATAACATAGGTGATATAGTATGGAAGAAAACGTATCCACTATCGGATGCAAGTAAATTCTTTACGGCAAAATTTGCGCCGAAATTTGATAAATGCCGCATAATCAGAAAAATCTCTCCTATAGTCTACGAATTAGAGGACTTAAGAACGGGAAAGATTATTGGCAGTTGGCATATTAAAGACCTTAAAAAATAAATCTAATAACAATAAACGTTATAAAAAAAAAAAAAAATTCACATTTTAATACATGTATATCTAAATATATGACTGTTTATAGTCAAAATACAACAAATTCAACAAGACAACATTGTGCGTATAAAACTTTTCTTACAAAAACAAATTTAAATAATAAACAAATAAATATAATGTAAATAAATAAAAATTCAACAATCATTATAAATACTGAAAACCGAAACTTTAAACATTGTTAATTATAGTTCTTGGTATAATTCAGTCAGTTAACACTAATACGTGTTCTATATGTTATTCATTCCATTCTGCCTGTACAACATTTTGGGGCAAAATCCTTGTAAAATAGTAATTTACTACTAAGACAGTAATTTAGTATTATGAAAACATCATTAAAATTACTTGTATTTTTGTACGTAGTACACATAAAGTTTTTCTTGAACATTAGTATGTTTTAAGCATACACAGACATTATTTTAGTCTGAATTCGATACTCAGGAAAATATTCCTCTTATCGATTCTTATTTTTATTTTTTATTTAGTCAGGTTATCTGATACCAACTTACCACCAGTTTGGTGATACATAGTTTTTTTCCCTAAGTTTTACTTATTATGTGTTAGGTTCTAAGATTAATGCTATTCGACTGTAATATAGTCAGATTTTTTTTTTAGTTCATAAAATATAAACAGATCTTAATTTAGATCGTATTTTTTTTAATTTTTATAATTTAGTTATTAAAACAGCTCTACTTAAAACATTTCGTTTGTTCGGATTATAAGAACTTAGTGTTATCCGTTTTAATCTATTTTAGAACCTTTTGCTACTAAGCAGTAATTGTTAACCGATAGCATATTACGTTAACAATCTTGTTTAAAATTTCTTTTTAAACAAAATGGAGCAAATGCAAAGACATGCAAAAATAGAATGAGCTATAGTTATGCTACTTGGGACAACGCAGTAATAATTTTATATCGTGCCAAGTAAAGTATATTCGACCAGTTTTCCTGGCCGGAGGTTTGTATAGTGTAGACTAGAAATAAATCTAACTACACGCAATTCAAGTAGAACGTCTCGAAGCGTAAAATCTGCTGTCGAGACCCTGATGATTTGAAAGATGAATGAATGTGAATAATATAAATATTACATTATATTACTTAGTATTAGTATGTATAGTATATCAATATTACACCATATTAAATATATGTTAATGAGTGATGATTTGGACTGAGATTTTTGAAAGAAATATGAGTGTTATTGGTATGCATAGGTTTTCTAGAAGGAGTATGCCTGAGTAAACAAACCCTCCGCTTGCCAGCAAAACACACAACGGTAGTAACGCTGATCGAATACATTAATTTATATACTTCGTATTTTTTTTTATTGAATTAATTACTTTTTTTTCTTCGTATTATTTTTCTAATATTGAATTTTTTTCCTTCACGATGATTATTGGTCGCGAATGAATTTTTTTTTTCTTTTTCGTTTTATTTTTTAGTCTTATCTACATTAAGTTAGCTAATTAATTTTTTTTACTCGTGTAATCTTATGATTTTTTTTTCTATCTCAATAGTATGTTTTTTTTAATTTGTTTCTCCTTTATGCGCTGGAGGGCCAGCCAGAATTTTACGGGGCAAAATTCTTAGAGGGGAGAGGCACTGTTACGTAGTAAAAACCCAACGTAAAATAATAACTCAACACATTTAAAATTACCGCCAAATAAACATTTTAATGTCAGGTTGCCACCACTTATCTATGGAATCGTCGCCACCAACTTAACGGCGAACGATGACCAACATAAATCGTTCACAAACAAAACATCTTTTTTTAAATAAACTAAATAAACTAATCAAAATACATTTAAAAATACCCACATTAATCGAGTACTAAATAAACTAAATTTAATTTAAACTTTCTAAAAACTGCAATTAAGAACTCGACAGTATCGGCTGAGTGCCTTAGCCCTCCCGTTTCTGAACGACACCGACAACTGTCAGCCGTCCTTAATTTCACACCGTCATTACGTGGAGTCTTTTTATTATTTGTGCCGTCGTAATATGATTGGACAAATAGCTAAGGAGCCACCTTATTGGTTAGGAATTTAAAGTCAAATACAGCCGCTGATAATCAACGGACTGAATGCATCCCTTTTTGGCTGCGAACCTTGATCGACACTGGTCGTGGATAATGTGAAAACTTCGAACTAGGTCACCGACAGCAAAACCGGTGAGTACCTTTCCTATAAGATTCGAAAACCCTCGTTCACATTTCAATCGAGAATTAAGAAGCTTAAAACCTTCCAGGCACAATGAATAGCCTCTCGTCAGGACCGTGGGGACATTTTGTTCGGCCACCAGAATTCGGCAAGGAACATTTCCTGTAAAATAACTACCCCTTCTGCGGTCTCCTGTTTTAATAAAATAACCCCGTAAGTAAATCTCGACTGTTGCAAATCTCTTTTTAACCCTTTTATTTAATCTTTCATTATTAAAAGTTTTACATACCCTCATGACTCAGTCGTCTTAAACAACCGCGCAAGCTAACGACAATTTCGTATACCGAAGACTAATAGCGTGCATTATGACGCGTTCCAGGTCTTCGGGGTTTTTTTTTTCTATGGAGCTAACGCTTGGAGTTGGCAGTTGAGCCCTCCAACCCGCTCACTACTACCGCTACAGCTGATACCAGAAAAGCACGTGAAGCCAGGCTGCCGACGCGCCTGCTGTCTTCAGGCTAGCTGCCCACGCCGTTACCAGGCGTTACAGCTAAGCAAATACTAATATTACCTAAATTAATATTAACGGATCCATCGTACCAACTTAATTAATTTATTTCAAAATCTATCAAATATATTATCAACTTTTCGTTATCACCTTATTAAATACAGTCTGACGCCTCTACAACCCCACTACTTGTGAACTATGTTTTTAAAGTCTCAACTGCTCTGTTATACATTCTCTTCATACTTATTCTATTGAAGTCCGTCGTAACTTATTTGCCACGGTCTGTTAATATTCATTCTTACCCAATAAACAAATAGATTACCCGTGATTCCTTTGTTTTATTTATATTAACCGAATCACCAGGTAACAACCCCTGACAACTTTTATGCAAAATTTTGTGATGATTGGTTGCCTACTTAAGACCTGAACGCGTAACAAACAAAGAAACTCATATTTGCATTTATAAGTTAGGAAGACCATTCAAAGTCAAGAAATACTTACTGATCTGCTGGTCGACATTAACCCCGTTGTATGTAAGGCAGAACATGAGATGGGCGCAGACGACCATTGTGCCGTTGGCGAGCGGGCACTTCTTCTCTGATAGAGAAATCAATTTGGTCTCCCCCATAAACTTTACTTCTGCCATGACCTTTACCACCGGTCGGGACCTAGGGGAAGATTATTACAAATATGTAATTAAGAATCTTTATTGGTTTGGCAATTGTAACAAATAATTTAAACTGTTTTGTGGGATTTTATTCCTATGATACCGAAAAGTATTGAAATATAGTAACATTTATTTATGTCTATTGATTTTGAGCTTGATAGGTATTTCACTGATTCAAGAACTGCATTTCAATTAGCGAGGAATGTAATATATTGAATGAAGATTCATTTAATTTCACCAGGAATATCGCGACGAAGTTGAGCCTTGCTTCTGATTGATATGTTGACAAGGAACAAACAATGCCTGGTTGTTCCAAGTATTGTTCCTTTCATGTCTGTGGTAAATTAATGTAGGGTTCACTATGACTTACAATTTGACTAGCTTGCACCTTACAGGACCATTGTTTTATATTAAAAAAGTTGGTTCATCTCGACCAAGGCGACAAGTTTTTTTACAATATCCCACTTTTCAATTTTGGTATGCAGATGAGCATGTTAATAACTCCAATTAAATGTGTTCGTTACTTACTTCAAGAATACAACGCTATCGCTCTTATAAGCTCCAACAGCCAGATCTGTGTAATTATTATTGTCGAGGTCAACTCCACCAGAGAGGGAAAAACCGAATGTGTACAAATTAGGGCTGATCTCTTCTGCTGTGATGGCTTGCGAGTATTTCTCGTGAATACCCGTCTCACTACCATGGTATATGTAGACCACACCACGGCCGTATGCTCCTCCGTATGGTGCGCCCACTGCGATATCTGTAATTTTAAATCAGGTATTTTTAAATTCTGGAAAGAGTGGGTCCGAATGCAGACTAATAATAATTGTTTCTTTCGGCTTCAGTAGACATTATTACAATTATCCTGATGGTGAAGGAAAAAAGCTCGAGGAACCTGAATATCGGTATTATTACCAGTATTTAAAACTTGCCAAGTTGTCTTGGAAAAGTATGGGGGTACACCATCCGCTTAGGAGGGCCAACTCCAAGAGTAGAATGAAGTTCTATGCGAGCAACGACTTACTTATTAAAGTAAAGAAAAACCTTAAACAAGTAATTCTATAATATATGTTGCCATAAAAAGTTTCGGAGAAATTCTCGTGGAATGCCTATTGTCAATAAAATTGCAATAATGCAAGCGATGGCGGTAGAAATTAACAATTACTAAGCAGACCAAAATTAAAACTGTATTATTACCTCCAAAACCATCGTAATTGATGTCACCGAGCGAAGTGAGTGCAAGGCCAAATCTGCCGCGAGACACTTCACCAGTTCTTGCATGTGTTCTTGTGAAAGTCTGAAAAATTAATTTTTTTTTTTTCCGTCTTTATAAATAAAAGATAAAAAATATTGTACATTAAATCTATAAAAGAAATAGTAGAACTATATAGGCACAACGACAATCAATGTGGTTACATTGTTGAATGATATATCAATTTAGTAATATATTAACTGTATTTCTCTTCTTGCTGATAGCCTAATTATACTTATCTGTCAGAAAAGTTCCAGATAGTGTTTAGTTAATAAGATGATCTCGGTCATTTACTTATTACTAGGTTTTGTTATTAAATCATGTTTTCGAGATTTAATAAACGTAATGACTTCTTACCCTATCTTTTCCCTGGTAAATTACATAAATCCTGCCATGTTCAAAGCCGTCGCTCTTAGGTTTGGTGAACATGGGAGCGCCAACGATAATATCATCAAACCCATCGCCATCAATGTCCCCTGATGCCAAGCTGTAGCCGAAGTAAGCTCCGATTTGTGATCCACTGATGTTTTTGATATTTTGGAGCTCCCAAGTGTAGAGGACGACCTAGAAGGTAGATAGATCACTTAGTTAGAAAACATAATAGATGTTCCTGAGTGTTCAGTCTCTCATCTACATGGAATATATACTAATAAGTGCATAAAATAGCAAATTAACTTTATTGGGATATTTATTAATTCTTTATGATCTTAAGAATCAACCATTTTTCTGAAATTAAGTATATATTGTACAAGTATTAAAATGAATATAGGAGGTATTTTATTCCTGAAGACATTTTCTTCCGTAAATATAATTGATTCGTCAGATTAGATTAAATTATTCCTTAAGTTAGGTTGCGTGGAAGAGATTGGTTTCAGCGTTAAGGCCGCCTTTTGTTTCTACCATGGTAATATTGTAATTGGGTATTTTGAAATTGTATATTTGGTGAGCAATAAAGTGTTATCTATCTATCTATTGAAATTACTTACCAAACCCCTTAAATCAGACCCTCTAGGAACACCAACAGCTACACTCTGTATACCTTGTCCAGCAAAATCTCCAACAGTCACTGAATAACCCATATAAGAGTCATCGTATTTTGGACTAGATTCGGGTGTTGCAATCAAGGCAGGTCTCGCGTTAATGGTTTGTGACATCAGCTGACCTAAAAGATATATTGTGTTATGTGTAGGGGCTAAATCTTTGAAGTTTACACATTTTTCTGTTTGAAATAAATGAAATTCACATCTTAAGGGACTTGTTTTTTTTTAAATTTAAAGGTTTTAATTAATTTATGTCTGCCAGGTCGTGTTCAAATAAGCTTTCCTACATATTTTTTAAGTCTTATTTAAAAAATATTTATTAATAGAGATACTCTTATGTCTACAGGTAAATCATTATACAGCTGTGCACCTTGAAATGTTATACTTCTTCTTATATCACATTCCAAGTGATTGTTTATCTTTAATTATTATTTTGAGGTGTCACACAATTCTCAAACATCAGTATATGAATGGAAGTTAACATCAATCATTCCAAACAGAAAAACACAGGAGCATGAATATGAAAGATCTTAATAAACAATGACAAAAAACAAAGCGTCTTAGAAGCCAGACAATCAGGTTGATGTGATGATGATCCTTACATCTTGGTGGATACAGCAGTTAGGTTTAATTAATAAGCCGCTGATAATGAGTCAAATGAAACGACTGCACCAATAGTCAAACGGATTGAAGTATGTCTGTTACAAAATATCACACCAGGTGATCATCGGGCGGGAATCACCATATCCTTGTTATTTTTTACCACAGTAATGATAAGCCAATGGGAATGTACAATACCACATGTTGCATTAGTATTTTGAAGCGTAGTAACGTCTCTTGTTATATCGAAAGCATTAATCAAAACCTGTTTGACCAGTTTATTTTTGGGTAAACATTCCTATTTACATAAAATATTAATACGATCGCGTTTTGGACTACTCAAGGTCGAGTCTAAGATTTTGGACACTCAGAATGGTATTCTTCACTGGTAATATTATCGTTATTTTTACAAAATCATTAGCACTGAGAAACGATGTGGGATATTTTCTAAAAATTTTCGTGCAATGTGGATGTTTTAATTGATTCTATATTTACACATATCAAAATGGATTCTATTAGGGTAATTGATAAAACCGATGAAAGGAGACCATAGAATTTTATCATGAATATAGGATGTCGAATGTATTTTCCAATATTTGTTCCAGCAATAGATTTAATAATCGCTGTTACAAATACCAGAACCAATGCGGTGTTTTTTAAATTCTTAGGATAATAATGTTTGAATATTCGTTAACATCTTCGAAGAAAAAAGTTTAATATTTTATTATGAAATGTAATAATGCAAAAATAACGTAAATATAGATGGATAATAAACAGAACATCAGTATTAATGTCTCCTAAGTACATTTTTTTTAAATCTTAAACAAATAACCTCACATAAAAAAACATTTATTTTCTGTGTTCAAGTCAATTACATTAAAGTGCATCATCACTAATATCAAAGATACTATACTATGAACGGTAAAATAAAAACAAACCGATCCGTTCCACACGACCTTTAGATGGTCAAGATTGGACTGAATGAGATAACTATCAGACATCTGATACTACAAAGGATTCAATTTGAGTCGTTAAGACACAAACTGTTGCCTATAAAGGCTTTGATATAAAGATATTATTAACTTTAAGTTATTATTTAAACCAATATCGAATCTATGAATTAATAATTATAGTTTAAATGTTGTTAAGTTTAAATGTTTTCTTCGAACTAAATTCTGATAAAAAAAATTCCTTAAAGTCATAATTACATATTTCAGTTAAAAATTAAAAAAAACCCTTTTTCTAAACTATTCCTCCCCAAAGACAAAGCTATAACTCCTACAATATGTAATGGTACGGTAGTGGTGTGCTATATATGTACCCAGCAGTTTCCGCAAGTCTTAGGTATATTAAATTAAAGCTTATTCTTAGGTACATTAATTTATAGCTTATAGGGGGTGTGTGAATTAAGCTCCCCCAGAAAAATACATTGTGATACTTTTGCTGGGATTAGCGACGAAGATCTAAACTTGCATCTTCAAACTAATAGCATATATTATTACCATAGAATAGTAAATTGTTACACAAGGGATGAAAGAAACTTATTTAATGACGAGATGTTTTAGCGCACGAGCAGAGGACGCCAATAGTTCGAGTGCCTAAAAAGGCTACTCTGTTCATTTTGCATATAAGATAAATAAATAAAAATTGATTTGTTAAACAAACAACTACTTCTCTAATGAAATCATACGTTAAATCCATATCTAAATTCGGTGAACTATAAATATGCCACACGTATCATCGTCAAGTAAAATTATTATTTATATGGCATTCTACCAGATAGTAATTTTGTCATTGATGATAATAAATAGCTCGAAATTATTTAAATTAAATAATAATTTAGTGAAAGTAAAAATTTATGAAATTTTTAACTACAATTTTATTCCGTGATATAACAGAGGCATTAAAGGTTCGGAAATGGTTCGCGAAGTTTTTGTCAGAAAGGAAAATCGTTTCCCAGGGACGAAAAGGATTGTTTCCCTTTAATCAGATAACTTCAAGCGTACTTTCCGAGTACGAGAAAAGAAAAGAAAATTTATAAGTCTCGTTAAAGCAAGCGTTATTTGTTGTAATAATAATTTTGAAATTGAAGTGGCTGGATTGTATTGGGTCTGATCTCATGAATTGATTTTAAAATCCCTTTCAACACTAGAATATCTTATTATCAATTGACAATTCAACATTATTTTAGTTGTTATTCAAACAGTATCAAACTAAAACATTTAAATCATCCGCATAATGGGAGGCGATAAAAGATTAGGCGCTCATAAGCCTGTCGCTGTTGTTATTTCGGTTAAGAAGTTAAAATGTTGTGAATCGGCGATACGTTAGCTCTTGTTTTTACCTTCTTCCGGTATTTTCGGCGTAAAGTAGTGGAATTTTTCGTTTGGTTCTATTGAAAACGTTCGCCCTGTGGATTTAGTTAAAAATTGATTCGTCAGTATCGTACTTGATGTAGTGGATAGTATTGTTTTAGTCTTTTTGGCATTTCAGATGAAGACTTCTGTGTGCATATTCCGCAGAAGTTTAGATAGTGCTTCAACTACAACACTTTCAGGAGTTTTAGTTGAATTCATTCTAGAAAGCTTATTATACAATAATTCGTTTCGTGCGGATTTAAAAAAAAAATAGCAAATTAAAAAGAAATCCTTCTGCAAAAGACAATCGTCACTAATTTACATATAACACTTACTGACACCATACGTACAATATATAGAAGATTCACTTCGTACAAAGTTAGCAGATTGACAGAATTGTGACAAGTTTGGTCCTTTGATCGATTTCAACTATAAGTATGACTGTTTCTGGGCGTACATCTGTTTCATAACTTTGTACATGTGAACCTTTTGTATATTTTGTTAAGTGCCATAAAGAAGTATGACTTAGAACTCAAATTTCAACTTTTAACTAATATACAACATTTACCTTGCCAATAAAAGCTTCCCGGTGCACCCATGAACAGTCTCTGTGCATCCTGTAAAAAATAAAAAGATATTTTGTACATGTACAATATGTTTGTATGTATTTAATTTAAGCTATAGCGCTACAATTTGGGGCTCTTCAAAAAGGGCGTAAACAGATTTTTAAAGTCTCAACGAGGTAGGCAACGCATCGGCTCCCTTAGTGTTGCAGATGTCCATGGGCGACGGTAGCCACTTGCCATCAAGTGGACCCGTCTGCCAGTTTGCCTATACGCAAACATAAAAAAAAAAAAAATAATAATTATTAAATTAGTTTAAGTATGTTTGTTGTTAAAGATCTACCTAATAATTCGCACCACCTACATCGTCAGATTAGGTTAAATTATTCCTTAATATTAGGTTGCCTGGAAGTGACTGCTTTAAGCCATGAGGCCGCCTATTGTTTCTAGCCTGGCAATATTGTAACTGTGCATTTTTGAAATTGTATATTTGGTGAGCAATAAAGTGTTATCTATCTACAATATCCGTATAAATTTTATCCGTGCAGGAACGGGGAAAGAATACAATTTCCTGCGGCCCGGCAGCCTGTCGTAAG
This sequence comes from Dendrolimus punctatus, assembly GCA_012273795.1. Classification (NCBI taxonomy): domain Eukaryota; kingdom Metazoa; phylum Arthropoda; class Insecta; order Lepidoptera; family Lasiocampidae; genus Dendrolimus; species Dendrolimus punctatus. Next base: position 38,470 of record CM022537.1, read on the forward strand.
AGGCGACAAAACAACCCACAGCCAGGTGGTAGGGCATTTGCCCGACTGGATGGCTACCACCCCTGGTCTAGAGTATGTCGCCATAACAACCTTGTGTTGTGTTCCGGCATTAGTGACCAGGTTCCAGGGTCCCTAAAGAGAGCAACAGCGCATTCGTAGCACCTTTAGTGTTGCAAATGTCCATAGGCGATGGTAACCGCTGTCCATCAAGTGGGCCGTCTGCCTGTCTGCTGATCTCCTTCAATAAAAAAAAAAAAAAATATAGCAGTGTAATAAGTAATTTAAGCATGTAGCAGTAGTAAGTAGATAGATAACTCTTTATTGTACAGCAATACAAAAATTAACTTATAGACTATTCATGCACAAAGGGCGGTCTTATTGCTAAAAAGGCGATCTCTTCCAGACATCCCCGGAAATAAATTGAGGTGGTAATGGCGATACAGGAATACATACATTAATACTCATGGTAGTTTAAATATGTCTATTCAAGTTAAGCCTGTCTAATACTATGCACCACTTCATCACCAGACTAGTTTAAATTATTCTTTAGACAGGGTTGCCTGAAAGAGATTGCTTTAAGCGATAAGGCCGCCTATTGTTTCTACCATGACAATGTTATAAACCTGCATTATTTGTAATTATTTTTTTAGTAATTTATTTATTTGGTTTATTTATTATATATTTGATAAGTAATTAGTTTAACAAAAAATGGGTCGTTTTGGTCTCACGCCAAAGGGAAGGTTGGCACTGAAAATTAAATCAATGTTGTGTTGGGTATAATTCCTGCACAGCAATATGCTGAGTGCAAATCTTGCTTGCTGAAAATGCGGCATAAAAACTCAAAATATGATATGTACATAATAATAATATGTAAGCAATGTAATTAGGTCGCTATTTCTTCAAATTAAGTTTTTCTTTCTTTCTTTCTGTTGAGAAATAAAGTGTTATCTATGTATCTACATATAATGCAAAGAAGTTTAGTACTACCAGTGCGTAGAAGGTTTGACGGGTAGTTGTTGTGATAAATTTATTGTTTTAATTTTGAAGTAAACTTCTACATAGACGGGGTATTAGGATTTTTTCTGTCACGAAAAAGCGTTACGGTCGCGTGGAGGGGTTAGAATCATACTGCGTGGTGAGAGGCGGCATAATTTTAGAGTAAACTATCGATATTTTTTTTTGGTTCCGGGTCGAATTCAGTATTTCTGTTTGATAAAATAAAACGTGTTTATATAAAAAAATGAATTTATTAAAACATACCTCACCTAACCAAATCATAATTTGCAGTTAACCTGCGAAAAATCGAAATGTGTGCTTAGTAGAAGTGAAACTTCAACGGACAATTGGAAAGTACTGTGTCCCAGTACACATTTCAATTTTTTTATTGTATATACTTTACATAATACATATATATATATACATACAATAATAGTATGTAGTCATCTGCGCGGGGCTTATGAGTTGTGCTTTTATTTTTTTCATCGGCAATTTGTAAAACATCTATCTAAAACAATATTTTACCCAAATAGATTTCGTCAGGTCATAAAATCGGGTTCAATCATCGATACTTGTACCAATATTTGAGTTCATCAGCCGTAAAATTGGGATCGACCGTATCAAACACCACTTGTCCATTTATATAGCGATCTGAGTTCTAAGGCTTACCCATGCGATAAATTTCATTGTACGCAAATTTCGTATCTTTTTTTGGTTGACACACCAAGTAAGATTAGTTTAAATTTTGATTATTTATCAAATACAAATATAAACCTAAAATTGTCTTATTTCATAGATAATTTTCTAACAGTCAAACTATACAACCTTTCGGTATAATTTCAATATTAAACTCTTGTTTGTGGTCATTAATTACACCTCATCCAGGGTCTTCTTCCTCGGTTTGTGATGAGGAGGTTGGGGCCTCGAGGTATACCTCTTTACCCCGGCTGCAACTCAGTGGGCAACTACCCACCGGTAACTGGGTTTGGAGTTTCTGGAGTCTTCTCCGCATGGCGATGACTTCACAGCAGCTCTCGTTGGCCAATCTGCGGCGTTCGGTGGCCTTCGCGGGCTTTCCGTTGGCTACTTCCGCGGCTTAGTTGGCCATTCATTGGCGTTCGGTGGCCATCTCGGGCTTTAGGTGGCCATCTGTGGCTTCTGGAATTACACCATTATAATCTAGAACTTTAACTGCTACACTCAGTAAAACATTGTTTTAACTACTTTTGACTTGCTTTTATATCTTGAAGAGCTAACTTGAAAACACACTTTAAGCCATTAAAATGTAGTACTTTAGTGCACAATCCGAAATTATAATAAATAAATAATAAGTTTATGAACTATCCGTTATATATCCGTGCAGGAACGGAGGAAAAGTACAATTTCCTGCAGCCGGGCGGCCTAACGTAAGAGGCAACAAAACAATCCACGGCCAGGTGGTAGGATATTTGCCTATCTCGACAACTACCATCCATAGTCCAGAGTATGCCGCCTAACAACCTTGAGTTGTATCCCGGCATTAGGGGCCAGGTTCCAATCTCCCTTTAGAAAAAGGTAGAATTGGCAGCACTTTTGGTATTAAAAATGTCCATAGTCGCTGGCAACCGGTTTCCCTCAGGTGGACCGTCTGCCTGTCTGGTGAACTCATGTGATAAAAATATTGACGAACTGTTTTATAACAGTTATAATAATTATGGCGTAAAGACTTAGAATAGTCGTGGTAGCGTAATGGCTAGCGCACGCGCCCGAACTCAAAAGGCGCGGGTTCGATCCTGACCGGAATGCATGCACCAAGTAATCAGGTTTCTAATTTGCATATTGTTACAATTACCACGTACTAAGAACGGTGAAGGAAAACATCGTGATGCAACCTCCACATCGAGATATAAAGGTAGTAACTACCCGCCACGCTTGTCCTCTCCCCTATAATGGGAAGCCCTAGCCCAGCAGTGGGACATTTATGGGCTGATATTATCTAATATATAAAATTCTCGTTACATATAAAATTCTCGTGTCACAGTTTTCGTTGCCATACTCCTCCGAAACGGCTTGACCGATTTTGATGATATTTTGGTGCTTATCCGGTATCTATGAGAATCGGCCAACATCTATTTTTCATCCCCCTAAATGTTAGGGGTAGTCCACCCCTAATTTTTTTTTTTTTTAGACAAAATTTTTAATTTCTATTTTTTTATAACACAACATACAAAAATACATACAACCCTAAATTATTAACCCTCTGCGACAAACCCCTATTTTTACCGGGCAGGACGACGTCTGCCGGGACAGCTAGTTATTATATATTATTAAAGACTCAGAAGTGCGTTGATATGTTGGACGTTTGTAATGCGCCTAAGTAGTGTGCTTCGAACAATTTTATGTCACCACTTAAGTTAATGCTGTATGGAAATGCCACTCTAATTGTCAATACGATACTTTATAGCTTTTTGTGTGTGTTTTTGAGAGCGATAAAAAACAAGGAAACCAAAACGAAAGTAATAGTTCTATGTAAATGAAAAATAGTTTTGTTTTCACTATAAAACTATATTAAGAGTTGAATTGTCAATAGGCGATGGCAACCGCTTTCCATCAGGTGGGCCATCTGGTTGCCTGTTGAACTTATGCAATAAAAACAAAATAAAATAGTAAGATATTGGAGCCATTATACAGGATCTATTTTTGACAAAATTTTCGACCAAATTTCGATGTCATCAAATTAAATATCTGTTATGAATAATACATCTTATCTATACTTATATATAAAGCTGAAGAGTTTGTTCTTTGTTTGTTTGTTTGCTTGAACGCGCTAATCTTAGGAACTACTTTATTTGAAAAATTCTTTCAGTACTAAATAGCCCATTAATGGAGGAAGGCTATCATCAAGATAAGATCAATAGGAGCAGAGCACCAATAAAAACTGTTTCAATATCGGGTTTTTTTTTACTTAATTTTTAGCTATTCCACGAGGGCAGAAGTCGAGACGCGGGCTAGTTTTAAATCAAATTTTTCAAAACATAAATTTAAATTTAGAAGAATGCTAGTACAAACGTGAGTATATACATCGAAGTCAATAAATAAAACAAAGAAAAACATAAAGAAATATGTTGAAGTTTTTTACCCAACTTCTGTTTAATAATTTGTCAACGAAACCCTTAGTAGTGGCAGACTGCATTTAAAAAATTTGGTACAAGTTAAAAGATGACGCGACGGATCGTATAAACTATTAATATCACATTATATATAAAATTCTCGTGTCACGGTTTTTGTAGTTAAACTCCTCCAAAACGGTTTGACCGATTCTCATGAAATTTTGTGTGCAAATTGGGTAGGTCTGAGAATCGGGCAATATCTATTTTTCATCCCCCTAAATGTTAAGGGTTTTTTACGATACAGCATTAAAAATACATACAACCTTAAATTTTCAACCCTCTAAGATCAACCCTTATTTTTTATTTGTTAATTATAAACTTTAATGCTGTCGGCATATCGATTGAAACTTTTCCGGGCAGGACGACGTCTGCCGGGACAGCTAGTTGTCTATACATTAATACGTGAAGAAAAAGCTACTAATACACTACTAATTAGCCCTAGAAGAGACTTTGCGTCCCTCTACGTATTTTACCGCCTGTATAACGGGGAGTGTTCCGAGGAACTGTTTGATCTGGTGCTAACACCTCACTTTTACAACCGCACCGCTCGCCAGGGATATTCAACCCCATTTCCTTGAGCTCCCACGCACAACTACGCGACAGTTCTCTAGAACATTTATTCCGCGTACAATGATCCGGAGGGAACTTTCCGCCACGGTTTTCCCTTTCGCTATGACATGGGGTTCTTTAAGGGCGTTATAAAATTTCTTAGAGGTCGGCAACGCGTTGGCGATACCCCTGGTATTGCAAACGTCTATAGGCGACGGTATCCACTTTCTATCAGGTGGGCCATCTGCCCGTTTGCCTGCTTAAGGCTATAAAAAAACCACTCAATTTATTTGTGTATAGATACAGATAAATTAAAACAATTACAAAAGAACATAAGTAGTTATGTGTATCTACCACTCAGTTTATGTGTATGTCGTCATAAGTAGGTATATTCGTACAAAATTTATTGTAATAAAATCAAATTCTAGTGTGATTTTTCTACTAACCGATAGCAAATTTTAAGTTTTAAATGTGTGATACTTTTATCCCGGGAATCCCGCGGGAATTTGCCCAAGAGCAGTTTGGAAGTTGTTGGCATGCCATAAAAGTAGCCTATTCTGACACAGTTTCCAGTAAAACGATAGCATACATTATTTTTCAAATGCTGTGATACTCTGTGTCTCAGATCCCTCAGGAATATCAAATCATGCATGGAAGAAGTATAGGCATATATTTGTTATAAAAATAATAGTAAGTTTATTAAATAATACATCATGCCAATATCTCACCGCATAAACCACATCCCAAAATCTGTTCGTGTGAACGCCTCAGATAAGAGTCGAATACTGATTCCTACATAAAAAACCTAACAAAAAACATTCGAACATGTGTCCGTTACGGCTAGATTATGGTCAATGTCTTGCAAAAAAATTTACATACGAATAATTTTGATGCCCGAAATATGCCATATTGTTTAATGAACGGTATTTAGCCTCACTCAGAGTTAGATAATAATCCTTGAAACTTAAAAAGTAGTGTTAAAACTTCCAAGTCTAATTTTTTTTTTGTTTAAAAACAGTTAGTTATACGATTTCTGTCACAACGCGAATCTGAATTTAAATGCATGAAAACTCTTTATTGTTCATCATAACTTAAACCTAGACAGTTAATAAATACATTTCCATTAGAAAAATGGGCGGCCTTATCGCTTATAGTGATATCTTCCAGGCAACCCGGTGAAACTCGACGTAAAGTTAGCTAACATCCCAGACCAAGAATACTTTTATCCCGAAAAATGACGTCGACGAAAAGTGTTCTTGATTGTTGTTGTTTTGACTTGACTTGTTAATTTTTGAACAAGTTGGCGGTAGGCCAAAACTTTGACAATTGTCCAATCTTTTTCGTCCGTGACCACGGCCACCGAAACATCGGAATAACCAAAATCAAATAAATTACCGCGCTTAAAACCGTTAAAATGTAGTTTTATTATGTATACAAGTCGCGAAAACTTAAGAACATATTATGTCCTTGATTCTTTTAAAATTATTTAATCACCAAATAAATTTATCTCAAATAATCGCCATAATTTATTGTTGAAAGTAAAACTCACGCTCCTACAGAATGTCGCCATTTCCATTTAGCTTTGGGCCAGTCAACCAAATTGATTCAATCTGGTTGATCTGTGTAATATCAGCGCTTAACTCCACTTATATTTCCTGCACGTAGCCTTTTTTGCATAAATTAGTTCCTCGAAGTACTATCATCACCTAGCAAAGTGTAAGAAAATCCATTACGAGACACGTTATAAAAATTCTTCACACGTTACATCGCACACTGCAAACCTTAAATAGTAAATCCTACCTAAAGAGGCAATATGTCACTCCTAAAATCCCAATAAAACTTATGGAACTTAGCATCGAATCAGCGTACGGAGGAATCATGAATAAATATGTGCAGGCGCATCGTACGCCTTATAAAGCGCGACATTGCGCTGGCGCTGCCCTTTTCGGAACTGTCATGTGGGAATGTCAAAACGCTGTAGGGGCATATATTTAGTACTCTTAGAAGTTAATATCTCAGAGAAAATTATATGCATTTCAACAATCACTCGATCCCTTTGAACAAAAGCCGACGAGAAAAAAAAAGAAAAAAAAAAAAAAACTTTTGTTTATTGAAAGAAATTTCATTACAAGATTCCTTAGACGATAATAATATAGCTACGTATTAATGCGCTTAAAACCGTTAGAACATAGTTTAATTATGTATATTAGTCGCGAAAACTTAAGTAAAAATATAACATGAAAACTTATGTTATAATATTCAATGTTTTCATACAATTTATGGCAGCTGCATACGTCTAGTCATTGTAGCGGACAACGAATTACTGGCACGCGTAACGCAGAAGCGCACATATTAATAGTTGCTCTATCTCGCTCGCACACCATCCGTCTCGCTCACACATTGTTCTATATATTGTTCTAGCTATACGACTTATTAATACTTGTATTTAAAGTTATCGTTTCCAAAATAAATTAATATCACGCCGTGACCTCATCCGCCGGGATCAGGGCAATGTTTGAGAGGTCGCGAATGTCTCCTCTGCTGCAGATAGCCCACAGATGGTCAACCATGCCGCAGACTGTGCCAACGCGGTAGTTATCCCCCGCGAATTTGGACCGGGGCAAAGAGTACCAACTCGAGCCCCCCCCCCCCCCCCCCCCCCCCCGCCGGCGCTTCACCAACCGGCAGAGAAGACCGTCCGTCTTAGTAAATAAATTAGTTCACTTCAGTTTATATCTGCACTCGACAGTGAATACTACACATCTGCATCTAAATTAAAATAATATTTGATCAGTATTAAAACAATATTTGTCGTTGTTAAACTTTGGCAGTCAAAATGATCATTCTAAAGACATCTCAGAATCAGCAAGTACACCTACATCGTTATCAATCGTACAATGCATACGAAATTGCATGTAGAAACTTCATAAATTGTAGTAACAAAGAGAGACTCATTAACAGTTTCGAATTGTTGTATGAATTCTTAAATGTTTCAACACAGGTACACAGAAAGTGCGCGAGCATGCCTCCAAAGGCGTAAAGCGAGCCATAAAAGTTACGAGCTCTGCATAATTGAATATTCAATTAAAACTAGGCATAAATAGATGCGTTTAAAATCACTTATGTCCCCATTATAATTGAGAGCCAGAGTTGGGAAGAGGCCAATACTCGAATGAATCTATTTATTCATTCATCTACAATTTGTTGGAGTGTCGTGTTCGAAAAATGAATTTATAAATGAGAAAATAAGCAGGGGCTAATTTGGACTAGTTGTCTAAGCGGTGAAAGAAAGAATTTGTCAAATCAGATCAGTAGTTCCTCCTCATGGGAGCCTTCTTCCGTCTAGCGCCGGGGTCACGGTACATGCGCGAGCTTAACCCGCAACCCCAGCAGCGGCTGGCCGCCTCGTAAACAGAGGCGGCCTCTCCTGTGTGCGGGCCGGGGAGTGACGTTTCCCCGGCCCTGAGAGGGACGCGCGGCTGCCTCTCGCGCCCTCTCGCGGCATTAGTGCGGGCGGAGGTCTTTCTGATCCCCCAGACCTCGACGCCCGCTGCCGCCCGCCCGTGGCTGCCAGGAGTCACGGGCGCTATCCTCTTTCGGTGGGGGAGGGGGAGGCTGCGAGGATTGCTCCTGCACCTTCACCCCTCCCTCTCCTTCCTCCCCCCTCGCCACCTCGCGCTCTCAGCAGCGTCAGAGGCAGGAGGGGGGGCTTCGCGATAGGGGGAGGGGGAGGCTGCGAGGATTGCTCCTGCGCCATCACCCCTCCCTCTCCTTCTTCCCCTTTTCCCCGCCGCCTCGCGCTTACAGCAGCGTCAGCGGTCGGAGTCGGGGGAGGCCACCTAACTTCGTAAGGGAAGAGTATTTTGGGAGGAGGTTTGGAAGGAAGGGAAGGCTTTTAAGATGAGGAGGCGGAAAGGTGGGACACCACTGTCACGGAGTGAAGGGGGGAATGTGACAGTGGCCGCTCGGGGCCCCGGGGACGCATCCCCTTGTACCGCTTCCTGGACGGAGGGGAGTCCAGGGCGGTACCCCCTGGGTGAAAGACCAGTAGTTCCTGAGATTATCGCGTTCAACCAAACGAACAAACACTTCAGCTTTGTATATTAGTATAGATAAACGTAATAACCAGCATTAATTGTATTTTTTTACATTTTATGAAAGTTTGCAGAACTTAAAACTTCCCATATATCTATAAGATATACGATTGGCCAGTTGTTAAGATACGACAGATTCAAATTTGTACAAGCGAATCTGCTGGAAATGTAGTCGAAGCGTTCCGGCAATCAAATTTATATATTCTATTGAAGACTTAATTAATTTCTAACTACGTCTACTGACCAGCTCCTCACTACTAACACTCAAAAGCTAACTTATTGCCACTCAACGTAGATTCTAAACGCGTTAGTTTTAAAGTTTACAATCAATCGTATGATTAGGACCACACGCGCGTTTCCTAACGCCAAGTGCATTATTCGCGACGAACAGCGTTGAATATTCAAAAGGCGTAACAGCATTACTAGAAATGGTTTTGAGAGCATGCGTAAACAATGATTTCTTTAAAACAATGACGCTTTTTTAAGAAAGTAATAATTGATTGTTTTGATTTTATATTCATTTGTATTTAGTCACATTTGACGTCGTGTCAAAACCATGCTGTAACACATCTTGATTAGTTGTTAGTGCTGGCTTGATCTCATCTCATAGCATAGAACATCGACGCGAGAGGGTTGCTATATGTTTCTTACAATAAGTACGACTTGCCCGTTTGGATGGCTATCAATCTTGGTCTAGAGTATGCCGCCATAACAACCTCTAGTTGTGTACCGGATTTAGCGGCCAGGTTCCAGTCTCCCTTTAGCGAGCAGCACCGCATTTTTAATGCTTTTGGTGTTATAAATGTCCATAGGCGATGGTAACCGCTTTCCATCAGGTAGGCTGTCTGATGAAGTCATGTATTAAAACAACCGATGGCATGCTTCCCCCTTGCTCTATCGCAGTCCATCTAGTCCAAGTCCTCAAGGTAGCCACCGCTTTAGTTTCGCCCCTGCTACAGGTTTCCAATTTGACACTTTCCATCACGTGGAAGGTCTGCCTGACTTGATCAATAAAAAAATGGACTCTGTGTTTGAGTGGTCTAATCCTGTCCGGGGCTAGCTCACTGCAGAGGTCCCGAATTTGATACCTGGCAAGGTAAATTTAGTAAACGACCATTCCGTTATTTACTACAGTCTGGGAGTATGAGATTGATCCCAGAGTTGTGAGTCATATTTTACCCGTATACAACAAGTATTATGGATAAATAACAAAATAAGTTTTAAAATTGTTATATCCTCTTTGGAACCTCAATGTTGATACGGTTCATGGTTGCTTAGGGCTCCTTTATTTGTTTAAAGGTTGAGATGATGTAGAAAACCATTTAACACTCGATTTATCGAGTGATTATAATGTACTTCTATTTGTTTACATATACTTTTAGGGTCACAAACTTAATAAATAAGTATTTCTTTATCTCGCGACACTTGTTGGCAGCAGTCAGATGTATAAATTGACTTCTGGTGTTGTAAAAATGTCCGACACAATACGATAAATTCATAGATGCGTTCAAAGAACGCCACACCTTCAAAGTTACTAAGGAGAATTTAATCTATAAATTGTAATAAAAATAATTCACGCCTCCATAAATAATTCTACCAGAAATGTCATTCTGCGAAGGAACCTAAATATTGTTTGATACGAAGTCTGTTATTCTGTGAAAAACTACAAAAAAATACCGGTACTTCTATTTTGTTCGAGAGCTCCGTAGTTGTCGCAAGTCTTTAAAAATGGCGGCTACTTTTCCCGCCAAGTACATGCTTGACAGGCATGTCTTGCCATTGTCTGCAAATGGCCACCAAATACGGATTCGTTCGGAAACCATGTTTGTAAACTGTACAACTCAAAAAAATAGTAAATATATATAAATATGGTGCTTACGTATATAATATCGTAATCATTAATAGCATATTGTATAAGAGAATAGGTTTTATCTACATCTCACATTGGGCAGTTTTAAATTTTTTAATGGATATCGTATGTAGTGTAGTATATGTGAAAATAATTTTTATTTTACGAAATGTTTTCGCAGTTTTAAAGTATTTTTGTTTGTTTTTAAATATCAACATTACCTGGGACATCTGGTGGGACATAGTCTTTACATTATACTGATGGTGTATTATATTTTTTGTTCAAGAACCTTCAATTTTATAAACTCAGGATCTCACAAAAATTACTATTATTTAAAAAAACTTTCTACACGTCTTTGGCTGTCTTGTATCTAAAAATTATTTATCCAATATCGTAACATTTCAAATGGATTTATCCTCTACTAGTTTTTATTATCTGCGCAGTGATGGTATCTGGTTCGGTGAACTCACACGGAATCTGATACTTTTAGCCTTTTGTGAATCGTCACGATTTACGGAACGTGATCCGACTACCGAACGAAATGTGGACTTGTAAGATGAAGATTGTCTTTAAGTTGTCTTGAAGTACGAGTCGCTTACACAGAAACTGCCACAATATATCGTCCTTGTCATGGATAAATTACACAAATAAATAATTTGGTAGACAAACACACACATTGTTTACAAGACAATAAATTTTTCATTTCATTGTATATTTCGGAGCTAATTTCACTCGGTGACCGATCCCAGACATCCAGACCGTAAATAGTGAAGAGTTCGTTAAGCTTTTTTTTATGCCAGCCCAAGCGTCTTTGTTCCAGTGAAGTCTACTGATAAAGGCTTAGTACGCTCAACAACAAAGACCGTCAAACTGACACTTTGAAAATTTGCAATAACTGTCTGACAATTGACACTACGTAAAATTGACTTTATTTCGCTTCTGCTATTATATTAATGTATTCTGTATATATAATAGATAGAATAGGTGTTATTTGATAACATATAAAGAGATCTACAGTAAATTTGATTACGGTTTAAAATTCGTCAACAATTATTTAAAGACAAAATACATAATTGCGCTTTCCTCGAGATACTGCCAATCGATTTTAGGCATAGAAGACTCAGTAAGGCACCATGTATAAAACCTGTATCAATGTACTTACGACCTGAGTCCCTAATTGTATACAGAAACATGTTATCTATTAGGATTCAACACTGGTAGCAATGAATAGCAATGAATTGGCAACAACTTTCACACCTACTCGCGTTTGTGTTCACTTGGTTGGGACTTCATTAGAGAAATAAATAAATTGAACTGTAACTATTCGTTTTGATCACAGTTCATTATATGCCTGAATATTAAGTTTTTGTAACTCAGGGGCCACGCTACCTACAATATCATTTCAAAGACGTTGATTCGAGTGGCAATTACAGCCAACATTTTTGACCCAAATTTAAAAAAGAACCGTTAAAGCGTAGTTTTAATAAATGTCCTCGAAAATTTAAAAAGATATTACAATGTCCTGTTTCATGTTGAGACATTTATTATTTATTATTATTAAGCATTCAGACAATAGAGTAAAACTTGTGTCTCTTATACCCCTGCTACAATCCCTGGATTGTCCCTGAGATAATATTTGGTTTAGTGACTGTGTTGCGCAGAAACGGCCAAGAGTTGAATCGCTTAATGCAAAAATTTTGCATGTTTTGTTTAAAAATCGCCTATAACTCGATTTGCTAGAAAGAGGAGGCCCTAACCCAGTAGTGGGAAGTTTATGTTTTGATGTGGCAATCACGCGGTAGACATAGATTACCTATTAATTATTATTTTATTCTTTCTTTATGTTTATGACTTGGCAGCTAGACCGTTTAAGCCAGAGTTGTTTGAATAGTATAATATATGTTTATTTTCAGTATATAAAAGTATTCTGTGATACATGTATATAATACAGTAGATTTACTATGTGGATAAATGTGGCAAACAGTGAGTAAGTCAGTGCGACTCGTCACAAAGGCGAGCAAATGAGTAAAGACGACATGAAGATTTGTGGTATGAGCGGACGTATAGAGAAGTAGAAGGACAAGATATATTGTGCCAACCCCAAATAATAGGAAGAAGATGAATGAAAGAAAGAAGAGAACAAAAAACTCCCTACTAACTTATAACCAAAGCAAATAGTATTCTTGGATTTTCTTTCAATACAAACAAAAGAAAACAGTCCGCTCGTTACAAATTCACCGATATCGATGAAATAAAACAATTCACTTATCAGATACAAGCGGCAACGGTCGGTGTACAAAAATGGACATAACATTACATTGTCAACAGTTTAAAACTCAATTGTATCCCAAATATAGCTGAATAATAACGCGGCAATAAATACATGTGCCTCTATTTTCAAAATAGGCAATGGTCGTCGTTTTATGGTTTTATTTTTTTTAATGGAAATGTAGGGTTGGCGATTATGCTTGCGATTTTACAACAAAAATATCGCGAAAATATGTAGGTACTGTTGTACTGTACTTGTTTTACTAAATAAATATTACATAGTAGAATTAGTTTTGCAAGTTATTATTATTATTTATTATATAGATAAAATTGGGTCGTTTTAGTCTTACGCCAATAGGAAATATTGCACTCAAAATCAGCGTTGTGTCGGATATAATTCCGGCACAGCAATATGCTAGTATGCAATACACGGCGTACAAATTCTCAAAATATACTCTGTGTATAATGTATAAGGAATGTAATTACGTCGCTATTTCTTCAAATAAAGTTTTCTTTCTTTCATTTTAGTACTTATATTTTGTCCGCGACTTCGCTACTAGTCAAGGCCTAATATACTAATACAATCTTAATTTATTTAGAGAGCAGGCATTCGCACAGGTATTAAATTTTAACTAAGCGCTATAAGCCTCCAAAAAAATTACCCTACTTTATCCCGGATATTATGCCGTTTCCCGGGTTGAAAAGTGTTCTACGTCCATTCTCGGCTTTAAGACTACATAATATACTAAACATCGACCAAAACGGCTAGTGAAAACGCACCAGACAGACAGAGTTACTTTCGCAATAATAATATTAGTAGGGATGCTATTACATTCAGAATTAAGTTAGCCTAATGAGTAAAGCACTCACAGTTGATACCAGTAGCATGGGTTTGAATCACGTTCAAGAAACATGCACCGTTTAGGCAGTTTTTCTTATCTACGTGCACGTTGTTACAATGACCACCTTGTCCGTATCAGTTGTCTTGCTCTGAAAAAATAAAAATCTAGGACGCGATCCCAGCGCCACCTACCGGTTCCAATTGTGAATCTTAACCATCCTCGAAACCACTTGAACACACACAAAAAATTCATTCAAATCGGTCCAGCCGTGTAGGAGATGTTCACTGTCAACACACATACAGAATAATTATATTTATAAAGATAAATCGTACAAATAAAATATTTAAAGAATGTGTAACAAATCGCTGTCAGATTGGAGCGTGCCCAGAAGGCTGGTTGCAGTGCCGGGCTGTATGACGATGCTTAATCATTGGGTGAAATATGAGCGAGCCCTCTAATGACGGGTGAAGAAAGGTTGAAGAAACTTTTTGCCAATAGATCCCACGGACCTAATGATTCAACTCCAAACGGCACATATGTAAACCCTTCCTAGAAAGTTGCATATTTATACGAGATAATAATATATTTATATAAGAGCTTCAGGTTTCTTAAATCAATTGAATAAGACTTTTTCATGATAACTTTTTAAATCCTAAAAATCGATCTAAAAACTTGTAAATGTAAGCCCTATAAAGAGAACAATAATAAAATAGTAAATAATTCATAAGGCAGCGAGTGGATGCGCGAGCGCATGCTCCTCACGCCGCGCGGAACATTTTGCCAAACCACAAAATATAATACTATTCCCACGATATCAGAATCACGTTTCATATAAACTTCTTACTTCTGCACTTAGGAATAGTGAAACTTCTGTGAAATCATCATATACTAGCGGCGGGCGGTTTATGACTACTTTTTTTACACCTTGGGTAACGTTATTGAAGTTTTAGTAGGGATCTCTAATTTTTATAGTAATAAGTATAGCCTATGCTACTCAAGAATAATGTAGCATTCTAATAGTAAACGAATTTTTAAAATCGGTCCAGTAATTTTTGAGTTTATTCGTTACAAACATTTTGCGGCATATTACATTTTGGATTCTACTTGATGAAAACAATCAAATATAGTTTAATTGCCTAAAATTGCAGTCCCGACGAAACTTTGTTCGCGTTGTTACAACGATGACGTATTTGTCAGAGACTTTAAAACTGCCGCAGTAAAAAAACGCAAACGCAGCGCCACCTTTATATTCGTTTATGACGTAAACGACGTTATGTTTCGGGATAAAAAGTATCCTAAATGTTGACCTGGGATATAAGCTAGTTCTGTGTCGAGTTTCATCTAAATGGGTTCAGGGGTTTTGCCGTGGTGGTCTAACAGATAGAATGAGAAAAATTGTAAAAGTTGCATTTTTAACCGAGTTTATTGTAAATTGGGAATCATTTTGTAATTTACTTATCAGTACAAGCTGTGCGCTGCCGATGACTACTTACTTTTATTGCATTGTATTACTTACTATTATTATATATACAATAATAAATTTATTGCAACAACTATTTATGTAACTTTTTTGTCAACCCTACTAACCATCGACGCGTGACATCATGAGGCTTTCGGCAAACCTTCTGCGCACGGGTAGTAATGTGTATAATGGTGTATAGAACTTACCTTTGAAATAGCAGCTGAAAACCCTGCTTGACAAACGCCAGTTTTCCTTTGACCATGGGTCGCTGAAAATAAAATCAAAATTAATTCTTTATAAACACACAAGAATCATACTACCACAACATTTATGCATTAACATCTATAAAGTAGAAAGTGTTTAGATTTGTGGAAAAGTGCTTATACACAAATATATAATTTTTATATTACTATATAATATATAACTTGCATTGTGTTCAAATATACATGTGTACAGCTAGTTAATAGAATAGCAACATCATTATTATAGTAAAGTATTTTACTAGTAATTGTAAAATGTAAAATTGTTTATGCAATTAAAAAAAAAGCGAGAAATATTCGTACCCTCCTTCTTTTATAAAATGTTGTATAGTTTGTAATTCAGAAGATTTATTAAAAGTAACGCATAGCAAAATTCTTAATTTTCGTAATATTTATATTTTTAACTTAATGTTTTGTCTACATAACGGTAAATTAATGAAAACTACGTTTATATCTACATAAAATGTATATAATTATAAAAAGCGTTATGAATACCTTCATTTTAGATTTTTATTTTTTTTAATATAGTTTATGTTTATTTTATTTATAATATAAATGCTAATAAACGTAAAATAATTCTTTAGGGAGCATAATTTACCTGATAGTCGCTAGAAAATTACTTTATAGTCAATCTACAATTACTACTGTATGACTATGTGTATGGTTCTGGTGAAAATGAAAGTGTTAGTGAATCCTATTTGAGGGTGGACTGTGCATACAACATCTATGGTACCTTGTTTTGTACATTACTCACCCTCGTCCAATGATTGGAACCCTAAACAAACCATTGTGTTGTAGAATATATACTTTTAATTATATAAATACAATTTATTATCATAAATAACTAAAATATTATAACAGTACAAAAATAACAAATCAAATATTATGTAGTACATGCTAGACTTAAGAGCCCACCCTATGCAGTCGAGTTGAGGTATGAGGATGTAGAATGAATATTATTATTATTATATAATATTAAGAATTATTCTAACAGAAGAAACTGCAAATATAATCCGTTAAATCGCTTGAATTCGTGTATTTACACACGATTATAAAAAAGAGAAATTTAAATTAGAAAATTACAAAACTAATACATACATACATACATAAATTCACGCCAGGTCCCTTGCGGGGTAGGCACGAACAACAGAGCGTCACACAGGCCCATTCTTACACACCTCACTTGCTTCTTTGACATTCATAGCTCTTGTCATGCACGCTCGTCTGTTCTTAAGGCTCCTAACATCACCTTATGCTAACACATGATCAATTTGATCATGCAAGGTGTGTCGTGGGCTTCCGCGACTTCTGCATCCATCCACTTTTGCATTGTATATCTGTTTAGTCATTACATACAAAACTAATCACATGTTATAAACCTTTATTAATTGCCATATAATTATATTCTATCGGTCTTATTCATATTGAGTTAGGGTCAGTTTGTATGCTTCTTTAAAAACCTTCAAGAAGCCTACATACTTACTCTAACTCAATATGAAACTGAATTTCAATTTCTATATTTTTATTATGAATGGTAAATGTCTGGTTCACCAACATTTGCTGCACATGGGACTAGGTAATGCTGTCAGGTGTCGTTTTTTGACAGCTTTAAAGTGTCTGTAAATAAACACTGCAAAGGGTGGACTCTTAACGGCTGCTCTTAGTTTGCAACAGATGGCTGAGCTGTACACGAGGTTTCGTACAAAATCAATTACTACGGCAGCCTTACATGATTAATTTAGCAAGACTCTATCAAGTTTTACCGAAATAATAATAATAATAATAAAAGTACGAATTAATGTGTGTTGTAAATATCAGACTTTCAAATTAAAAAGCTAATTATCACATTTAAATAGTGTAACACATAAAAAGGAAAGTATATTAATAAAATGCAATAATATTAGAAAAAATATACAACGCATTTTTCATGCTGCCATTTTGGATTTTGAATACTCGTCATAAAGTGGAATACACATCATGTATAATAATATTTTGGTGAATTAAATTGGAAGCTTATAAAAAAACAGAACATGCACAACAAGAAAAAAGAAATTAGAATTTATTTCCGGCATTTCTTTTAGACGAAAATATAGCGTCGCTTCACAATGTTAATTACATTTCTTTTGTGTATCTGTAAAACCCACTCTAATTATATGACCTGACAAGATTATCATGTAATTCAGTACATATCTATATACTTATTACAGTACGGAGGTTAAATATAGGTTCAAGATCTAACGATACACGAGCAGCACTGCGTAGAAACACGTGATAATACTCCCATGAAGATCTAAAAAGTCATTTCTACCTAATGAAAATAAACTCTCCCCTATGGCTACGTTCCATCAGAGACTCACAATGACTGCGATTTTTCCCGTTCCACTTGCTTGCCGGCGTTACAATCGTAAACCCAAGTGGAACGGTTATTCGACCCACCTCTTGACATGATTCGTTGTGATTGTGTGATCGAAAATGATGACGTCATTAGTGTCGTTTTCGCCACGACCACAACGAAAGCTGTCGCCTTGTGGAACGGCTAACGGTGCATTTTGGGCGTTGTGAGCTACTAGTGGAACGCGCTGTATATTTCGAAAAACCGGAAAATAATGCAATCTCTAAATCAACTGAGATACTTTTTATAAACTTACAGAATATCACAGCTTCATAGATTTTATACAAACTTAGAAGTGTACCTACGTACTCATGATATTATAATAATTGGTAATAAGTTTTTGATTATGGGACGGTAAACCGCTTCGTTAAGTAACACGTTACGGCGTCAGTTTTCCTGACAGGAAATTTGTAACAGTAAAGACTTGACAAACGCGCTGCTGCTCTCTTAAGGGGTACTGGAACCTAGCCACTAAAGCCGGAACACAACTCAAGGTTGTTATAGCGGCATTCCCTAGACCAGTGGTGGTAGCCATCCAAACGGGCAAAAAACCCTACCATCTTGCTATGGGTTGTTTTGTCGCCTCTTACGACAGGATGCCTGGCCGCAAGGAAATTGTATTCTTTCTCCGTTCCTGCACTTGCAAAACTTAGATGGTAAGATGGTAAGGTTATTTTATCTTATTGTAAAACGTGTTTCCTATTCTACTGATATAAATAATAATTAACTGAAGTAACATGACGAATAGTTTTAGCTAAAACAATCTACACAACAAACATCTATTCAGCCGTTTTAAAAATTTCAAAGTATAACACAATGGAGTTGATTTAAATATACTTTTTATGTAATCGTAAATCATGTTTGAGCCGTTATTTGGTTGCGTCACGCCAATTTCACGCCCGCCATTACCGGCGGAAGCGAGCTTTCGCGCGCTTTTGACAGCCGCCATCTTAGATAGTCTATGTAGTTTAATTATTAGAATGAGCATGCATTATTGATGAATTTGGATCAATGTTGTTGTATTTCATATTTATATTTTGATGTAAATATTACCTAGGAAGGGATAGTGTGATAAGGGAACGTAGTAGGTTTGAAAAAAGGTGTAATAACAGATGAGAAAAATGTTAGGGAGATTTGGACATGTGGAGGGACTCAGCGAAACACGCTGAACGATCAACTCACAGGTGCCTTAAATAATGACCAGGTAAAAAGCAACTATAATTTAACTGCATGTCTGAAGTGATTAATTAAAGTAGATGGCGCAAAAAGGTATGTCAAGATCGCAACAAGGGGAAATACATCGTCTCTACCTAGCCCTATAGGAAACAAGCGTGTTAATATGCATTACCTATTAATAGTCATATTACTTAGTATTAGCAATACGTTATTTGAATAGTTAAAGCAATGACGTCATAAGTTCCTACGCTAGAACGGAATCTGCGACATTGTGTAAATGATATTTCATTTGTATCTCAGTTGATTTGAATATCTACTATCCTAATCTATTGATGCTTTCCGAGACCATTCAAGATACACCGTCAGTTAAAAATTGTAAAACGTAATATCTGTAGGCGTCGAAACAATTAGAAAATTTTACTTATATATTGAAATTTATTTCGAAGTTACAGACAGACACTTCAATTTTATTTCCGTAGTTATTAAGACTACACTTTTCACATTTCGTATTAACTCATCACTAAAGGAACTCTTGAATCAAAATTATCTGCTCGGGATTGTCGAAGTACATACTTGTTCGACAGGGTGAAAATTCGTTGACATCCGCAGCGTCAGATGACTTCGCAACGAAGCACGTTCCCACCGGGTCCCGTTGGTTCTGCTTCGCTGACACGTATGACACGAAGCGAGGTGCACAAGCCTGAAAAAAAATTCATTATCAGTTTACGATGTATTTTTTTATTTATTGCTGGAGTACATTAAGCAGACTGACGGCGTAACTGTGCTGGAAAGCGGTTACAGTCGCCTAGAAAGATTTACAACACTGAAGGTGCTACCTGCCGGACTCGTAGATGGGGGGAACCTGGCCACTAATGCCCGAACACAACTCAAGGTTGGTATGGCGGCATGGTCTAGACTAGGGGTGGTAGCCATCCAGACGGGCAAATGCCCTACTACCGAGCTATGGGTTGTTTTTTCGCCTCTTACGACTGCCGCAGGAATTTTTGTTCTTTCTGCTTTCCTGCACGGACAATATAGAAAATGGTAAGAGCTACAGTCGTTATATGTCCTGGTCATTGTTTGAAGTGAAATATCAGTGTATAAAGAAAAGAAAGAAAGAAAAAACGATTTGATATTTCCGTGAAATACGACGAAAACCTTAAAAATAAAAAATACTAAAAACAAAGATTCACAAATGAGATTGTACGTCGACTTCTAAACAAGGCGTTCCATTAGTAGCCCACAACGCCTAAAATGCTCCGTTAGCCGTTCCATAAAGCGACTGCGGTCGTTGTGGTCTTGGCGAAAATGTCACCAATAACGTCATAATTTTCGATTACAAAACGCTCACTACGACCCATGTTAAGAGCTGGGTCGAATAACCGTGCCACTTGGGTTTACGATATTACATCAGCAAGCAAGTGGAACAGGAAAAATTGCGGTCGTGATCGTGGTTGTTGTGAGTCTCTAATGGAACATAGCCTAAGTCGACGAGGTTGACAGTTATAGTTATATATGGTTGTCAGCTCAGCATATTCAGAATAGTATAAAGTTTTAAACAGCTCCAAAAACAACGCCTCATTAACATATTACCTACTATATTAGGTAAAAAAGAATAACAGATTTCGATTAAAGACCGCCTTCTGCATAGTTTCTTAAATCATGACATTAAGATTAAAAAAACATACGTATAATAAACATGTAATCAGTTATATATTTATTATTTTTAAAGTTTTACAAAAAATAATTCGAAGCTCTAACGAGTTAATAAGATAGTCTAAACCAATAACCATAAATAAAACAAGTCTGCATATGATTTGTCTATGGGCTTGTTTTTACTGTACTTGACAACGGTACAATAGTTAATCTTCACTCCAGTTTTTGAAACAACATATTTTGATTTATTTAAATCTTTAGCAGGGTTGCCAACTAAATAAACTTTTTATATTGTCAACCCCAATTTAACGGCAGAGATTACTTAACAGATAGTAGCCTGCCCGGGATAAGTTATATTACAATTAATTACTTGTAGATTTTTCTTTTCTTAAATAAATGTAATTTAATATCTTTTTGAAGTAAAACTTCTTTAGAATCGCTGTGATTTTAAAAATGATTAAATGAAATAGCGACACTAAAAAGAGATAAATACATAAATTTATAGGAGTAAGCCTGCGAAATAATGATATACAAGTTTTACATTGTGTAGCAGATTTACTTGTAAATAAGACCGATTATTAACATAGGTCCATTTGCACCGGAATAAAACTGATAATAATACTTTTAAGACTAAAATAGTGAAAAATACAAAGTGACACTTAAGAAGTTTATTTTGAATTATAATACCTATGTTAATGGATATAGGTTAAAGGAATTATATTTATATTGATAAAAGTTAGAGAAGAATTATCCGTGAGTACATTTTCTGAAGTTTTACTTGTACTGCGTGTGAACTGCATAAACACACGTTTAAATCATAGATAATTATATAATTGTATTAATAAATAACTATTAATTTACTTAATTATATTAAGTTTAAGTAAGATTTATAGCTGAATATTATTTATTATAGAATCTTGCGATTGGGACATGTTGGAATAGTACAGCTGCAAATTTACGATTATTTGATAAAAGACATGTTTATTTTCATGGTCATCGTATATTTCAACCTTCACCTAACCTACGAATGGCCTCTACGTTTTGAATACGAAACGATTTGCTGAGAAATCTACTTTAGGGTTGGAACCTGTTTTTGGTTTTTAGTATTGTGTCAAAATTACCGCAGATAGATATTGAAAAAGACTTGGCAGTTTTCGGATTGGGGAAAAAAAGTTGAATCCTCAAAGAGATTACACTTAAATTTTATAATTAAAACTGTAAGTAAATATAGCGACGGAATATTATAGAATAGAAAACTCTTCATTATTCACCGCATACAGATGAAATAAACAATTTACATTAATCACATTAACACCAGGAACAATGTGCGCCCTTGACGCTTTAAAGTTATCTTTTCCAGACGGTGGTGTACAAATTAAATACACATATAAATGAATTAAATAAATGTTATTAATAATATTCTTTTCTAAAAGTGATATTGTACAATTGCAATATTTGTGGGTAGTTGTGATTATTAATCAGATTTGAAGCGAGCGACCGTAGCGATAAAACATCATTCTCACTTCAACTTTCGAACGATGCACATGTCATAGCAGCACTCTAGGTTTGCTAGTTATTGTATAAGAAGAATAACTTATAAGTAATTGTATTTTAAATCGGTATTCTTCGTCCAGAATTCAAATAAAATACCTAGTTCTCAAATTTCTACGTGGTTCGTTAAATAAATCTCGCACTAACAGTATATAGTTATAAATATTATAACATAAAACTAAGTATTCTATTAAACTTTGATCAGCCCTACTCGTCGTGTTAGAAGTAAATCGAAAGAAAACACCGGCCATGCGCGTGCGCACGTCGCGATAATGATAATAAAGAGCCACCTAGCGGGATTTACATAAAACAGTGGCATCTGGCGGAAACCAAGCAGACGCATGGACAGTTATAAATTTAATTTTAGTTTGTTTATTTTCGATTAGCTCGTGTTATTTGAGTTTTTTTACTGATTAATGCCGTAACATGAAAGGTTACATTATACCCCGCAGTTCTTTGTACCACTATATAGAAGTTTTTCACAGTTAACACAAACATTTAAAATAATTCAAGTAATATATTACATTCGGAAAGATCCTTTGAAATGATGATGATGGAACTGAAATCAGCGCAGTGTCAGTTCCCTTTTTTTACGAGGTGTAATTCGTCATGTACATCCTACTCTTAGAGGACTACGGTAGGGTAGTATTGATCTCCCGATGGCATGCTCGAACCTACCAAATAAAGCACCTCTTTGTTCCATCTTGACACCGAAAACAGACATTGTAAATATGTACAATATTTTCTAGGCAATACAATAGGCGGCCTTATCAGTCAAAGCGATCTCTTCCAGGCAACCTAAATGAATGAAATTTGAATCAGGCGATATAGGTGCTGCAGAAAAAAGGCAATAGATAATTAAATACTCAAACTAAGAAAATTTCGTTTTCCGAAATTTATCATGCCAGGAATCGAACCCGGAGCCCTGAGTTTAGACCGCTCAACCACAGAAGCCGTCTATAAAAGAACGGCTACTAAGATATAGGAAGCATAAGTACAAACACGGAAACATTTCCTTACCCAAGTCTGAGTGACTCGACCAAAAGAATTTTAAATATGACTCACAATTTGCTTTTAGTTGATGACTAATTCTTAAGACACCTTTAAAAAGAAAGTGCAAGCCTTACCTCTTTCCAGCAATAAAACTGAGATTCAATTTTACGATGAAGTATTAAAAACTGAATGTACCTGATTGCTTGGGTTGTGATTTCAGTTTCAAAAATATGTTTTAGTTGAGATGTCAACTGTCTGGACTGCGTGTGACGAGTTACATCTTTTACTATACTCTGATTTTCAATTACCCGGACTAAAATGACAGCTGCTATTTACCTTTTTTATGTTGTGAGCTTGGAGCAACTCATCACTTTGAGTTGAATACTACAACACCTCTATAGATATTCAAGTCACAGTAATTGAGTTGTTGATTCAACTCACACAATTCACTTATGACTCAAAAAAGGTAAGCCACAACTGTCATTCCAGTCCAGGTAATTAAAAATCAACAAATGTTTCGTGGCACAACCGAAGATGAATGAATTAATGAAACTTAGTTCACTTGTTCTTCTTTCATGGCACAACCGAAGATAAATGATTGAATAAAATTTATTTCTTAGGTATTCTTCCATGCCACAACCACAGATGAATTAATGAATGAAATATATTGATTACGTGCTCTTCCACGACACAACCGACGATAAATGAATAAATAATATTTGTTGTT
This sequence comes from Dendrolimus punctatus, assembly GCA_012273795.1. Classification (NCBI taxonomy): domain Eukaryota; kingdom Metazoa; phylum Arthropoda; class Insecta; order Lepidoptera; family Lasiocampidae; genus Dendrolimus; species Dendrolimus punctatus. The sequence goes on from CM022537.1 coordinate 62,434, forward strand.
TAGGTGTTCTTCCATGCCACAACCAGAGATGAATGAATGAAAGAAAACTATTGTTCATGATTTCTTCCATGGTACAACCGAAGATGAATGATTAAATGAAAATTGTTCACATGTTCTTCTTTCACAGCACAACCGAGAATGCATAATGAACGAACATTTTTTTTATTCTTCAGCGTAAACTTTAATTAACATGGATACATTAGAACAATGGGCAGTCTTATCACTCATAGCGATGTCTTCCAAGCAACTTAGTGTCCAGGGAGATTTAAATACAACAATTTTCAAGTCATCAACTACTATTTCATCCATCATTGAAATTTAAAACACAGTGATCTCACGGTTTTCAGAAGTGAGTTTCAATAGTAACACAAATCTTTCGCATAAATTAACATGAGCATGTCCGAAGGTGATTCAGTGTGGTATCACGCGTGACTCAGAATCGGTCGTAACAAAATACAAAGCCTTAAGAAATCTGAGTTAGTCATGTGTTAGTTCAATCTGACTGCAAAATGCAGTGGATGAACTTTTTAACGTTATCCCATACATATATAAGTGTAATACAAAAGAGTCCGTTTGTTACGTAATATTTTTATTTTTTATTGCACGAGTTCAGTAGACAGGCAGACGGTCCATTTAATGGAAAGCGGTTACCATCGCCTATGGACATTTGCAACACCACAAGTGCTACAATTGCGCTGCTGCTCTCTTAAGGGAGACTGGAATCTGATCACTAAAGCTAGAACACAACCCTAGGTTGTTATGACGACATACTTAAACCAGGGGTGGTAGCCATTCAGTCGAGCAAATACCCTACCACCAGGGTGTGGGTTTTTTGTCGCCTCTTACGACAGGCCGCCCGGCCGCAGGAAGTTGTATTCTTTCTCCGATCCTCCACGAATAAAATCAAAGAGCAGAAATCCCAGCTTTTATTCCTTGTAGAACACACAAACGAGCTTCCCAATATTTGTTCTGTTCTGGGTTTTATATATTTTTGTATTGCACGAGTTCAGCAGGCAGGTAAAGTCCCACCTAATGGAAATTTGTAATACTAAAGATGCTACAAATGCGCTGCTGCTCTCTAAATGGCTACTGGAGCCTTACCACTAAGCCCGGAATACAAGGACTACACCGGGTCGAGGATGGCAGGAGACCGAATGGGATGACGCTGATTCCCTAGAAGATTGGCCGCCCCTTAGTATGAGATGCTACTTGAGTTGATACTCTGGCGGCGTCCCATCTTTCAAGTACGCTACTGCCGGTTCTGCTGCAGCTGAAAAGGACTTCAAGCGTCGTAAATATGCCGCCAATGGAAATGGATACACATTTGCGACATATAGGGTGGAAATTCTGGGTTTGTGGGTTTTCAATGCTCTAAAGGTCTACCGTGAAGTCGCCTAACCTTTATTTCGCGTCACACGCGACCAGAAGGCTGACGTTTATATTGCTCAAATATTAAGCGTTGTTATACAACATGGCAACGCCGCCAGCCTTTTTGGGAACGTTCCCGGTAAGTGAGAGTGGCTCGGTACCAATAATTTATCTTTATCAATTTTTCCCTTTTTATTTAGTTTTATTTTTTAATATAGTATTGTTTTTAATTTATACTGTATTTTTCGTCAATAAAGAGACATTTTTCATTATATTAATATAGATTAGCAATAATTAAAACACATTTATTATTGTGTTTATTTATAACTGTCATAATAATATTGAAAGAAAAACACCGCTTCTGACCCATATTTCGTGGCACAATCGCGCAGCTATTCTGGTAATGCGAAGTAGGTCGCGGTGCGCACTATGTCAATTGCGCTGCGCACGCGCTAGCTTAAGCAATACCTCATTTCTACTGATTTAATGCATTCGCTTATCGTTTTTTCAAAAGCAAAAAGTGGGTCGTTTCCGATGCATTATGGTTTGTTTGTTTTTGAGGGTAATCTCTCAAATACATATTAAATGTTTTTATGGATCTGTAAACCGGAAGGTTTTCAGGATTTCCGGGGCAAAACACAAGTATGATGTGCCCGCCCCGCTTATATAAGGCAAAATAGCAAGTTTCACACATCACTACTTCACTGGCAAATGAATGAATGAATGAAAACTGTTTATTGTTCACCAACCTACAGAATTTAATATGAATACTTTTATTAGAATAATAAAAGTACCGCGACCTTATCGCTTGTAGCGTTCTCTTTCATTCAACCCAGTGTCCAAGGATCCATAAAAAGAAAAATTAAATAACATTTGGTGGCGTAACTAAATTAAAACTAATTCAGTCGTAATTAAATATAATTAAAGAAAAAACAATAATAAACTGCATAAACATAATTAAATAGATTATAATAAAATAAATTACATATAGCTACATGCGAAAAATAGTATAATTCTATTTACTGCAACAAATTTTATTTAATGAACAAATAATGGTCAGTGGTTAAGTGATTGAATATAGAAATGAATGTATTATCCCCGCAAATTGCTAAAGCGCTGGAACCTTGTCAAAGTAACATTCACGTGACGTCATCCGCAACTCAATATGTACGCGTACTCCTCGACCAGTGATGCTAAAAGTATTGAGTGTTCGGCCAGGCGCAATAGCAATTAGCGGGAATAATAGCTTGATAATTTTCAAGGGGAGGGAGTTCGAAAAGAATCTTCTATGACGAAGTGTGTTTAGGTATTGTTAGCAGAAGATTTTCATTTGAGCGTAAATAACAGGAATGAGATTGATAGAGTAAACTAAAAAATTCCTTTAAATATGAGAGAGTAGGATATTGTGCAGAAGTGAGAGTAAGTGAACATTGCAGCGAAGACGAATAGGCAACCATTAACGCTTATTACGAAATTTGGAAAATATTATTATCTAAAACTTTTATACAATAGTGTACTAAATTCTCGTCATTCATAACCTTATAAGTAAAATAGTTTACCATTGACTTCAATCCGCTATCAGCTGTGCCAATTTGCTAAGTTTCTTATATTGTAAAATTGTTGGAGGGATAGCGAGGAGTTCTAAAAATGCTTGTCGTGTGTGAAGAGACAGTGTATGAAATGTGTTAAAGCCGTAAGGTTCTCTGGTTATAAATATGTGGCCATTTGCTGTTCTTTTATTACCATAAACCCTTCCGAGTTGTTGCAAGTATTACAAAAGCTTGTGGACACTTAGAAGTTAGAAGAGAGACTTGATTACAAGGCAATTTTCAGGAACTAGCAAAGTACCGAATACACAATCATAGTAACCCTTTGTTCTGTATCTAAACTATGTTACTAACGCTGTAAATCAAACAACAATGGCACGGTGCGCATGCGCAGTACAAACCAAATGGCGCTGTATGACAGCTGTAAGATTACGCATGATTTAGTTTAATGACTTCACATGTACATGGGATTTAAGATAGTTTCCATAATATCGGTATGACGATCTCAAGATTTTGGATTTGTACGATTTTACAGTTTGCACGCATGCGGTTTTTTTTAAATTATTGAATGAGTACAGCAGACAGGCAGACGGTCTACTTGATGGAAAGAGATTACCATCGCCTATGGACATTTGCACATCAAAGGTATAAATGATGAGACTGAAACCTGGTTATTAATGTCGGAACACAAATCAAGGTAGTTATGACCAGGGGTGTTAACCATCCAATCGGGCAAATGCCCTATCACCTGACTGTGGGTTGGAAATTGTATTCTTTCTCCGTTCCTGCATGGATAAAATGCGTAGCGAGCAAATCGCAAATCATGTCTTTTGGAATCAGACAAGGGGGAGATTTTGTATCATGTACGAAACGGAGCGAATGAATGAGTCAATTGCGCGAACATCATACATGTGTATAACTAGAATTCTAAAAAAAATATATTATTCTATATCATTCGCATAGTCTATCCCAGTTGTCTTTTTTTGTAAATAGCTTCAATGTATAGACACGGCATTTTTTAACATTTATGATTTCAATAAACAAAATATTGACATTATTTGTTTTAATGTCCAAGATTAATTATTGAGAGCTACGAGTAAATAAACCTGAAGATAGGCAACAATTTGAGCTTTAAGAAAATGCAATAAAGTCGATTTCGCAAAAACGTATTATGTTCATCATCAAGGGAACGCAATATACTTTTGGACTTTCGCCATTAGACATTAGAAAATCGTAAAAGACTATCAAAGCAATATTGAAAGCTTTCGATGTAATCAAGTACACCCAGACCAGCAAACCATAAAATATTCATCTACAGATAAACTTTCACCGATAATCCTTTGTTCGTCTACACTAAAGCCGGCGAAAGTAGCAACATCCAAAATCGATTGCGCTTGCGCCGATAAACCGCGTTTACACGATATTCAAAGTGGTATGCCGTGTTCACACGAGCAGAACGGAAATTTATTGCAAGGTATTGGAATATATGGTTTTGGGAACCGACAAAGAGCGACTTTAATAGCCTGGCGAGGAAGGTAAATGGAAATTCTGTGCATATTTTCACACACATCGAAGTGCAGATTTTGGTAGCATTCCTACGCGATCCAAAACGGATGTCAGGTGCACATAACTTAGGTCGAAAATGTGAATACCTTTGTGTTTTTGGACTCGGAATGTTTAGTGCACTAAAAAAACATGCTTCTCCAAAATATTAATGTGTTTTGGACAAACAAGTGTTGTACGCATTAATTTACTAGCAATATTTGAAGTATTTATGGGTTGATTTTATGGACTTGGTTTAGTTGATATACTAGGTCTTTCAACGGTTTGATGCCAATATAAACATCTATAAGGACTGTTAGATTTTCTGATAATTTTTCTAATACGATCATCGAGTGATCGATGAATTCGGTAATAAAATGTGTTTTGTTTCAGATATGCAGGTGGATTTGTTTTTTGGGACCTGAGTTGTAACAATACTACTATAGTATTAGATCGTACCTATAATAAATGTAATCAAAATCGTTATATACATATGAAAAACGAGTAGATAAATGAAGTAACATAGTTTCTTAAGGAACCAGCAATCTTTCTGAGTAAAAGAATGCTTACTACATCAATTGGTCTTAAAATTATCCATACACCAAAATTGCACGAAAATTAGTTCCTAATCAACATGCTAAGAACACTTCCACACTTGAGTTAATATGGGATAATCTATAATATTATAAAATCTAAACGTGCCGTGTCTGTACATTGAAACTAGTAAAAAACCAACTCGAATAGACTATATTAAAGATGGAGAACACAATGCAATTATTTCTAGATTCTTTTCTGTTAGGTTTGTCTGTTTGTTAAGGATTCACATAATGACTACTGGGCCTGTTTTGATGCGGTTTTTGTTGATCGACAGGTAATTCCTAGACTTCTCGTACGAAATGCATTACCTCTGCGATATGAAAAAATCTAAACAAGTTACGCTAGTGTGATTGGTAATGTACAACAGACCAACTCTGGAGCCTTCCCGAAACACCCAGATCAAAATTACTACGAAAAATCCTATATATTTGTGTGTACATTAATGATCTATCCCAAGTACACTATTAGTATAGATGAATTAATATATAAAAAAATGTAAAGGACTTTCTATTCTATAATTGATTTCACACACTACCGCCGTGTAAAATGGGCCAATAAGGATCCGGCTCGAAAGCCGTATAAGGACCAAACGGTTTGTCAGCATGCGCGCGCGCACATGTAATTGCGTGTTTTTCCAATGTTTTCTCCCTAAAAGAGATTGCGTTAGATTCTCTTAAATTAACTGTTTTAACGGATTGAAGGTAAGAAGCGGCCTAGACGTATGTGCTGGAATGTTGGTACAAATGGTGTCAGCTGGATCAAAGCCCCTTATGAAGACAAGTTTAAGGTAGATCAGCTGCATTATGGCTTTTTGTACTTTTCCCAAGTTATGCTACCTGTGCTATACTTATTCTACAAACTAGCTGTAACGAGTTGTCTGGAAGAGGTCGCTTCTTAGCGATAAGACCGCCCTTTATACACAATTAGAATATTTTTAGACTATAAGTTCATCTGTGTTTTCTGTAATGATGTACGATAAAGTCTTATCTATCTATCTATAAAATACTCATTCTAGGGAAACTTCTTCTCGTCTATTCTTTTATATGTACATTTTTATAATTTTAGTATAGGACTAAATCAGTGGGCAGTCAAATTTATCAACTATTCCCTTCAGGATGCTGTTGCTACTACCGCGCAATCTGCTTAGTAACGACGCTGTTTTTTACGCCACATAGCAACAAAGCCAGCTATATGTGCTTCGGCGAACATAGCCGACGCACTGCAGAAAATATTATACTACATATTTCATTGTAAGATGTGTCAATGTATATTATTGAAACTCATGTGTATTGAAACTAGCCAACACTGCGAAACCATTTTATTAGTTACTCCTAATGCTGAATATGAAATATAACAGGCTAGCTTCTATTGCTAAGATAACTCCTTGATCACGTTTAGGTAGGTACGCTCATAAAAATATCTTAAACGTATACAAATGTTACTAACTGTTACAAACAGTAGAAGCAAAACTACAAGCCAGCCCATTTCCTCCCTTAAGACCGCAATAAAACTGCACTTTAACAAAGCATCGGTTAGCCATTTCCTTTTCTTTCAACTTTGCTACCGGCACGCCTCTAATTGTAGTGCTTTTTCAGACCCAACTGTACAGTGAACAAAACAGACTTAACGATGAAAAATTTAGTCGAAGTGACTGTTTATTTTGCATATTCTGCTTGTTCCAACTAATCTTTGTAAAATTATATCAAATAATATATTATTAACTGTTACCCACGAGACGACCGCGATTATCTTTCAATTACTGAATTAAGTAACACTGTAACACGGAATTCCTCAAGCGTCTTTATCTAGTCTTATTCATCACGATTTAGATTAGATCATGATACTTTTCTTCGCCGTTGTGATAGTTATAATGACATGTACGTTACAGCACAAAATTATCTAAGTGGTTGTTTGTTTTTCAGCTAAGAATCGAAGCTACGTCACTTGATACGCGAGTGCGTTAACTACCAAGTTACCACAGCTCTAGTAATAAAATATTTTATTAGAATTAAATTCAATATATTATTTGGCTACAAAAATACAGTATAAACATTATTTTAAGCAAAAAACATATATTTTTAATTTACACTGTCTATCACATAATATAAAAAAATTCGCTTTCCGCTTTGTCTGTCTGTAGACCCGCTAATTCTTCCGAAACCACGCAACGCATTTTTAAGAAGTGTTCACCGTCAGTTAAATAAATTTTCACTGAAATTTTATATGTATATAAAAAACCCAATTAAGTTTTTGTATAAGTAAAATCTAGTAAATTATAAACTAATACATTGAAGGAAATTTATATTGTATTCAACCTACAATCCCTTAAGACTTTAAATATAACACTCAGTCTAGGTCATCGAAGTCAATGGATAAGGTTCCCAGAATAAAACATTGCGCAAAATATTTTTTGCTGACTGTACCTATTTGTACAAATGTCATGTCTAGAAGACCGTTATCAGTGGTACTGCGAAAGCTTATAAAAGGGTATAGCAATGTTTTTGCCCAACGTAACAGTGCTTCTGCATTTGGATTTGCCGCAATGCCGGGTTTATGGGTCATATTCGAGATAAACACGGATTGGTCTGCAATGCAGGTATCCAGAGGGACTAGTAAAGTTCTTTTAACTTCTTTTGTGTGAATTTAAACGAGTATATAAATAATACAATGACTGGGTCGAAATTCGACCATAATAATTAATTTAAATTATAAGTTTGAAGATTATTAAGATTCTGTTGTCAAAGATTATACTTCTATAATCACAGATTTCGCCAAGGCTACACTGTTAATTTGACTTTAACAATAAACAGAAGAGTATATATACGTGTGTGTATCAAATAGTATATGTATATATATATATATATATATATATATGTGTGTCGGAGAAGGCCTCGTTCTCACGACATCTTTAGTTATTGCAGGTTAAGTGGACGTCATCAGGGTAAAATGCGAGCATAAAACACGATAGCCACGGTGTATACACTTTTAATTTAGATTTAAAAACATTTTAACATAGTTTAGACCGAGCAGCGGGTTCAGGGCACCGCTCATACTTCCAACTTCATTACTTTCTTTTAAAATTCTCTAAGGTCCAACTCGACCTGTTGCCATCAACCAAATGTGTCATAAAAACTCCTCCGTCTACCGAAGTAGATACTACTCAAGTATAGAGGGCGTCTGACCCCGCTCCGCCTTATGCTATGCTCCGATTGGTTGTCTATTAAATTACAATATTCATAACTTTTATTAGGTTAGAACGATCTTTAAGTTATATAAAAATTTAACAAATCAAATTAAATTAAGAATTTTAGAAGTAATTAAAATGTAAAAAAATGATGAAATTATATTTTGAGTTATACATCCAGTCAACAATACATCCTATAATTTTAGCTTCCCTCCGTCATATATATAGAGTGTGTAATTTTTTTTTATTGATCTAATGTATTTTTCATGCATAATTTAAAAAAAACAAACATTCTGCACTCCTTCTCTATATAAACTATAAGTTTGCGAAATCTCATACTCCTCCGTCCGCGCAACTTTCGTAAAAAGGGGTAAAAAGTTTTTGCTGTGTTTTTGCTTCACGTATTAATATAGATAAAAAAAACAACATAAACAATAATATACATACGTTAGAATAATCGCACCTTTCCAACCTTTCGCTAGCCACGCCCCTAACAACGAACAGCGATGAACCATGCGCGTGCGCACATATTTATTACACCGTCCCGAGATGGTCATGCGCACAATAAAACCTTTGTAAACTATTGTGGAAGTTATACGTTTAATAGATAACTCTGGAATTTAACATATACAAAGTCAGAATGCCCATTTTTGGATTTTGTAACTTATTACAAGAATTACTTTATACACGATAGCTTTTTGTGAGGTCTGTATGCATATCTGCATGTAAAAGGACCCTAAAGGTCTTTTCTGAAATGTAGTACAAAAATCTTTAATTTTTTTGGGCTCGTCTATGTAATCAGTTTATATGTATTTCTCTACTTATATTTCTACCAGCTTTTATTTCACTTACAATGTTTGTTTGTTAATTATAAAATTAATTTATGAAATGAATAAAATTAGAAACAAGTCACAACAAGCAAAACTAAAAAAAAACCTATATAAACAGAATCTCGCGATATTTTTTATAAATAATTAAAAAAAATGTAAAATGTAAGAAAATAAGCCCCTACTAAGACTACTCTTCAGGTGATCAGAGGACTGGTGGCTACATCGAACAAGGGATCAGAATGGCAATCCAGCAAGGAAACGTAGCCAATCTTCTGGACACCCTACCCATATAAAACGGTGACCTAGCTGTTCTATGGGTATGGTTTTCTTTTACTGTACTAGTTTAAAAGTCTTAGTTCAACAAAGTATATACAAAATTATGGGTTTGATGTATATACCTACAGACTGCCATATGAAAATTCAGTCAAGAGTCCTAGCGCTGAAATATACAAGTGTACAGCACTGCTTTGAAAATGAGAGCTTGTTACAAAGCTCGTATGCATTTTATAGCAGTCTATTTAGCCCTCTATGTTTTTGCATTTGAATAGAAATTGGTGGTCGTATGGTGATTTCACGAGTCACAAATTGCTAAACGGCGCTCTAAGCATGTTCTACCGTCATTTTACTGCCGCGCTGCTCGCCGACAACTGGCAGTCAATCCACACTTCCTTGACACCTGGAAGTTATCCACTGTACGTGGCGCTCGCTTCTTTTTGTATTTATTACAGGAGTTCAGCAGACAGGCAGACGGCCCTTTTGATGGAAAGCGATTACCAAGCGCCTAAGGACAACACCAAAAATTCAACAAATACGCTGCTGCTCTCTTAAAGGAGACTGGAACCTGGTCAATAATGCCGGAGCACAACTCAAGGTTGCTATGACGATATACTTAAGACCAGGGATGGTAATCATCCAGCCGGGCAAATGCTCTACCAACTTTATGCCATACTTGAGCAAGCTATAGAATGAATCCCTCCCGCGGTCCCCCAGAGCGTTGCAATATCGGGGGCTCTTCAAAACAGATATTTAAAGTTTCAAAGAGGTAAGCAACGCATCGGCTTCCTTAGTGTTGCAGACGGCCATGGGCGGCAGTAGCCACTTGCCATCAAATGGAGTTTGCCAGTTTGCCCACAAGCAACCACAAAATTGTATCAGCTAGAGGTAAAGGTTAAATTTTTAATGATACTTCAGATGGTAGGGAGTAGTATTTATATCATCATCAAATATCATCCCTGACTAGATACTAATTCTTTATACTAGTACTTTATAGTACTAATACTTAACTAGATGTCAAATCGCTGCTAGAGGGAAGCTTGCCCAGAAGACTGGCTGCATTGATTGCCACGCTGTATAAATTGTAGCTGTATGTATGATAAGGCTAATTCGGTGTGCGAAGTTCTCAGAAAGCAGTTGTTTTAGCCCTCCAGATTAAGGGTGGCATCATTGAGCCGTGTTGAGCCGGTGACAATGATACCACTCCTATGTTCTAGATATAAAGCTTTTTGTGGCTTGTTTTTGCCGTCTCCGTGCAGACTACCGACTTACTTTACTTACTTTTAAAGTAATAATTAAAAAAATTGTTTTAATTTTTGGCAAAATAATGCGCTATCTGACAAGCTGAAGCTTCTGCGTTTTGTAAGATTATAAAACTCCTCCTTAACTTGACTGGCAACTAGGTACACTCAAAAAGTCCTAAAAGATCAGGATCTGAAACAGCATACTAGACCTAGCTGTAAATATACGTCCATATTGTAATGTTAAAGAAACTTCATATGTATTTATGTATAAACGGCGTCTGTCCGCACTATCTTATCCCTTGGAGGACAATAGCGTATTTTATTGGCCAGTCGGCGCCTGCGCATTGTTCTATTACCGTATAAATAAAGTACTAAGCTTTTCCCATGAGCACACTTGCCTTTAATTCATAATTTTACTTGATATTTTTTGGCATATGTTTTGATGGTATCTTAATATCGCAAAAGTAGGTTATCCAAATAAATCTTCTACATACAGATATGAGTAATCTATAACATAATGCCTACCCCGCAAGGGACCTGGCGTGAAGTTATGTATGTATGTATCGATAAAGATAAAGTTTTATATTAATTTAATAATTTATTGTTCGATTAAATAATGTAATTATGGCCAGGCACCATTACAATCGCCTGTATTGTACGTCCGAAAGGACAAACTGTCGTTCCAACAAGAAACTCGAACAACTTTGTAATTTTATAATTGTGACAGTTTATACAATAAATGTTTATTCTATTCTATTCTATTCTATTCTATTCTATGTATGTATGTATGTATGTATGTATGTATGTATGTATGTATAACATAATAAATCTGTAATTGTGTTGTCGAGTTTGTGCAATAACTACTAAATGGATTTAAAGAAAACTCAATACAGAACTACCTTATCTCCTGCCTGGGTAAACACTTATAATGTCAGCCCATAAATGTCCCACTGCTGGGCTCGAGTCTCCCATTATAGGGGTAAACACTTAGGATACTTTTATCCTGATAATGTTTCCATGGCATCGACGATTTTGTTTATGTTTGCTTGTAGGCAAATTGGCAAACGGACCACCTGGTGGTAAGTGGCTACCGTTGCCCATGAAAATCTGCAACAATACGGGAGCCGATGAATTGTCTACCGAGCTGAAACTTTAAATATCTGTTCCTTTTTGAAGAGCCCCATATTGTAGCGCTCTAGGAAAATCGCGGGAGGGAGTCCAATTCATATCCTGGACATTGAATATCGGAAAAAAGCCGTTTTCTTAGTACCGCCATTGCAATTCGTTAATGCTACTACTTCATCTGGGATAATGTTATAGTTATTGTCCGTTTCAAGCAGTTGTAGAAATGGATTTAATGCGTTATTTAACGTTTCGAACGGATTATCGAGCGTTGATGTCATAATCGATATACATAATGTCATTGGTTGATTTGAAAATCGCGCCTTTTTCAATGTTAAAAGATAGAGAGAATTTATGCTATGTGGTCAACGCCCACTTCGACCCACCTCTTAACATGGGTCGTTGTGAGGGTTGTGTGATCCAAAATGATGACGTCATTAGTGACGTTTTCGCCACGACTATAACGAGCATTTTGGGCGTTGTGAACTACCAACAGAACGCGTTCATAATACGTTGTTTATCACGATAAAATTTAAAATTACATACCTACTTCTATTCCCCGTTATATGTGAAGAATCATTTTATAGTTGGGAATGAGATGCAACAAGCGATGTTTATTATTCAACGCACATTATTATTAGGTGTCGATGCTGAGTGCATCGTATCCGGTCTTAGTTCATATCGAAAACAGAAATATGTATTGAGATGCATTTCCTTTCAACACTCCAAGGTATGGGATGCTAGAGGGCATTATATATAATACAGTAGTAGTGTAGTAGTACAGGGATTGAGAAAGAATCCAATTGCCTGCGCCGGGCGGCCTGCCATAAAATGCGACAAAACAATCCATAGACAAGTGATAGGGCGTTTGCCCGTCTAGTTGGCTACCAGCCCTGGTCTAGAGTAAGCTCCCATTACAACCTTGAGTTGTGTTCTGGCATTAAAGGTTCCAGTTCCATCTACGAGTCCGTCAGCACATTTGCACCTTTAGTATTGCAAATGTTCATAGGCGACTGTATCCCCATCACAGTTGGTCCGTCAGGCTATCTGCTCAATTCATACAATAAAAATAAACAAACAAAACTGTTTTTTTAGTAGTATACATTTGCGTTTCACCATGATCACGCCTGATGTATAGTGGAGATATGGTCTAAGACGAAGCACAATTACCTAGAAGGTACTTATTCACACGAGTAGGTATGCCCAATATGTTGCAAATTAAAATACAGAACCCTCTTTTACACCGCCCTAAACTACTTGACCGCACATTTTATTAATCTAGCCCGTGCGGCTCGTGCGTGACTAACACAAGATTACCCTGTAACTCAAAAATCATAATGGGACCTTAAGTACCGTGATATTAATGATAAAATTAACCTTTTCTTCATTTATATCTTTTCTCTAAAGAAATATTTTTTGTGTTCCGCTTGATTTAATTACTGACGCTTTAGAAATGCTATTTAAGTTTCGTTTGAAAGGTATAAAAGGGTTTATGTATGGATTTTAACGGATGGAATTTTATACCCATTTTGGTGCTTCTTAAAAGGGCTGTTTTAAGATGCTGTACTATATGCCTGTCTATATTATTGATACGAGTTATGGGGCTCGAATTAAAATGCCGTCGGAATTACTATATAATTTATTAGAACTATACAAACACGTATAACACAGGTACAAATATAACCGGACGCAATAAGTTCAAATGTAATTCACAATTCAATAACTGACGCAAAGTTCGTCACTAATTGTACACACGTCTTGCCTCGCTTGTGATATCGCTTTGACTGCCTCGACCCTCCGTTCGGGCATTGTTTTATACTAAAACTATACAATATGTCTCGACTCAATACTAATACACTACCATGTATTTAATACACACAACCATTGATTTAACAATATTGTTGCTACATCAATGCACACAACATATATATTCTTTTGTTTATTGTTAAGTCAAATTAACAGTGTAGCGTTAGCGTGTAGTGTAGGACAAGTCTGTGATTATAGAAGTGTAGTCTTTGACATTAATTATTATGGTCTAATTTCGAGCACGGGCGACCACTAGTTATTATTATTAGTTAAGTTAGTAGTAGGTAGTTAAGTTAGTAGAACGAAGGAACTTCATTGAACTAATTTAAAGTTACATTGAAAAAAAATACTACGCATTTTCATTTTTACTGTACACAATCTTTTTGGACAGCAAATATTTTTTTACAACAAAAAAATAAATAAATTTCGTAATTTTCGCATGCTTACTTAACTTTCCTTTCAGGTTTTAAATTCTTCCTAATTACTTAAGAATTTCAAGCAATAAAACCTTACAAGATTATTCCAAAACTGTATCAGTAATTACTGTCCGAAATACTCGAGCGACGAGCGCGTAAAATAATTAATTTGGTTACCTTTTGAATTCGCCGCTTAAAATATATTGCAAAAACAGCCATTTCACAAAAGACAATAAGAGACTAGCCGTATATGGCAAAACGGCAGTGTTGCTGTCAACTCCAACCGCCATATTAGGTGCGCGGGCGCAAGAACCAAAGTATCCGACGCTGACAAATTACCGGGCAATTTGTTATCTGTTTCTCAAAAAAGCTTAGCCACAGGATGTGCTTTGAAAGTTTTCAAACTGATTAAGGCTTTTATCAGGTCGAGCGATTACGTCAACTCTTACGAGAGGAATAAGTGTGTTGCAGTGTTGCCACATACAATACTTACCTACAACTGAATTGACTCTAAATGCATACCAAGTAATAATTTTTCAGACTTTATTATTTTAATTTTAAATTATTCTCCCATAATATTTTCTTAAGTTTTGGCGACTAGTATCTTATATTAATAAATAAAGCTGAAGAGTTTGTTTGAACGCGCTATTTTGAAATTAATTTGAAATTGAAAATTATTTCAGTGTTAGATAGCCCATTTATCGAGAAAGGCTATAGGCTATATATCATCACGCTAAGACCAATAGGAGTGGAGCACCAATGAAGAATGTTTTAAAATCGGGGGGGGGGGGGTTATATAGATTTCTACACATCAATCAGTTCGCTTAATCCCTTATACAGATAACACATGCGCTTGCGCACAGAATACACGACACCCGAAGCGAACGTTCATTCAATCTTTCATTTATTGCCTTAGAAATTTGCATTTAGATTTATAATTAGTTCGTGCATGAACGGAGAAATAATTCAATTTCCTACGGTCAAGCGGCCTGACGCAAGAGGCGATAAAACCACCCACAGCCAGGTGGTAGGGTATTAGCCGTCTGGATGGCTATCAGCCCTGGTCTAAAGTATGCCGCCATAACAACCTTGAATTGTGGTCCGGCATTAATGGCCAAGCTTCAGTCTTCCTTTAGAGAGCGAAAGCACATTGGTCGCGCCTTCGATGTGACAAATGTTCACTGGTGATGGTAAACGCTTTCCATCTGGTGGGCCATCTATCTACTTGTCTGTGTACACGAAATAGGAAGTAAATTTAAATTTTGACTTATAGACATTCAAAAAGCGTTCTTCAGTAGAACTTATTGATGAAAAACTTTTGAAATTGAATTTATTATTTATTATATACAACCAATTCAAATAAAAAAACATGTAATTATTTATAAATAATAATTATTAAGCTATTTTAAAGGGTTTTAATGCTTAAGTATAAGCAGAGTATACAAACAACCGATACATAAAATATTACAAATAAAATAAATAAATTAATTAAACAAATAAGTAAACTAAAAAAGAATTGTGTTGGGACACATATTAGAAGTGAAACTTCAACGAACCAGTGGAAAAACGAATCGCAACGGACAAGTGGAAAATCTTCAACTGACAAGTGACAAAATGAATCGCAACCAAATTTTAACGTGAAGTGTTACGGGCAGATTGTTAATGTACTTGTCTAATTTGAAAACGTAACGCGGCGAGATTAAGCGCCGCACGGCTTATGGGTACTATGATACATCGTCTCAAATACACCACTAAACCTCAACCTGCCTCCCATATGCTCGCGCTTCATTTGGAAGAATATGAGGTTTCGAACGTAGTTACACCCATATACATCTGCGCATCAAGGGTTGAATCACCCCGGGAAGCAGATTGACCCACTTCACCAACAGAGGTAAATTCCACCGCTTCCCCAAATGCTGATGGACCTCTGTGATCTATTACAACACATATCTCAAATACAGAGAGACCTTGAGATTATATAAGATATCTTGAGAATTATCTATCGTCATACATTTGCAATTATAATTCTATTACTAACTTAGATATGTAGGAAATGGGCATGTTATGTAGCTTGTTTACGATATATCGTATTACTGTAGCTTCCCACGCGTCTTCGCGTGTGAGCATTAAATCTGTATCACACTTTCCGGGATTAAATCGATCCTGTATTTATTCCCGTTGCCGAAAGTACAGTCGCGGAACGAAAATGTTCATCACCTCAAAGTCGACTTTAGCTGCACGAGTACAAGAAACAATACCGCCAACATTTCAATAAATGTTACGTTTATAAAATATGGAAACGTAAATTGCAATTTTGACGCTGAGATTAACAATAAGAAACAAAGAGGTTTTAATCACTACACTAAACATAAATATTAAAACCAATAAAATGGTTTACATATCTTAGCAATTGATAGAAAATCAAACAACTTTGATCTAAATAATTTTAAACTTTATAGTCAAATAGTAAAACTTATTTTTTGTAGAACAAACAAAACTTGTTTTTTAAAATATTTAATTGCTTTTTTTTATTTGTTATATGAGTACATTCCTTTGTGTTTGGAATATTGAGATATCAAATACCGATTAAGCACCAACCCAATATAAACTTAAATATAAGAAGTATAGTGTATTGTATACATACTAACAAACAATTGTATTAAAATAATTGCAGTAAAAAGACGGCGACATTGAGACAATTGTCATTATCATTCAATAATGTTATTTAATTTTATGGGAGCACATTCAAGGTGGGAATATACAGGATGCTCATCAATCTACACTTACCTACTGCACTTATTTTTCATCTTGGTAATGTTTATACTCATTTAAAAAAATTAAATTCAGATTTAAAAAAATAAAAATAATTTCGGTTTTTGCTGAATCTTTATCAGCATAAATTTTCATTGTGTATATTATACGAAAACTCTTATACCATCCAGTATAAATATGTCCTACGTTCAGTTTCGATCTGTAAAGAGAACGCATATATATCAACATTCATGAAAATCGATTCATACGTAGTAAGTAAACTTTCAATGATGGATGCCGACAATAGTAAAATAAATAATATTTTTAAAAGCCCTAAAACACTAACATATTATTGGTAAGCTTACGAACACTAAACCAAAAGATCCAAGAGACATTGAATTTAAATTAAAAAAAAACTGGCAACATTGGTTCTAAAAATAAACGGAAATAGATACAGCCTATAGGAGAAACAATTATAAATTCCAAGCGCGCCACAACAACCGAGTGCAAATGGAACAAAATACCTAAACAAATTGCTGCCTGCTTGAGAGAGTCCAGTTTTTGCACTAATTCGGCATACCGAAATAAACATTCCCGACTCCTTAACAGAATCGGCAAAAAGCGGTGGCACTCGGCCGTCTTCGGCGAAAACCGAGTGATTTCAAATATGGAATCGTAAAAAGCGTTGTGAAACCGAGACGCGAATATATTTGTATGCACAATGTTACAAGTAAGCGTTTTGGATGTGCGTCATTTTTTTTAAAATAGCCAACGTTAAATTATGTGCATTCAATATTGCTATCATGTAGTTACTTGCTAAGTACTGGCTGTTTATATGTTCCACCTAAGGTGGTTTGGGCATGTAGAGAGGATGGATGAAAATACAATCACAAAACAGGTATATGACAGTTTTGTCAATCGTAGAGCTGTTGCCGGTAGACCGAGAAGAACATACCATGAACAATTATCAGAATTGTTAGAAAAAGGTCAGATAAAAAGCATTTCAAATAAACGCGCATGTATGAAGAGGTTAATGAAAGTAGGTGAAGCGAAAGTTGTTTGTCAGGATCGTCGCAAGTGGAGATCCATAGTCTCTGCCTACCCCCATGGGAAACAGGCGTGATTTTATGTATGTATTTATGTATATACTTAACTTTTTTAATGAAATTGGACTGTCTTACCTATTCTACACGTGGCTTTAGTCCGGTGTTCCACAAACTGTTTGTGCTCAAGGTACATTTAGAGAAACGAAAATTTTTGGAGGTACACCACAAATAAAAATGTTTTTTTCAGTAATATTAATCAACATTTATTTATTAATAATCGAAACAATAATTTATTATTCATCAACAAACCTAAAGTTTAAATTGCAGAAAGGTATTCAATGCGAAACATGGGTATTTTTCTTAGCCTTATATTATTTACTAAAAATAAGTTTATAACATAACCTTATTTTGCCCAGGCACACCAATTAATGACCATAGTACACCAGTGTGCCGCGGTACATACTTCACGGAACACTGCTCTAGTCCATACTTCTCAAGCCAATCAATATCCACTGATGGACGTAGGCTTGCCTCCTTTCTTATCTAGATCTTGCCGGCTGGACGGTCTCCTACACCAAGTTTACCGTGATGGGATCTCCACTCCAGGATACGTTTGCTCCATCGGCCGGTCCTGCGACAGAGGTGACCGGCCCACTGGCACTACAACTTGTCACTTTTTCGAGCTATAATGGTTACCTTGATTCTCTTACACATATTGTTGATTCAATGCTCGAGAATGGTCTTATGTCCATACATACTTTTTAATAGGCTACTTTCGCTGAGAAGTAATCGCGTTCTGATCAGTTTGGTGCCAATAATGTATTTTTTTTATAATATTACTAGCTGTCCCGGCAGACGTCGTCCTGCCCGGTAAAAATAGGGGTTTGTCGCAGAGGGTTAATAATTTAGGGTTGTATGTATTTTTGTATGTTGTATCATAAACAAATAGAAATTAAAAATTTTGTCTAAAAAATAAAAATAAAAATTTAGGGGTGGACTACCCCTAACATTTAGGGGGATGAAAAATAGATGTTGATTCTCATAGATACCGGATAAGCACAAAAAATTTCATCAAAATCGGTCAAGCCGTTTCGGAGGAGTATGGCAACGAAAACTGCGACACGAGAATTTTATATATTAGAAGATTGCGAGCCAATGGTCTTCAATCAATGGTCAATCTTTTGCAGGTGTCTTATAACCCCTTTCTTCTTGAGTAATCTATTGTTCCTATTTCATGCGAATTCTTAGAAGCCATTAAGCTGACAAGTTAAGGATTTCAAGAACTAGTGAGCTAGGAAGCGATGCCTGATTTACAAATAAATGAGGGTCGGTCAGTCGGGAAATGGGTCAGTCGTGTTCTGACTGCGAACAAAACGGTACCTAGTGCACTTTCGGAACAAGTATCTTATAACGATGAACTTCGAGCGATTTATGTGATAACGATTTTCCGCCCTACGGTTTGGTTTTGGTTTTTTTTCGGTTATACTTGTAAGAACTGTGAATTACGTGTGTGTACTTTTTATAAACTTTGTGATAATTCCATCAGCATTTTGGAATTTACATATTACAAATCTCCCACAAATTCGTAACAATATGTCGCTCAATTCATTTTAAGATATTTGTTCAATAAAAATGCTTAGGTATTCTACAAAAAGACATTTTAGGTTAACGTAAAAATCAGGCCAAAGCAAACAATGCTAGGCCAATTTCGATGGACGATAAAATCCAACCCAAATATGCCAACCCGTTTCCCTGCCAGACTGTAAGTCCACGAGCCGTAAAAGTGACCTCGTAACCTAACAAAACACCGTGGGGTACCCACGACAGGGATGGATTGACCCACTTCGCGAAATGTCAGTTTAGTTCATGGTCTGATAACTGCAAAGACAGCATGTTCTAATAACTGCAAAGCCAATGTTGTCTTTTCTTTAATTGATTCTTTTTTTATTTATTGCATGAGTTCAGCAGAGAAGCAGACGGCCCACCTGATAGAAAGCGGCTACTGTCGCCTATGGACATTGGTAACACCGAAGGTACTACCAATAAGCTGCCGCTTTCTAAAGGGAGATTAGAACCTGGCCACTAATGCCGAAACACAAGTGAAGGTTGTTATGGGGGCACACTCTAGACCAGGGGTGGTAGCCATCCAAAGGAGCCTGCCAAATACCCTGGCATCTGGTTGTGGATTGTTTTGTGGCCTCTTACAACACGCCCCCCCGTGGCAGGAAACTGTATTCTTTTTCCGTTTCAACACAGATAATATCTTATTTACAAAGCTGAAGAGTTTGTTTGTTTGCTTGAACGTGCTAATCTCAGAAACTAGTGATCTGATTTGAAAAATTCTTTCATTGTTAGATAGCTCACTTATCGAAAAAGGCTGTAAGCTATATATCATTACGCTAAGACCTATAGGAGCGGAGCACCAATGAAGAATGTTTCAAAATCGGGGGGTTGCTTTAACTTACTTTTTTTGACAGTTCCACGCGGACGAAATCGCGGGCAGAAGGTAATACAGTGATATATTTTGTGCCTTCAAATTATAGGTGTTCGACTTGCATAGGTATTCTATGCCTTTAGGACACAAATATAAATTACATATATATTCATTTTCACTTACTTAGATCAATACATTCTAGTCATCAATTAATACCATCAACAAACCTGACCCGATGTCATTACATTTTCCTTCCCCGAAGACATTACAATGTCTTTTTACTGCCATTGGACCCCATAAAAGCTTTTATAGGGATCCAAGTGAGCAATCAGTGTTTGTGTGACAATATAATCGGGCGGGGCGAAGCCGGAAGGGTGTGCCCTAAGACGTACCATAAACTTTATAGGTCACTGTTACGTTCATGTGAGGTCGGCGCCTTGAACAAAATGTCAGATAGTCTGGTAGCTATTGTGTTGCCCCTTAACAAAAAAATGGATTATAGCAATTCTATAACAAGGTCATATGGAAGAGGAATCTTTTTGTTAAGATTTATATTATATTATTTTTATTATTGCCTAAAGCGAGCAGATAGCAGACGGCTTATTTGATGGAAAGTGATCACCGTCGCCTATGGATGTTTACAACATCAGAAGTAATGTCATCGCGTTGCCTGCCCAGAATGGGATAAGTGTGATAAGAAAGGACATAGAACAGAGCGGGTATCATAAAGGGAAAGAATGGGATAGCGGAATGGAACGATAAGTCATTGGCAGCCTAAATATACAACACTCAGTGAGTGTTACTGATTTATGCATTTTACATAGAATCCTCAGGCCACGAACCTCCAATAACCTCAAATAATGAGGTCTCAAACGCATAATTAACTCTTCGAGTTATTAGGCGGCTAGTGTCGAACTTGGATATAGCAGTTCCAATCAAATTTTTATTTCCCTTTAGTATGGGATGTGTCTTGAGTCCGTTCCGTCTTTCAGCAACTAGCATATCTGCTGGTACAGCTGCTGCACAACAGGAGGCCCTAAAACTTCGCAAATATCCCGCAATCGGATATGGTTACATATTTTATCGAGGCATAGCGAAATACCTGGGAGACGTCTGAAGTGACCAAAATACTGGTCTTAACCTCGAAAAACGCATTAGCGTTGCCATTCAGCGACTTTTGGGCACTTTCCAAAGGACAGCGGTCTGGCACTCGATTTCATAGTTTAGTTTTAATATGTAAAAAAAAAAATTAGTTTAATTGTATAATTAATTTCCAATAAATTAATATCAGACTGAACCACAAAACACAGTATTATGTAAATAAATAAAACTTGATCGTATGGAACTTACCACGATAGCGCCGTTTCTTCCCGTACTTGTCAATGTGGCTCCAAACCATTGATTTGACTTCTCGTCTATCTGGCGTCCTTGTCTGTCTGCATTGTTGGCTGAAAATAAAGAAAATAAATTTAATAGATTGATTAAGATTTATTGATAAGATCTGCTAAGGATGTCCCTTCACTTTCGAATGAATGCAGCAGAAACAAAGATGAAAGAGAGTTACACATGAGGGAGTTGGAACTGAATCTTTTGATGTGGGTGCATGTATTTGTGGAAATTTTAGCAGAGCCAGCCTCAAAGAAAGAATTACAGAAGACGAAAGAAATATAATTATTTTATTGGGAAGAAATTACAGTAATGAGTAATTATTACTGTAATTTCTTCCCAATACTATGCTGTTAACTGGTACCGCCATGTAAACCTCCTTTCGACCTATTCATACTTTTCTTTAACATATTAAATTCTTCCTTCAAATGTGACGGCGTGTGCCCCTTTCGCACGTCACTTCAGTCATTCATGTCATATCATTAAAATAAATTAAAGATCGCTCCGCAATGTATATAAATAAAATAACATAATATAACTTAATATATACCGCGCCCACACTATATAAATATAAATAACCCGCTCCGCGCCGCTTTTTTATATACGATAAACATATCATACTCTAAAAATAAATACACATAAAATTCTGTAAATATAAAAGTAAAATAAAGTGTGTGTGATAGTGGAGAAGAGGAGCCGCGTTTCATTCCCATTAACCAGGTAAGTGCGTGCTCGTTCCGATTCCCATCTAAATTGTCCACACTTCTTTTCCCGCAAGTTTGACATAGTTCGCTTCCCGCTAAATCCAGCGCCGCCGCAACAGTTAACAAAATACTAAAATAAAATAAATCGTCCTAAAAGGGATTTCGGCATAATGTTGACTTAAAAACAAGCGGTGATCTTCCGCTGAGCTCCGAAGTATCATCGCTGTAGACATTACACTCACAAAAGAGATTAGTTTGCTAGCTTCCTAATTAACTATTAGAAATTATAAAATAATTTACGAGTATTGTACCCTTAAGAGAAGATGTGACTGACATGGGCTACATTCCATTGCGGATTCACAACGACTACCTTCACGACTGCGATTTTTCCCGTTCCACTTGCTTGCCGGCGTTACAATCCTAAACCCAAGTGGAACGGTTAATCGACTCACCCCTTGATGGGTCGTTGTGAGCGTTGTGTGATCGAAATGATGATGTCATTAGTGACATTTACGTCACGACCAAGACGACTGTGGTAGCCGTGTGGAACGGCTAACGGAGCATTTTTAGCGTTGTTAGCTACTGATGGAACGCGCTGATGATGGCAATATGAAAACTTCCAAAATTATAGAGAAAAAACGATGAGACTTAAAACAAATGTCACTATCAATTGCCTTGATTGATTTTCTTTCTATATAGTCATTTATAACACGCCAATTGCGATCGAGTATTGAATAAGCAAGAATAATGGCCACTATGACTTAATATAAACGTAAAGACATTCATCTCCGAAGAGAATTCAATTTTGTAACGGCAAAAATGTTAACAGTGATAAATGCATTGCATATCGAGATGGCAGTTCGTGTCCACTGATTTTTTATTATAGATATTATGTAGACTTAATTTTACATGTATGTATTTATTATTGATATTATGGCTGTTTATTATTATTAATTATTGACGACAGTGAATACTACTATTCTCTCCCAACTGAAGTATCATTTAATCTCTACCTTCCGCTGCTACAATAGTATCATAATATAAACTACATCGCAGGTCCTAAAAACAGTAATACCTTTTTAAGCGAAATCCTTATGAATGAAAAACTCGGTGATAGCAATTTGATATGATTTTTGCAGATCTTAAATTTAGGCCAAGCAATGTACAATGTTTAGCTGATTATTTCTAAGGTTTTAAACAAAATTCAATCATCGAAATAACCGGTGTGTAAAACCCACTTAACCGCCTTGGACCAGAGTGAAGAGTATATAATTCGTGCCCCTAATGAAAGATATAGTCTAGAAGGTGGATTATTGCCAGCTACTATTATAAACTTTTATCTATGCATAACCTTTATCCGTGGGGAAATGGATAAAGAGTATCATTCCTGTCCAACGGCCTGATGTATGTTAAGATTTATATTATATTATTTTTATTATTGCCTAAAACGTGCACATAGCAGATAGCTGATTTAATGGAAAGTGTTCACCATCGCCTATGGATGTTTGCAACATCGGAAGTAATTTCATCGCGTTGCCTACCCAAAATGGGATAAGTGTGATAAGAAAGGGGATAGAACAGAGCGGGTATCATAAAGGGAAAGAATGGGATAGCGGATTGGAACGATAAGTCATTGGCAGCCTAAATATACAACACTCAGTGTTACTGATTTATGCATTTTACATAGAATCCTCAGGCCATGAACCTCCAATAACCTCATATAATGAGGTCTCAAACGCATAATTAACTCTTGGAGCGATTAGGCGGCTAGTATTGAACTTGGATATAGCAGTTCCAAACAAACTTTTAATTCCTTTTAATATGGGATGATGTATCTTGAGTGGATACTCGGGTAGCGTTCCATTTTTCAGACACTAGCATATCTGCTGGTACAGCTGCTGCACAACAGGAGGCCCTAAAACTCCGCAAATATTCCGCCATCGGAAATGGTTGCATATTTGCAGTTTTTGGGGTCGAGACCCTGGAACCATGTGGGCCTGAGGCGCACAAATTTTATCGAGACATAGCGAAATGCCTGGGAGACGTCTCGGGGTAAACAAACCACAGGTGGTAGGGTATTTCGCCGACTAGAGTATGCCGCCATGACAACGTTGAGTTGTGTTCAGGTTGCAGTAGCAGCAGCTCTGGTGTTACCATTTCCACAGGCGACGGTAACCGCTTCATCCACTGCTGCACTCCAGGAATAAAAAACAAAATGTAAAGTCGTAGTACAATGTAAACAGACCCGAGGCGTGTCTCGTCCCCATCAGATAGCGGAGTACAACTTACAACGCGATCCAATGGCAAACCAAAACTTAAGACTGCCCAAATTAATTATGACTCGACCAAAGACTATCATTATTTTCAATTGTTCGGTTTAAGTCTCTCTCTACACGCATGCTCTCTTACTCATAATATTATAGCTACTATGTTGATAATTATCTCTGGACATATGCAAAAATGTTAAATTTTCAGATAATTTACTTTGACTTTGACATTTCCGTCGATAAAAAGAAAAAAGCGTTTATTTGGTTTTCACATCGCGAGACACATTGAAAACACAAAAATGAGATAGATATTAAACTATGTAGGTATATAGCAAAAAAAATCGCGATGGTACCAAATAGGTGCAGCATAGGCCAGGCAAATGGTGCCAGACGCTGGTTTTCAATGGCACCCTAGGAAGAACGGATGTCGCACTGTTATTTATTTATTTATATTCATATATATAGTATGAACTATAATACATTACATACATAAATGTACACATAATATATAGGATTACCATAAACATAATAGTAATTAGTACTGAGAAAATTAGAAAAGAATATATTGGGGATAATGATAACTGATAATTAATTGAATTGAAGAGGAATTTTATATAAATTATACATAAAAAATACATTCATTTTCTAACGTCTTCTGTTATAATTTTCTGACATGGGCACGAGAATCGCTCGCAAAACCGAACTTATGCCTGCTCAGCTGCAAGAGAAGCAAGTCAAACTGTCCACTGGTGTTATATATGTAGGAGAATTGGGTCGAGATTTGCAGATCTGGTTTCTAGCGCGAAAGGTTTTACAGGAATAATTTCGTATACGCGCATTCTGAATTCAACTATAAGTAACACTTTTTTTAAATAAATTTTAACGAATCCATAAACCTCGTATAACTATTATGAAATAGTGACAAATCTTTATTAGCCCAATATAAGAGTAATTGCTTGAAACTCCGCGTATAACAGAAGGTTTCGTAAATGTGATAAATGACAAAAGCATTTAATCAAATTACCCGATATCTCAGAAACTAATCAGCGGATAGTTTTCAGATACATTTTTATTCAAAGTATTTTTGTAGCTCTAAAATCTCGATTAACATTTCAAAAGGTATTTATCACACAATCCATTCATCTCTTTCTTTGATCTAACTTTACATATGTGCTCGTCAATCTTGTAATTTAAAATACTTTTTGTTACGCGACTTACATCCCTCAGTAGTTAATAAGTGTCCTCTCGGTCAGGTTGCCTGGAAGAGATCGCTTTAAGCGATAAGGCCGCCTTTTGTTTTGCCGTTTAATTATTATACTTATTTGTTCTGTAATTGGATTGGATTTAATAATAATTCAGTGGATGGATGCAGAAGTCGCGGAAGGCCACGACACACCTTCCATGATCAAATTGATCGTGTACTAGCAGAAGGTGATGTCAGGAGCCTTAAGAACAGGCGAGCGTGCATGACAAGAACTATGAATGTCAAAGAAGCAAGTGAGGTGTGTAAGAATAAGCCTGAATGGCGCTCTGTTATTCGTGCCTACCCCGCAAGGGACCTGGCGTGAAGTTATGTATGTATGTATGTATGTTCTGTAATTGTTTATTTGGTGAACAATAAAGGGTTTTCTATTCTATTCTAACCCTCCTATTTACATGCTCATACCACCTTAGTCTCTTCCTCTCAATTCTTCAATTCAATCTTCTTCTCAAGCCACGGGTGCAACTTTGAAAGATCCCCTTAGATCTGATTTGACCTTATCACCCATCCGGAATTACTAAGGAACCATAAATGTCTTTAGAATACTACAGAGTTGCATATGTCATAGTCAGACATCGAAGCTTTGGCGCTCCTAGGTTTGAGTAGTCAAATCTTAGATCTGACATATGTCCAAATAAATTACGTTGTTTTGCCTTTGGCTCACGATTTATTGTCTAACCTATGAAAGACTAATACAGTTATTATAAATGTAACATGTGCAGTAAGAATCGACGTTTGATCGAGTCTGCCTTAGTCGCTTCTAGGATCGACTAGGCAAAGCCCGAAACAGATTATTTTACGTTCGACGTTTGACTAAAAATATTTTAGTCAAAGGCCGAAATTGGAATTTATTCGGGTCTTGTCGAAGGGCCTTGGTCAAAACTAGTCATTCCGGGAAGAGACTGCAAAACGCATACACTGTTCTAAATGTCATGCATTCCAAATCCAATAAGTATGAGTCATGGTCTCCCATTGGTAAGACTGATGTCGACGCAATTAGTAAGTGTCGGGCCCATTAGCTGGCCGTCTAATACTTATGCGTAAGTAGGGTAATAAAAAGAAGAAAACCCAACATGTTTTGATATGTAGTAGCCGACAAGACAGGCTTGTCATCCTGTACAGGGATGATTAAAAGTGGATGGTATAATTATAGGCTCTACTCTGTCACAATGACCAAAGCACTTCAAATTATTGTCAAACCCTTGTTAATATTTCGATAAATTTATAAAAGCTTTTTGCAGTAAGTACAGTGCGCATCTTTTTATAGAAAATTGCTCAACATGAAAAATTAACGACCAGAAAAGTTATTTATACTTTTGAATTGAAATAATCAGATACAATTTTTGGAAAAATAAGAATAGTTTCAAAATAACTTGCGAATCTTAAAATATAAGAGCTCTTGTGATGGCAAGATATGTGTTAAAATGAACAGTGCCATCTACTCATGAAGTTGGTATTACAAGACAGTTAAGAAGTAATAAACTTTATATTTAAAATACAACCACCCGTCACAACTTTTTTCAATATATTCTTATACTGTATGTCTTTGAAGACCACGAACCATAAAAATGGCCGGGACTTTTGGAGGGCTTGCGTGGGGCCATGGGAAGGCCAACACGTAGAGGCCCTTTGACAAATTTCATGTAAATGTGACGTGATACTCATCGGCGATTATCCCTGTCTACACCATATAATAATGCAGCCAAGGACAAGCCCCAGCCAGTGTAGAAGTATTGTGGGAAATGAGGACAAAAAGTACCGGCCTATTGGGGTGAATTACTAGTGGTACTTGGGGTCTGGGACTATGGGGACTATGGCGTCTGTCCGTCGCAACGTTCGGGGAACATGGAAAAATGGGCAGACGGTGACTCGCCAAAAAATGCCATAAAAGACAGGGGCAACATGGGCGTGAGTGGCTAAGGGGTGTAGAGAGGTAGGCTGCAGGTCCACCAAAGCTACTTCTGACGTGATGCCATTTATCACTTCCACCCCTGGAGCTTGAGTCTTAGCTCTAGCGATCTCCACTCCGTGCCGGCTGGCTAAGGCAAGCACGAAGGCGGGGGCAACGCCTTGGCCCCCGGAGTCAGGTACGAGGTGTCGCTACTCACTTAAGGCTTCGCCACAAAGCCCCCCTATAGCATATTCTTATTATTAATATTAACAACTAACCATTTTGAACCGCTAAAACAGACAAGACATCAACAATTAGAATCGCTACATTACTCTGTTTTTTAGTTTCCAACTGTACCCAATCGCTATAAAAGCCTAACCGATTGAGATTAGGTGTACAGTGGGCAAGAGACAGAGGGGAGGGTAAGCGGCGAGGGCACAGGGGGGCGATACGACGGTCATTAACTCATTAACGACTGTTGTCATTACGACAAGAGACATGCAATATCTCGAGTGAAACGAGTGTCTGGCCATCCTAGTTAAATAGATTTGTTTTCATTTAAGGTTTAACAATAACTAACGGGTATCAACAACAGTATTATTTAAAGTGGGTGATTGCAACCCCTTATGGACACTAAAATCCTACAAAGAGGTAGTAAATATCAATACCCGGCTTCAAAGCCTAGAGCATCGACGCTGGGTTGCTAGTCTATCGGTATTCTATAGGATTCATTTCGGAGAACGTGAGGGTGAACTATTCGACTTGATTCCCCCTCATGCCATCTTCGGACGATAAGGCGATCTGGTCTACGCCATCATTCGTTTCTCAGTAGAAACCCCACCAGTGCGAACCGAACGTTTTGTCTCCACGTTGCTTGTGCGTACAGCAGAGCTGTGAAATTCGCTACCAGAGTTTGTGTTTCCCGATAAGTATAATTCAGGTGTTTCAAGTCTTGTGTGAATATATATTTTCTAGATAAACATGCTTCAATCTCGATCGCATCAACGTCTAATAGGCGTGATCATGGTCTAATGCATATCTATTCATCGTAAAAGAACGCGTCTATCTATATATACTGGTAGTCGTAAAACGTAGCATAAACTTCCACTCAATTTTGATAGATAGATAGATAGATAACACTTTATTGCTCACCAAATACACAATTTCAAAATATACAATTACAATATTGTCATGGTAGAAATAATAGGCGGCCTTCTCGCTTAAAGCAATCTCTTCCAGGCAACCTAACTTAAGGAATAATTTAATCTAATCTGGCGTTGTAGGTGGTGCAGATCATTAAATATCAAATAACATAAATAAACATACTTAAACTAAATAATTTATTTAAAAAAATACACATACTTAAACTAGTTTATAAATTAAATACATACATACATATATATTAAGGGCCTTACTTATAATAATCTCGTTAAGAAAGGATTAGCCATCTCTTAAGTAAGAGACTCTTAAGCCCCTAATCAAGGGCTGTTTCAAATAAAACTTGCCATCTTGCATCTTAGCAGTCACTGAAACTACCTCTCGGTGTTTGTTATTTTTGACAGTCATTTAGAAGTTACTTTACCACCACCTCTTATCCTTAAGAGGAGTTTATGGGTAAGATTTTCGTTAATCAGTTGCTGAGCAGTTTCTTAAAATTTAACAAACGATTATAAGTAAGGCCATAAATAGTCTATAATATAAGAATTAGGCAAAATTATTTAAGGAAAAGTAGTGTTTTCTGAGTGCGTTCTTGAATATAGGCGATGTTTTGGCCTCTCTGACAGTAAGAGGCAGCGCATTCCAAAGTTTGACAGCCTGCACTGTGAAAGAGTTATCATAAAAGGATGAAGTGTGTGCAGGCGTAGTGAGTTTACGATATTGTCATGTTTATCATTAGAATCTGCGAAAACAATCTCTTTAGGCCCTCAGTACCATACACGTTACTACCTAATAATTTACTGTAAAACGACAAGCACTTTGGGCACAGATGCAACGAATACGTCATGCACTTCCGTTGCATACGTCAGTAATTTGTTTTACACATCGTGAGTGCCACCCGAATATGTCTTAACTCACAATTTATCGGCACGGATACTCTTAATGCCTTTCCTTATACGTAATAATGGTTCATCAGAAATTATGGCTCGTCGAAAATATCCACGCTTATTATAATGTATCAAGCATGTTGTAAGGGACTAGTTTGTGCCCGCGGTTTCGCTTGAATTCCACTTAACTGTAACTGTAATATGTATTTACAGAGTCAGATTACCTAAGAATATCCTTCAAGTTAGGTTTTCCGGTTAAATCATATTTGAAACTAAATATTAAAAGTAAGTGTCATAGAAATAAAAGTCGATTTTATTCTATGAATTTTAAAAATACCATACGAGAAAATATACCTATATTAATATACCTACATAAATGAGAATAACGAAATAACTACAGCAATAGAAAAACAAATGAAAAATCTTTATGCCTGAAATATGTTTCTTCATGTAAATAGTCTACTCATCTAAGCAGTCACATTATTAATGTATAATTTTATAAAATTCTAAACATCCCGTGTCTGTACATTGAATCTATTTAAATAAAATTATTGGAATACACTATATAGACATACATACATACATACATAACTTCGCGCCAGGTCCCCTGCGGGGTAGGCACGAACTATATAGACGATTGCAAAAAACAGCAAAATACAGTGCTTAGAAGAACTAACTCCATAATGAATAGTTTCCTTTCACTTTCATTTCATTTCAGGTCAAGCGTGGACAAAATCAGGGGTATATCCTAGTTTTTATATAAAAATTAGTAGGAGTCATAGATTTATTTTATATTTCAATATTTACATTAACTCCCCGAACCCCAAAACAAGCCTGTCCAAAACCAATATCAAGAAATGACGGATGACCGGTAATTTTGCTTTTATATTAAGATATTATGACAGCATTCATTTAAGTGTTACGGTGGCCATAATTAAGGCGTATAACGGATATGGCCACTAATTTTATTGGCCAATGGCCAGAATTAACGAGATAATATCTTGAAATTAATGATCACCCATGATGTGGAAAATTGCATTGTTTCTTCAGGTTGAACTTTTGTAAATTTATCGCTTAATTAATGTAACGAGTTTAATTCGAATTTTTGGAACGTAGGTTATGTTTTTTTTCTGAATTGCTCAATGAATAAGTGAATGGATACAAGGGTAATTATTTTGAATGCTAATTTCTTAAATTAAAAATATTCTTTGATGACATAATTCTACGACATGGCTTGTATTTGTATAAACTTTTATATTCATATTTCATAATATTAAGAGAGAGTATGATCAATGGTTTTATTTATAATATTGAGTTATAGTAAGTTTAAAGGCTTCTTTAAAAACCCTAAAGATGTGTTCAAACTTAGTACTTACTTAGCTATATATAATTTTTATTTTCAGGAA
Organism: Dendrolimus punctatus; assembly: GCA_012273795.1. Classification (NCBI taxonomy): domain Eukaryota; kingdom Metazoa; phylum Arthropoda; class Insecta; order Lepidoptera; family Lasiocampidae; genus Dendrolimus; species Dendrolimus punctatus. The sequence goes on from CM022537.1 coordinate 93,554, forward strand.
TGGTACAGATAAATTAGCTTGGAGACGTTTTTGCGTTTGTAGTAGTAAACTGTCAGCACATAAATAAATAAACCAATACTTTTGATACATTTTTCAAAGCAGGTACATAATACGAAATTAATAATATTAAACTATATTAAGATAATAATTATTAATATTCAACATCATTTTTAATGCTCAATTTCATGTTTAGAAGTCCTAAGTAAATATACAAAAACGCAAAAAGTCTCTAAGCTAATTTACCTATACATAGTATATTAATTAATGTGTTTTTGAGGTATTTGAAAGTTTTACTCTTGATAGCTATATACAATTCTACATCGTTAACTGAGAAGTAGAAATACAATTTATTTTTGGGCATCTTTATTATGTGATTTTCTATTTAAGTTTAATTACAAGTTAGCCTAGAACTAACTTTTAAATTGTAATTTAAGTAAACTTATTTAAATTATATTCATATAATTGTAGGTCCGATGAATGCGTAATAATATTATACTCTATAACATATAAAATAAGATCTAAACGAAGTGCACCTTCTCATTGACAAATAAATATATTATTATCTATGCAATATTTAAACGTTCGTCTGAAAACAAACTGATATCAAATAAACAAACATATTTCGGATAGTTGTGTAAAAAACCAGGAAATAATCAATACAAAAGACCATTCGTAGTAATAAATACGTCAAAATTCGAATACTAAACATTACATGCAACATAACTCGGTGAACCATGAAAACGTAGAAAACAAAGACTTTCTGACGTTTTGGTCCGGCGAGCGCGTAATATCTGGTGACACGTCCCAATGCCTATTATGAACACCCTTATATAATATACAGTGTGGATATAACTTCATGGCTGAGCGCCTACCTGTATTTTCTACGGACATAAAAAGGGTGTCATTATAATAGGAAATGACAGGCGTTTTTATTAAAGGAAAAGACATCAAAATGTTTCACGTATTCTAATATAACGTTAGCTTTCCTACAAGCTGAATACCGTGTAACTCAATCAATTAAACCATGTAAGTTTACTTAGAAAATTAAAAATGATTGTTGGTTTTGTAATAGTTTAATTAGATTATATATTTATATGATTTAATGGATATAACAATCTGTATTTCCACGGTATGAATGTAATACGTGTATTATGACTGGTCTACCCCGGGGCAGTTCTAGTACCGCACAGTTCAAAGTAAATTTCGTAAAAGCCCTCTCCAATCCGTGCCATGTATCTCTGCAATTTTGAAGTTGTAATAAACAAATCACAAAGGATATATTTGAATCGCTGAGTGGCAAAGTTTCCTTATCAGCTGAAGGTCTGAAACGAACCTTAAGAAAAGGTTACATATTGTGCCGTTTAGAGTTAAAACATCAGGTCCGTGGGATCCACTGGTACAGTTTCTTCGAAGAAATATGCGGTCAACTTTTTAATGCTACCCGTGATAAGACGGCTGCTTTATATTTCACTCTCTGGCAGCAATTTGATATTAATAATTACTATTAAATTATTATCGAAGATTAAATATCAAAATTTTGAGCCAAAAAGTCATGTAAAGATATGCACTTGGATAATAATTAGTTTATATAGTTCCAGTATTGTCAATTTCGATAAGACATACAGAAAAAATATTATATTCTATTCTTAATTGTACACAAAATAGTTACATATAAAACTATAACATATTGGTAGTACAAAGGCAAGTTTAAGCCTTAAAGGAGTTAAGGAGTTTTCTTCCAGCAAACCTATGGGTCTAGCGAGAGTGAGAAAACAATAGGCAGGGTTGTGGGCATTAAAGTTTATATGCATAATTATACAGTTTCTTATACCTAAACATTAACTTTTAAAAATATTTTTTACATAATAAAATACATACATACATACAATATAATACATGCATAAATATTAGTTAATTAGGATAGATAGTGCTCATGAACTTTTCTTATTATTTTTATTATTATTTAACTTTAATATTATTATGTTGTTCTGCTTTAAAAATATGTAAAAATATCGTAAATGCATTGTCACCGTACAGAAATGACGCATGTCACGGTAGGGCGATTTTACTATTATATCTAAAATTATCAAAGTAAATCAAAAGCTCCCTCACATAATTATTACACAAACGGGAAGGGTCTATCAACTACTAATCACCATTACATTAATTACATTTTTTTAAATCAAAATGTACGATGATAAAAAATACCTATTAAGTAATGAAAAGTGAAAAAATACAGCTGTTTAAATTATTCATGTTAGCTATATCATTTTATCTATACAAATACATATAAATAAAATTGGAGTGTCTGTTTGTAATATTGAAAGAACCGCTTTTTATTACATGCATATGAATATATATACGGTACATATACCAAAAAACAATTTAAAAAAAAATTGTCTGTCTGTCTGTTTGTTGGTCCGGCTAATCTCTGAAATGGCTGGACCGATTATGACGGGACTTTTACTCGCAGGTAGCTGATGTTTTAGAAAAATTCTTTTATTTTGAAATTATGACGATTTTCAATCACCACGCGGGAGAGACTTCGGGGCGCAGCTAGTCTAAAATACAATACAAATGATTATATCAAAAGTATTATGCGAGAATTACTAGCAATGGGATAATATGTATATATAAAAGAACGTTGTGTTAGTTACACTATTTATAACTCAAGAACGGCTGTACCGATTTGGCTGAAAATTGATGGGTAGCTAGTTCCTGGAAACCAGGAACCAGGAAACGGACATAGGATTTTTCTTAAACTTTTTATCCCGTTTGAACCAGTAGATTCCCGGATGGTTTAGATTTACAATTAAAACCGGTAGGTGGCGCTTAGATCGGATCTTAGATTTTTTTCGAGCAGAACAACGTCTGCCGGGGCCGCTAGTCTTATATATAAAAAAGTCCGTCAGTGGTCCAACTCCACACACCTCACATTACTTCCGTGTTTGATTATTACGACGACAACACATCAATCAGCCAGTGAAGCTAAAACACAATTACTCCATTGAAATCTTACAATTTAAGGGCCGAATATTGCATTTGTTAGAGGAGGTAATTTTATTTTTGGGACATGTGTGGGGGGTCAATAGGGCTCTACCTCATAGGTGGCGGGGGAAACGGGGGACCTTTTCTACCTGCTTAACATTCGATAAGTTAGATTTGATAAGTTCTATTGTAAAAAAGAGTTAGGAATGAATAAAAAAATTCTCACCTTTTTGCTTATAACTTGTTTAATTTTTAATTTAGGGCAAAAAGTTATATAAACATATTTGTAGGCAAAACAATTTGCTACAAATTATAACTTTACAAATTTTTTGTAAGACGCATAGTTTCCGAGATATCGCGAAAAATGTGTTTTCACCCCTTTTTCCAAGATGGCGGCCGGGGACAAGGGTGGCGACCCCACCAACATGAGGTTAAGCTTCTATTGACCCCCCACACATGTCCCAAAAATAAAATTGCGTCCTCTAACAAATGCAAAGCTCATTTAACATTTCAATGGAGTACATTGAAGTCTGTCTTCGAATTGTAGTTGGCGTTAAATTCCGTTCAAAAAAGTTATAAAATGAACGGTGTATGAACTTACCACATAGACGGACTTGACTAGTTGACTTGACTAGAGACCAACTCGCACACGGCCATTCGTTTATTTCTAAGAATATAAAAGATCTCCTGATGATACATAACGAACTACCGATCTATTTTATTTTGACCTAAATCAGGTAATAAGAGCATTTATAAAAAAAAATACACAACTACTCATAAAAACTCACTACTCATAAATACTCATCCGTGCAGGAACGGAGAAAGAATACAATTTCCTGCGGCCCGGCGGCCTGTCGTAAGAGGCGACAAAACAACCCACAGCCAGGTGGTAGGGCATTTGCCCGACTGGATGGCTACCACCCCTGGTCTAGAGTATGTCGCCATAACAACCTTGTGTTGTGTTCCGGCATTAGTGACCAGGTTCCAGGCTCCCTAAAGAGAGCAGCAGCGCATTCGTAGCACCTTTGGTGTTGCAAATGTCCATAGGCGATGGTAACCGCTGTCCATCAAGTGGGCCGTCTGCCTGTCTGCTGAACTCCTGTAATAAAAAAAAATAAAAAAAAATCATAAACTCCACGATATTATTTTCAAATTTATTTTATTACGTTTATTGGGAATGATATCATAATATGATGTAAAGACTATATTAAAATATTATTTTAATATAGTCTTTACATGTTTTGGCGAGCATATTGAATCAGTATAAAAATAAATGCACAAACATTCATCAAAAAATAATTTCAACTACTAAGTTTTGATCTCTAATACGTATCGAAAACATATGACACCTGCACACACTTCATCCTATTATGATAATTCTTTCACAGTGTAGGCTGTCAAACTTTGCAATATGCTGCCTCTTACTGTCAGAGGCCAAATGTCTGATTAACACTGTTGCGGCGGCGCTGGATTTAGCTTTAAGCGAACTGTGTCAACTTTGCGGGAAAAGAAGTGTGGACAATTTGGAATGGGAATCGGAACGAGCACGCACTTACCTGGTTAATGGGAATGAAACGCGGCTCCTCTTCTCCACTATCCACTATCACACACACTTTATTATACTTGGTATATTTATTTTATAGTAGTATTATATATGTATTTATTTTATGTATTTTAATATTAATTTATTATATATTGTAATGGCGGCGCGGAGCGGGTTATTTATAATATATTTATGTATGCGGGGAGATTTATTTTATAGTATTTTATGATATTTTATTTATTTACAGAGCGGAGCGATGTATTTAATTTTATGATATGACCAATGAGTGATTGAAGTGACGTGCGAAAGGGGAACGCGCCGTCACATTTTAAGAAGAATTTAATATGTTACAGAAAAGTATCAATAGGTTGAAAGGAGGTGTACATGGCGGTACCAAACACAATATAAACATGCTATATTTATAGCTTATGTATTTTGACATTTATTATTCTATATGTGTATATAAATGTAATATGTATATGATTAGTTTGGGTATTTATGTATCTATTGCCTTTTTCCTGCATCACCTACATACCTGATTCAAATTTCTTTGATTTAAGTGCCTGGAAAAGATCGCTTTGAGCCATAAGGCCTCTTATTATATTCAATAGAAAGAATTGTTAATATGGTCCGCTTTTTGTAATTGTATATTTTGTGTGCAGTAAAGTTTTATCTCTCTCTCTCGGTTTTAAATTTCCACAGCTGTCATACCTCTGAAAAAAAATCTTGCAAATCAATCAGTCTTTTTAATAAATCGGTCCACTGTACACAAGCAAACAGGCCTAAAGAATCAAACGAATTGGTCCGGACCACTTGTGGCTAATTGGCTAGTATTAGAGGACATCCCATGTTATTGGTTGATTGATTCGACGTAGGACCCTTAGGTTTCACAATTGAATTGTATTGCGTACGAGGAATCAAATTGAATTTTAAATTAATTGGTACAATTGAAACTTTTATTAAATTGGCATAGTAAGAAGTTCTAATATTAGTAACGGAAAACAAGTCGGCAAAGCTATTGTCAGAAAATAAAAGACGTTGACATTTATAAACTGTATTTATTTTTAAAGACCAAAAAAACATGAAGGAAGAAAAAAGAGAAATAGAAAATTAAAACTAAAATATAAAAACCCCGAAAACAGCAAAAAGCACGGACAATACCTTTCGTCCGGAAAGAGGATAAAAAATCCGTATTTATTCTGAAGTGGTCAAATAATGCCCGTCTGTCTGGCTGCTGAACTCATTAAATAAAAATATTTTCCCCCCCCAACTTCAAGATCCGCTGCTGAGGCAGAAAAAAGAACGGATGGTCGCGGCCATGACGATTTTACACTAATTCCATTTATACCAGAAGATTTCTTATTCTTGTTAGGTCAAGACAAGTTATGCCATGGTTCGCAGAACCAACGGCATTGCTTGATAAAATAATACTGAACATGTACCAAAACCCTCAAGATTTCCAACGCCTCTAAATTCGATTACAATCCAAATATTACGGAACTATCTCAAACAATATTGCTGTGAAATTAACCCTTCGTGTATGTCTGTAACCACTTGACATAGTTTTATCTCTATCACTTGACTGGTTTTGGTAGACATTGAATATAAAACATGAATTCCATCACGCTTGTATTGTCAATATTGATTTTATAATGAATGTTTTATTTGTAATGAAAAAGTATAGATACTAACTATGAGAATGCTTTAATTAAACAATCTCTATCATTTTAACATTGACCATTTATTAAATCTAGAATTTTAATATTTAAATTATACTAAGAACTACTTTTCCTTTTACTGTTGAATTTATACAGCACGAACTCATCCTTTAGTGTAATTGCTAGATTCTTTATTTTTCAAAAAACAACTAACATTAAAGTGATATTACAAAACCAAATATATCACTGAAAACCAATCCAAGCCGTTTAAAAAAGTGTAAAAGAATTTGTTTTATATATTTGTTTGTTCTCAAGTTTCAGATCAGATTTTTACAAACAGCAATTACATAAGTAGACAAAGACTTCAAACATCGAAGATGAAGAAGAACATGCAATAGATATTTTTTTTAATTTCGAAGATTCTCCCGAAATATAGAAAAGATTTATGTAATCGAAGTCAAATTGAAAGCTTAAATATTGTATTATTATACCTAAACCTTGGATACAAACTTAATCCCGCGGTAAGACTGAAGCTTTAACCACCAACATTAGATACAACAAACACTAATAAGTTCTTAAAGCTAAAGCTTTTAAATACAAGCAATGAGTCACAAATGTCAAAATAATTCATATAACGCATTTGCAATACCATATATTAAGTTTGGACAAGCAAAAGTACGCGCATATGTCGCGGGGTCGTCGAACCTGCGTACGCGCAGCCAAATAAATGACGCTACAGGAGCGAGCGCCATCGCATAAAATTTAGTATTGAAGAGTCGAGCTTAAGGGGACCATGATTTTAAGTAATTTTTTATTGTACGAATCCAGCAGACAGGCAGACAGCTCATCTGATGGAAAGCGGTTGCCATCGCCTATAGACTTTTGTAACACTACTACCAATGTGCCGTCTCTCTCCAAAGAGAGATTGGAACTTGGCCACTAATACCAGAGAACAACTCATGGTTTTATTGCGGCATACTCTAGACTAGGGTGGTAGCCATCCAGATAGGCAAATATCCTACCACTTGTCTGTGGGTTGTTTCGTCGTCTACCTGTTTGCCTATTTAAGGCAATAAAAATATATATACGCTAAAATATATTTAATATTGAAGCTATATTAAGATGCATGCATACTTTTCTGTCATTCATTGATACGTATAACGTAAGTATATAAGCATAATAAAATCAGCAAACTATATTTTATCTAGAGTTTTCTATGCAGCTTTTCTCTCAGAAATTTAGTTCCTTAATTCGAGGGAACTGTTCAATTTTCTGGACGAAAGAGATGGCATATAAACACACTTTGTTACGTTTCTAAGCTAGGTCATGATTGTGTTGTAGGCAGGTCAAGTGTTACCTCGGACAAATCTGGAGCCGTTTCGAAACTATACAAAAATATTGGTAAAACTGTCTACAAAGTTTTTTATATGTTGCCATCCCTGAGAGGCGGCGCTCGCGCATCGATTTATGCTTTTATCAATTGTACGATGCGTTAATGTACTGCGATGCATTGGTCTGGTTGTAAGCCACAGATTGCGGTATAATGCACACCGTGCCGCATACCGCATTGATTGGCTTAATTCAATTACTTCCATTCGAGTGCTTTGGACCTTGATTAATCAGAACTTACGAGTTCAGCCTTCTTCTTACAGATACAATAGGAGTTACATAATGTTGAGTTAACGTTAATTAGTGCCTATAGAGTTATATACATTTGATTAAATTACCGTAAAGATAATTATCGTTATATTTGATGATTATAATTAATGAATATTACTTTTTAATTTAAACTAGCTGTACCGGGCACACGTTATCCTTTCCTTAAAAAATAAAATTTAGAACTCGATTGCAGCGCCATCTACCGATACCAATATTTAATCTAAACCATTTTCGTATCTACTTGAACAAAATCAAAAAAATCATCAAAAACCGTCCACCACCGTTTAGGAGGAGTTTAGCGGCGCCACCAGTCGGGAACCTAAACCATCTCGGGACCCACTTAAACACATACAAAAATACCTAGTTCAATTGGCTGCCATATAATAGAACAGAACATTCTTTATTGCACACAAGAAAATAATACACATAAGTTAACAATCATAAAACTAGTACAATCGGCGGTCTTATCGCTAATAGCGATTTCTTCCAGACAACCTTCTGGAGATAATTTTACATACATACATAACTTTACGCCAAGTCCCTTGCGGGGTGGGCACGAAGGAGATAATTTTACATTTCTAATAATGGGTCGGTATTTATTGCGCATATTTTAAAATATATAGAATCATATACATATTTGTATACAAATATATGTACATAGTTACATAGACATACATACATTACTGTCATATTTAACTAAATATTAGTTTTAAATGTGGCAAAATGCGGTTGTTATTTAAACCTTGCTTGTATTTTAACATTGTGCTTAACATTGTGTTGTGGTTAACTAATGTACTTCGATGAATGAATTCTTAATATAGTCCAGTGAGGCAGTGAGGCTTACGACAGTGCAGCCGAGGTCATTCAAGACTACATACGAATTACAAACGATCAAAACAAACTAAGAATTCACAGCACAACAACTCGAGATTGGAAATCGATTCCTTATGGGAGCGTAGGTTCAAATCCTACTGCACGAAGTCTTGCTTGCTTGTCTTGCTTCTCAAACTTTACTGTATTTTAACATTAGCTTGTAATTTTATTTTAAATAGATATAATGCTTGAGGACATGGTGGGTGCAAACATAGAAGCTGCGAGGGTATGTATGGATGAGCTGTGTCTTGTCAAACTGACTTGACAGTCATGTCAAGTCATCAATCTGTGAAATGACATTTGTCATTTCACAGATTAAACAGAATACCAATGTTAGTACAATGTTTATTTTAAATATATACGTGTGTACAGATGAATTTTTCAAATAGTTTCCACCACCAATACCACTTTAGTATTTCTTTGAGTCTTACTCGCTATTTCGTATAGTTGAAGATTTGGACCTGATTGGACCTGATTGACCTAATTGGACCTGATTTGGACCTGTACTACCTGTACATACTACTTAGAATATTTTAATTACAATTTAAAAACATAATAACAGCCTTAGGGGAACGAACAGTATACTCACTACGCTTATCCAAGGCGGCTCGGCAGGTTTGACACATCGGTCATCTCGATGTGCAAGTTTCATCACGATTTTCCCTTCACCATTATTAGCACGTGGTAACTAACTAAGTGGTGCATACCTTCCGCCAGGTTTCAAGCCCGCGCCCTTTGAGTTTGGGACGCGTGCGCTGACTTTTTTTATTTTACACTATTGACAATATACTAAATAAAACAACAAGAACCCTTGACGCTTCAAGCGATGTCTTCCAGGATTTTCCTGTATTCTGTTTTCATTTCCTGTAGCGGGAAAACACAGCAATGGACTTTTTAACTCTTAGTAACAAAGCAATGTGAAGGATGACTTGCGTACTAATGGTCTACAAACGGGGGATGCTGAAGACCGCGCGAAGTGGAGCAGCAAAAGTAGGAAAGCAGACCCTGGGCGTCGGAGTAAACGCTCCGAACGTAACAAATAAATAAATATTGTGTCACATTTGTTTAAGTAAAATAGGTATATTTGATGTGAACAAATTTGAATAAGCAAACAACCGGTATTCTAGGTGATGTCACTTCGCAAATAAATTGATGATCTGACCTTTTAAGAGGAAGGTTGATCATTCAAAAAGCTGTCGTCAAAACGAATTTAATATTAAGTTTTGTGAATGGAACTATCTTTTTACCTGTAATATGGGATAATGTTAAAGTTATTGAGCATTATAAATATGGTTAAACATTATCTAAATATTAATACCCGAAGCAAAAACTTTGTACCCCGTTTTACAAAAATTGGGCGGAGGCGAATTGTCTTTCGGAGGGAGTACTTAAAACATCAAAAACTAACATTTTTTTCACTCGAGACTCAAAAAAAAGGTGTCGGTTTTTTGCGCCATCCTGCTGTAAATACATATTAAACAACAAATTGAAATAATTACATTGATTTTTATATAACCTCAGAAAATACAATAACTCCCAAAAGATATCGAGTCTAAGTGCACGCAAATGAAGCTCCAAGCAACGACCAATATTTAGTCAACAATAACTCAAAAGCAAACGGTAATCGCCGAACCATAACAAAACAAATCTAAACAAATAAAGAAATCTCGCAAACTAGTTATAAAAGTGGTTGACTTGACTGCGCCGGAAATGGCTAGTTGTCAAAATTCTTGCCCACGCTCATCAATTCGCTTCAACATACAAACAGACGTATGTACATATTTGTGTATGTCGCACGTGGGTGTCCTGGGGCAAATTGAGTCGTTATAGCAGAGATATGATAATTAAGCAGATTTGTTGTTATAGAAAACTGTGAAAGTATGAGGAACAAGCGTGACCTGTTTTTCTGACCATAAGATGATAAATATGTATATAACACTTGAATCACATCTGTATTACTTTGATAGAACTTGATTAACTTTGCATTCCAACCGCGTATCTTTAAGTATTAATAAAACGGGCCGAATCTTTAAACACTGACGAAATGAGACTTACCATTAGGAACTGATGAAACGAGTCTATCTTTAAGAACTGACGAAATGAGACTTATCTTTAAGAACTGACAAACGTTCAGCAACTTTAAGCATTGACGAAACAAAATGTATCTTTAAGGACTAACGAAAGGAAATATCTTCAAATAACGAAGCAGGCCAGAAATTTAACCGATATAATAAACAGAATGGCATATTCTTATATCATTGTAAACGGATGGTTGTACTTTTAATGTAAAACTACTAGAAAAATATAGCCTAATAGGATATATATATATATATATATATATATATATATATATATATATATATATATATATATATATATATATATATATATATATATATATGTATATATATATATATTAGGGTGATCCAAAAAAAAAACTTTTATTTATTTTTTCCAAACAGGCTCAAAAGTTTATTTTGGGTGTAAAAAAATTCTGTGAAAAGATGAGCCCTTAATATTAATATTAAGATTGTCCTCATCGCATTTTTTTAATTCCCATAAGAATAACACAGGAAAAAAAATTCTTCTGATTTTTGTACCGTTCAAACGACTGGTTGACTGATAAATCGCTGTTCAAATCTTTATAGAGAATTGAACGCTCTACAAAAAAGGTCTGATAACATTTTTTTAATTTGTCGATTTTTGATTTTCGGCTACAGTCCGACTCACGCCTTCAACACGAACTTGCCTTCAAACAAATCCTTCTGAACTGTATTATATTTGACAAAAAAAAATGATCCTTATTTTGACACTGAAACCAACAATTTCGGTGTAATTTATAAAATGCGATCAAATTTTTGAACAATTAACCTTTGATCTTGAATAACTTTTGAACGCGTGGACGAATCAAAAAATGTTATCAGAGCTTTTTTTAGAGCGTTCAATTCTCTATAAAGATTGGAACAGCAATTTATCAGTCAACCAGTCGTTTGAACGGTACAAAAATCAGAAGAAGCAAAAAAAAATTTTTCTGTGTTATTCTTATGGGAATTAAAAAAATGCGATGAGGACAATCTTAATGTTAAGGGCTCATCTTTTCACAGAAATTTTTTTACTCCCAAAAGAAACTTTAGAGCCTGTTTGGAAAAAAAATAAAATGATTTTTTTTTGGATCACCCTAATATATATATCTAATATATATAAATTACGTGTCACGTTCTTTGTCCGCGATGGACTCCTAAACCACTTAACCGATTTTAATCAAATTTGCACACCGTGTGCAGTTTGATCCAACTTGAAATAAAGGATAGCTTACATCTTAATTTATAGTTAATTGGTTAAACGATACAAAGTTCGCCGGGTCAGCTAGTATTATATAATAACAGCCCATAAATGCTGGGCTCGGGCCTTCTATGATAGGGGAACGGGCAATATACCCGCCACGCTTGTCTAGGGCGGCTTGGCAGTTTTGACACATCGCTTATCTCGATGTACAGGTGGCATCACGATATTTTCTTTCACCGTTGTTAGCACGTGGTATATTGTAGCAATACGCATATTATGTCAGAAATCTTTCTAAATGGTGCATGCCGTTCCAGCCAGGATCGAACCCGCGCTCTTTGAGTTTAGGACGCGTTGCCATTACGCTACCACGACATCTAGTGGAGCATACTTTGTGTGAATTATAGCTATTTATGCAAAACCCAATAGCTTCAATAATAACGATGGAAACTTTGTCTTTTATGCATTAGATGGCGTGTGTAACGTGGGGATGTCGTGAGGGCATTAGTTGAACTTGAGGTCGTGGTAACGTATTTGGAAGCTCATAAGATCCTGGGAACCATCTATTTTTGTTATTTCTATTAATAATAATACTAAGAATATGTATTTTTAACTACTCAGTAGACCAAGGAATATCCTTTCATTTTAGATAATTTAATTATGTATGTATATTTCATAATAATATACATTCCCCTCAATTATTAAGCGAATTCCTCTTAAGACTCCCTTCGAAACTTCCTCGACAATCTGTAACCCCCTCTTTCCCCCATTAACAAGAACAGTACTAGGTGCTAACTCGCCTGTCCCTAGAATGTGTAGTATTCTCAATAGCAGCAGTGATGTTACAGACATTTACTTTGACTATAAAAAACCATTATACAAAAAGTTTCGTTTAGTCCAAAAAGCCATTAATTAGACAGAAAGACGGACAGAGTTTAATAAAATAAATATAGAAATTAAATTTTACTGTAGGAGAACCGAGCCCAGCAGTGGGTCGTTTATGAACTGTTTTTACATTATTAGAGGTTCATATCCAGAAGTGGGACTTTTTATCAATAACTAGCTCCGAACTTCATACCGCCATATTTTCTGAATTCCTAAAAGACTTTGTTTCATGACACAAAAACAAAATCACCAAAATCGCTCCCGGTGATTAGGAGGATTCTAGAACCCGATCTCAGCGCCACCTACTAGCTCCAATTGTGGATATAAACCATCCCGGCACCCACTCAAACACACACACAAAATTTCATCAAAATTGGTAAAGTCGTTCTAAAGTTATGCGCTTACCAACAAATTTTGCGATTCATTTTTATACATAAGATGACATACATTACGGCATATAACAAGTGCATATGAAATCAAACACAGCAATCGAAGTATATGTATTTTTATATACAGGTTGTATATTAAAACAGTATGCTTAGATCGTCGTAAACCCATTTAGCTGATAACAGCGAGTGCATACACAGTGATAAGAGTAAAAAGTCGTTGATAAGCGAAAAAGTCGTCGGCGAATGTTTACAGAAGTCATAGATTACAACAATGGAGCTTGTGAAATAATATACTGTGACGATAAGATGTGCAGGGATGTGAAAGAGAGCGTTGAAGTATCGATTATATTTATCGACACCGTAAACCGTAAACGGTATAATTTATAAAATATTTAAATAATACCCCGGTAAATTATGGTAATTTTATTTTTACAATTTTATGATAATACTATATAAACCAAAAAGGTTATTTTACACAAATCTTGTTCAAAAATAAAATTACGAACAAATTGGTAACATCACCAAATTTAATATTATGTTATAGGAAGGTTTATTATAAGGTTATCTAGCCATTTTGGTAACAATGGAACCTTTACGAAATCAACATGACCGTCCTTCAATCTATCCGTCTGTCTTTGAATGCTAGAGTCATTTTCCTCGAAAACTACTGGGTCTATATACCTTTTATACTTACGTACTCAGGTATCGATTATATGTTATGAATAATAAACGTGTAATTTCACTCATAACATTTGGAGCTTTAGATTCTGGGAATGCTGGCAACACGAGCTTATAAATTATCAATTAACAATAACTTTTCCGTATAAGTTGAGTTTATAGTTTTTTTTAATTAATTTTGGCACTTTAAACCTAAATACCCTAAGCCGTAGTAAATGTATAATTTCTTTGTGTAACTAATATTGTTATAGACAAACATGTCAATAATAATTAAATAAAAAATATGACGAAATGAATTATAGCGTAACAGAGGATGTATGCCAGAGAGAGTTTCGAAAAAAGATATATTGTGCCGGCCCAAATGATTGGGATAAGGTGAAAGATAAGAGACGTGACGAAATACTAAGACAAACAATGTACCGCCCTCCTTCCCTAAAACAATAACCGTATTATTCCTTCTTTTGCAGGAGAATCTGCAATTAAAGATGTCAATTTATCGATAAATTGGAAGCAGTTTATGTCCTAACCCTACTACCTATTTGCATGCTCAGCAACGCTATCACATTGAACCGGGTTATCTTCATACAATGCTTCGATCCTGACTTCTCTCTGCTTGTAAACAGTGAACTATGGCCTTTAGATATTAGAACAGGAACATTTGAATGTCGGTGATAAGTTTACAATGAAAAATATATTTTAATGTCTCTAAGCGACGATGTTTTAAAAGGTGCCTAATTACAACCGATTTAATTTTTATTTTATTTATAATAAGTATATTTAAACTCGCAGGGGCTTTGTGAGACTTAGGTGAGTAGCGATACCTCGGACCTGACTCTGGGGGCCAAACCAAAGCTTGCGTCTCCGTGATTGCCTTAGCCAGCCGGCTCGGAGTGGAGATCGCTAGAGCTAAAACTCAAGCTCCAAGGGTGGAAATGATAAATAATAATAGCATAACGTCAGAAATAGCTTCGGTGAATCTCTCGACACCGCTTAGTCACCGAGTCACTATCACTCATTCCTTAGTCGTACACTTACTGGGGTTTGTCTTTGGGTGTATTTTATATGGTGTAGTCAAGGACAATCGCCGGTCAGTGCCACGCCACATTTAGATTAAATTTGTCAAGAGGCCTCTACGTGTGCGTGTATTTATGAAGAGATTAATGACAGTTGATGAAGCGAAAAGTATTTCTTAGGATCGTAGCAGGTGGAAATCTTTCGTCTCTGTCTACCCCTAACCCAATGGGAAACAGGCGTTACAATATGTGTGTATGAAATTTTGAAAAAGAGCCCTCTGAAACAGATTTGCTTCATAAGCAAATTCTATCCGTGACAATAGAATTTAATATTATACTCTTTTATTGCAAACTGGTAAACTATCTGTCTGATGTTAGATGATGATGTAATGTCTGCCGTGACAGTACCTTAAGGGCTAATCGAAAGATCAGCGTTGGTTTTAAAACACCAGCATTATATTGAGTGTGATAGGACTCAGGACCCCTTTCAGGACAAGATTATGTTGTTAGTTTTAAATTTGTTAACAAATCATGTAGGTATCAACCTACACTACACCAATATAATTTGGCAAGAACAAAATTATTATTTTTCTTTCTATCTGATGGAAAGAGGACACCGGTGACTATGCACGTTTGCAAAACAAGAACGCCACCAAGCTCCTGTAGGCTTCGAAGTTTCATGACATCCTTCTTAGAGGTTCATGTATTTTATATATAGTGTCTTATTTATGTTAGTAGCCAAACAGAAACGCGAAGGGGTTGCGACGCAATGCTAGCGGGATCATCACGCCCGCAGTGTGACATACACGCCGCGACGCTGTCCCGCTCTATCGGCTGTTTGACCAAACCTTTAAATATAACCGAGAGATAGAAAATATGCAAACCCATTATCCGACTACCCACATTCCCAATTACAAAACTACTTAACACTGCACTAATGAACGCGTGCGTACCATTTGATCACATTAGCCGGTGATTAGCGTAAATAACCGGGCGTTTTGAAACATCACTGGGTCACGGTGGTTCGGCGTGGGTCGACGGTGGGCGGCTAACCTGTACCTTCGGTATACCTTCAATTGGAAAATCTTGTTCAGGTTACTCTTTGCAATGTTCACTAAGGTCATGTTGACCATATAAGAATGTACCGTTGACAGCAAACTTTTTGGATGTTAGGTTTTAACGACGGGGCGTCCCACATCGTCGTTTGCGAAAGTAGTATTCTTGAATTATTAATAACATTGGTAAATCACCTAACCAATATTATTATTAATCTTTGAATCCCGAATTTAGACATATAATCCCTTGAACCTCTTTTGTAGATTTAAACAAATGAAATACGTGTTAACTGCATGAGGTGCGGTATATTGTTCTTCGCAACAAAACACCTAAGTGAACACAAAACAGTGATATAGGGATTCAAAAAAATATAAATCGTAATTTGCTCGACAAGAGTCCAATCGAAGACCATCTGCCATTTTATATTATAAGTACAGAAAAGAATATATTAAAATAGTATATATGTATAGAAATTATTCCATCGTTCAAGGTCGTATTCTCACTTTCTTTGGACATATTACACGACGAGAGGACACGCCAGTGGAGCGACTCGTAGTCCAGGGCAAAATGGAGGGCACGAGGGCGCGCGGTAGATCACCAATGCGCTGGACCGATCAAATCAAAACCGCACTAAATGGTCCACTCCATGAATGCACGAGACAAGCTACAGTCCGAGAAGAATGGCGACGAATTGTAAAGCTTGTCATCACCCCTCTCATGAGGACCACGACCACTCTGCCAAGAGAGTGACGACAGAGAAGAAGAATAGAAATGATCTAATCGTATTATAAAACTAGCCGTGTCCATTCTCGTTGCCATTACAACGACGTGTCTGTAAGTGAATTGAAACGGCGTTAAAAAATGTGCAGCCGCAGTCATCTCTTTCGCTATATTCAAACTAAACCCCAAAGTAGTACCCCTCTGGTAATAATGTAAGTCATCGGAATAAAAAGTACCTTAACTTATGACCCAAGATATAGTAGGCTTGCTCC
Organism: Dendrolimus punctatus; assembly: GCA_012273795.1. NCBI lineage: Eukaryota > Metazoa > Arthropoda > Insecta > Lepidoptera > Lasiocampidae > Dendrolimus > Dendrolimus punctatus. The sequence goes on from CM022537.1 coordinate 110,570, forward strand.
GTTCGAGTTTAATTTCTATCCGTTCAGTTTTCACGTGAAACTCTTAACAGAAAATTAATTAGCCAATCCAAAATTTCAAACCGTCCAAAGATTCAGAATCTGCTGTTCGGAATTACTTCCTATGATTTATTTATCATATTTAAATTCATTGTACAAGATCGACCTCTCTATGTTTATTCTACTGTCGCATTATTAAATTATATTATAGGAAATATTTTAATATATTTTTTTTATCAATAATTGGCATTAATTAAAATCAGTGAAAAAGGTCACACGGTTCTGGGCTTTATGCACTATTTGCATGATAAAACAATACTGTGATAACGTTCTGTTAGCAATGAAGAGTCAACCACTGAATGTAATGTATATAAAACGGGTATACCATAAATAATATTTTCAGGTTAAAAAATGTCCATTTGTTAAACTTGTGTATCAAAGAAACGATGTGCTAAATTTATTTAATGTATCAAATATAAAACTAATTTAAAAAATATTCAATATTAAAAATCTATACTTAAGCCCGTCCAGTCCCACCAGACCACTGTCGCTGGGCATTGTACCTAGAAGGCTGGCAGCTTTATCTCGCTAGATACAGAGGCTAATCCTGTGAGCGAGGTAAGCTAGAGCCTTCCGGACTCCTGTTCTTTCGACCAGACGTTTTCGAAATATAACTTCTTATGGGAGAGTAAACCGCTTCGTTACGTAACGCGTTACGGCGCCACTCGCCAGTCTGTCTGGCTTCCCTTTCTCCCAGTTAGTTAGTTAGTTCAACTTAGTTATCACTTCTGCCGGGCGTCTCGAGACGCACTCGTTTTTTTTCACAAAAACTGTTGAATAATGTATTTTCAAACATGCCGGAAAAGTTACAGACTATACAAATCACGATACTGTCTGACATTGCCTTAAAATGTCATTTTGTCAGACTTCTTTGCAAACAACCGTTTATTAGTTTGACGTGAAATTAACGATACGTTGTCACATAAACCCGGGTGTACAATTACAAACAATCAAATTATAAATGATATAAAAAGATTTTTATATAGAGAATACATTTGCGTGTAAAACTTCACGCATGTAGTTTAAAGCCGGCATATCAAATTTCACATATTAAAATATGCAGCATGTGTTTACGTGTGCCCTTTGATGTGTGAAACACCTGCTGAAAAGAGTACAACAAAAAATTTTGGTTCTATATTAGCCATTGGCGTGCGTAGTTACCAACATAGCTCTTTACTTTGTTACAGAATTTAAAGAAATTAATAAATTGTATTATAATAACATCGAATTTTCTTCAGGTCAATGATCCCTAAATGCACTTGTTTAAATTTTATGTCGCAAACTCAGAGTCTAGAGCATAGAGGCAAGGTCGCGGGGCTGACAGTCTTCTATCGGTTAAATTTCGGGGAGTGTTCCTTAGAATTGCACGAGCTGATTCCTCCGTCCCCACTTTACCATCGGACAACCAGACGCACCGGTTTGCGCTACCGTTACATGGTGGAAACATCACCAGTCGGAACCAAGCGTTCCGCTTAACCTCTTCTGGTGCGCACTGCCGAAGAGTGGAATAGTTTGCCGGAGTCTGTTATTCCTGACAAATACAATCTTGAAGTTTTCAAGTCACGAGTCCTAGACTGTGTTATCACTCAATATCACGTGATACAGTCAAACACAAACCTATATTTCCATAAAATAAAATAAATAATTATTTGCACCGATGTAATTTTTCTTTTCTGCGTTTTTATTAAATTAATTAATCTATTAAGAAAGGTTCGGTCAACAAACAAAAATCAAATATATAATTACTGATCAGCTACAGGCAAAAATATATCATGTATATACATTTTGCATGAACGAGAGAATAGCTGATATGTCCTTGTTCAAACTACAGGCATGTGTATTCCCAGCTTTAGACTGACATAAACTGTTTAGTCTTGAAAAAAATAATTTCAACACCCAAGTGTCTTCCTGAATGTTTATATTTTTAAAACTTGGATCATCGCTGACTTTGCGAAGCTATTACTCATCAAAACATTAAGTACAGTGCATAATGTGCATCTGCTCAGACAGTGGCGCTGTCTACAGTCTTTGTTTATGCGACGGACGGAATGACACGTTGCGCTTGCTCATAGATGTGAATATTTGAGAAAAAAATCAGAACAGACACTTCATTTTCGTACAGACCTAATTAAAAGTTAGAAAAGATTGCATTTGAAATCCAACTAAGTGGCCGTAATCAAATTGAAAGTTACTAAGCCACTTAACATTTTATATAAAAAAATGATCGGCTAGACTGATCATTTTGGTTTTGAATTATTTGTGGAAGTCCAGGGAAGGTTTAAAAGGTATAAAAATAAATCACAGCAATGTATGTACGCACATAACTTGAAAACGACTTTACCGATTATGATGAAATTTTTGGGTGTTTGAATAGGTCCCGGGATTATTTAAGATTCATAATTGAAACTGGTAGGTGGCGCTGGCATTGATTCCTAGATTTTTTATTTTTTCAAGGCAGAACAACGTCTGCCACCTCTAGTCATACGTAAAAAAAGAATAATCAGGGGACTAGTTCTAACCAGGAGATTCCAAATATATAACTTCCAATTTAGACTGGTTGCATTAGCTGGTTCCACCCTCACCATTCTACCACCGGACAAGCAGACGGACGCACTTACGCCACCGTTATATGGTGGAAATACCAACGAAGCGGACGACACGCTCTGCTTCTACATTCATCGTACGCACCGCTGAAGAATGGAACTCTTTACCTTCGTCTGTTTTTCCCGAAAAATACAATCTATGTGTCTTTAAGTCTCGCGTGAACAGGTATCTTCTAGGTAAACGTGCTCCACCTTAGACTGCATTTCCGCCTGAGACATGGTGCAATGTCGGTCAAACGCGAACCTATTCATTATAAAAAAAGAAAATAAAAGACTGTCGGTTACAGCATCGTGTAAAAACTACTGAACGGGTTCAAATTCGACTAGCTAGCTTATATTCCGGGTCAATGGTACTTAGGGTACTTCAATCCCGGTAAACGACGTCGTTTCCATGGGATAGATGAATGAGTACAACCAAAATTACACTGCAGTTGCCTCTTTGTGATGGCAACGTTGCACTTCGCTACCAATATCTCAAGAAAGAGGTATTCGGTCTGTTCTTTTTTATTCTATGTACACATGGTCCGTGTTAGGCCGATTTTACACAATGTAGCGGAATGTTGTTTAGTTTCATAAGATAACTGTTAACCTATTTTTTTACTTTCCTCAAGTACAGAAATAGATTTCGTTAATTTCACACCTTTTATTATACATATAAAAGAGATACATGGAGATTTGAAATTTGGATCTCTAATTTATTTCAAATACTAGCATTTGGCCGCGACTGTGTCCACGTTGAACCGGTGATAAAGATTACAGTTATTTTGATAAATATATAATCAAACTTTATTTTCAGCAAGGTCGTGTATTTTGTAGTTTTTTTTTCGACTTGGCCTCTTTTAACCATCTAAGAAAGTTGAATGTTTCTCGGGATATAAAGTTTTAAGTCCAGGAGTTTACTCTCGATCAGTAGTTCTTACGTTTATCTCGAACAAATAGACAAAAAAAATGTAAGAAACAAAAGGGTACACTTTTACAATTTTATAATATTACTAGGATCTGACCGCGACTTCATCCACGCTTAACTTGAAATTCCCGCGGGATTAACGGGACACAAAGTATCACTGCATTTAAAAAAGGAATGTAATCAATCGTTTTAGTGGAAACTATGTCGGAATAAGCTATTTTTTATGCATCCGAACAACTTCAAACCGATCCCGGGAAAATTCCCGCGGGATTCTCGGGATAAAAAATATCTCACATCGATCAGATTTCGATCATTCATCTTGAATAATTCCCAGAAAAACTCCCACGGGGTCCCCAGGATAAAGTGTAGTGCAGAGTTTAAGCCTAAAAATTATCTGTCGATCAGCTACACCCGCGTCGAAATCGGCCCAATAGTTTTTACATAAATCCCGAACACACAAACACAAAAAATGTAAGAAACAAAAGGCTTATTATACTTTAACAATTTTATAACATTATAGACACATTGATAAACGCAACCCATTAGTATAATAAAAATTCCCAAGTCAAAATGACACCTTTAGGTTTTCAAATTAATAGCTTTCAAAAATGCTTTGTGTATTTTGTAAAGGTTCATGACACTACGAAGTTGTGGTGGCGTAACGGCAAACGCACGCGTCCCAAACGCAAAAGGCACAGGTTCAAATCTTGGCACCACTTATGCAGTTTTCTGACCTAATGTGCATATTGTTACAATTACCACGTGCTAACAACGGTGAAGGAAAACATCATGATGCAACCTGCACATCAAGATAACCGATGTGTCAATCAAACCTGACAAGCCGCTTTGGACAAGCGTGGCGGGTATGCTGTCCATTCCTCTATAGTAGGAAGCCCGAGCCCAGCGGTGGGACTTTTAGGGAGCTGTTATGACATTATTTATTTTATATGAAACTACTTGTAAAGCCGAAGGAAGGCCTTAGTTGGTATAACAAAATCTTTAAGAAATCTATTTACTTGACATTGGGTTTGAATCTGAGAACTAATAATAGAACCAAGTCTTCTCTATAAAGAACAGATATATCCAAAGTAACAGATATCTCCATACCTCTTATATATTAGTATACAAAATATCATAAATAAGCCACATATTGTAAATCAATTGAATTTATAATTCTCCATTTATAGTAAACAATTAATCAATTTCATAATGTCTCCTTGTGAGGGACATAAATGTTCTTATTGCTCATAGCAATGTATCAAGGAAGTGAATTAATGGGACTTCATAAATGGCTGGGCTTTCTATTGGCTTTATTCGTTGAGCAATATGATGTGAACTGCATTGTTGCAGGGGTGTATTTAGTGAATTAAAATGGGGGCCATTTCTATCCTACCTATTTCAGGTGAGGTCCTGAGTAAGTAAGTCTTAGTATTATTTATTCTACTATATGACTGTTACTACATTATATTATTTTGTTTTACATTTCAGGCTGGACGCAAACGGGCCACCGACCACAGCCGACAATGGCTAGTGACAAGCAGTACATACGCTTCTTCACACATTTTGTAGGGATTCACCGCACACGTGTGGCTGTGGTCGATGGCTCGTCTGCGTGCAGCCTTATTGTTATAGTTTCATATTGGTTATTTTTATCAGAGATTACATGAAATAGAACATAACATTAACTAATGACTATTATTATTATAACGATGACAATTAATATATTATAAATCAATTAGAATAAAATAACTAAATTCAGAATACTAAAAGCAACATATAGAAATATTTTAATTACACAAAACGAGTTCAGAGATGTAAGTAATGAAACGAGTTTAGTATGCTGCAATAATGGTTATAAGTGGCCGGTTCCCATATTTTACTATTCGCTTGCCTTACTATGCGTAGAAATTCGAAAGTATTTGTATGAATGGAATTTATGTCAAATTTTTAATATTAGTAACGCAAATGAATTGTTTGTAAGATATAGCAACCGCAGGGAACGATCGTCTCCAGTGAGCCGCCTAAAACTTGTCCCTTAATGCAGCTCTGTCACGTTATCTGTTAACCGCAAGTTATTAATAAAGTAATTTATTGCCACATTGAACATACGACTCCGTGACTGAGTACGGTAACATTTTATCATACTAATGTCACTATCTACAGTCGTATAGACACTATGCATAATACGTTAAGCAATGTATACACAATCTTGTTGTTTGTTCAATGATTATAATTAATCACTATGAGTTCTATTTTTACTTATTTTAAGTAAAACTTCTATATAGACGAGGGGTATTAGGATTTTTCCGTTACGAAAAAGTGTTACGGCCGCATGGAGGGGTGGAAGGTATATCGCGTAGTGAGAAGCGTATAATTTTAGAGTAGACTATGGATGTTTATTTTGGTTCCGGATCGAATTCAGTTTTTTTGTTTGATAAAATAAAATATATTTAAATAAAAAATGCATTTATTAAAATGTACCTAAACTAACCAAATCATAATTTGCAGTAAGCTTTAAAAAAATCGAAATGTGTGCTGGGACATATAGTACAAGTGGAAAAAAGGTTTTCAAATTGGTTTTAAAAACTAAAATGTATATAATTTTAGTTTTTGAAGTCGGTTTTTTTAAACGAAGTTTTTATTTTTTATTTGTTACTTTTTAGTGTCTAGCTATGTATGGGTGGACCTACGAATGGTGCCGCGCTTCTTAAAAAATATAGGTCCCAAGAACCGGGAACAAAAAAATGTTCGTAAAATGAAAACTACTGGGCCAAACTATGTCAAATTTTTAAGGGACCACATGGGAGCTATTCCGCTTCGAACAAAAAAAGAATCACGTAAATCGGAACATAAATCACGGAGTAATCGGCAAACATACATAAAAAAGGAACAACAAAAAAAAGATCCCGACGAATTGAGAACCTCCTCCTTTTTCCGAAGTCGGTTAAAAATACACAATGAGCTGTTTTTCTAATTAAATTTTTATAAACACAAAGTAAACAGAATAAGTCCAAATGCCGAAAGTTAATAAACTGCAGGTGTGAATTGGTATTTGTCGGTCGTAAAAATATGTATATATACGTGTGTGTATATACATATGTATTTATATTATTTGTTTATGTTTATTTATCATTCATCATTATTTATTTATTAACTGCACCACCTTATGTATTAAAATTCTAACAATGCCTGCCAAGGATTGCCTGGAAGAGATCCCATCTTAGCAGTAAGGACGCCCCTTGTACTAGCTTTCTCTACTTCTGTTCTTCTATGCTTTGGAGTACAATAAAGAGTTATATCTATCTGTCTATCTGTCTATCTCTACTTACTAGGGTTTCGGTCGAACACCAACTCCGGACAATGCTCCAAGGGTCGTGCCCCTTCTGAGTAGGCGCGCCGTCCAGGCTCGCACCGGTACACGGCGCCAGGCCGGCTGATGTTGTTGTACTTTTGGGGATATCTATCAGCTTCCGGAGCTCCCACTAGAATCCTGTAATAGAAAAACGGTGATAATAAATGTTAACCAAACCATAGTTACACAGTCAGGAGACAAGAATAAGATAATATAGGTATTTAAAATATACCATGTTTAAGACATCATTGTCATATCATAGGTCCTAGGATTTATTTTATATTATTATAGTAATTTAATTATTTTCATTTATAAATCGAGGTATAAAAGTAAATATATCGTTCAAATTCAAAAACCATATACCTACCCAATTTTAATAATACCGACCGATTTATACAGTGGAAACATTATAATTAATGATGAATATTCATTATTAATCAATCAATATCTTTATTTGCAAGAATGTAGTTTATACAGGTGTTATACAATTGTAGATGTACTGTACATTCTACCACATAGTGGTGTACAAAAGGAATTAAAAAATAAAATAAAATTAATTTAAATATCCTAATAAAAAAGTCAATTTTTAACACGCTTTTATTAGCTTCATCTCTATGAATGTATGTATGTATGTTTGTAAACGACCCCTTTGAGCTCGATTTTGTCCTACTTTGAACGATCAGATTTAATTCAAACTTTGCACACCTGTCAAAGGTCGATGACAATGTAATAATATGGTACCATGGAGCTGATCTGATGATGGAGTCGGAAGGTGGCCATAGGAACTCCTGTACTAAACAAGATAGACCCGTCGTGTTTGGGCTCGTTTTACATGTCTTGGCTAGCACTCTGCTGCTACATGATATGCAGGATCTCAAAAGCTTGTATTTAAAAACATAAAAAAAATCAACTAAAAAATGAAAAATTAATAATAGTTTTAAAAAAAACTAAAAAAACACGCTTTCATAAAAAATCCACGCCCTACGCTTTTTTTTAAGACCCCATTCATCAGAAACCAAATTTATTAATTTTTATTTTCTGTTTTTTAGTTGGATTTTTTATGAAAGCGTGTTTTTTTTAACTATTATTTATTGGTAATAAATAAGCAATTAATGTCAAAAGAAATAAAACAAATAGATGAATAAGATTTACAGTATAGAAACACTCCTTGATCAGCCCCTTTTTAAGAGAACATTTAATGTTCTTGAGAGTACGTTTATAATATCAGTTGGCAAAGAGTTATAGAACAGAGGAGCCATGTAAATACATCCGTTCAGGAACAGAGAAAGAATACAATTTCCTGCGGCCGAGCGGCCAGTCTTAAGAGGCGACAAAACAACCCATAGCCAGGTGGTACGGCATTTGGCCGACTGGATGGCTACGACCCCTGGTCTAAAGTATTACGCCATAAAAAACCTTGAGTTGTGTTCCGGCATTAGTGACCAGGTTCCAGTCTCCCTTAAGAGAGCAGCAGCGCATTTATAGAGCCTTTAGTGTTGCAAATGTCCATAGGCGATGGTAACCGCTTTCCATCAAGTGGGCTGACTGCCTGTCTACTGATCTCCTGTAATAAAAAAAATACAGTGCCTTCTGAAGAGATCTAACGGAGGCACAGGCATCTCTTATTTTACTTGCGTCACAAGTCAACATTATTATGTTCTAAAATATAGTTAACAGATTTTTTTTAACAAATACAAAACAGCAAATATATTTTACCGCTTTTTAAACACCTCAGTGCTCACCAAGCGCTAATATCCAATTTGAGAATATGTAGTTTGTAACTGACAAAATTGTTTGCTATCATCAAATCATAGACATTACAAACGTCTTCACGCACTTAGCAGCAATCGAACCGAGCATATCGCTTCCATATTGGATACAAAGCAGTGATCGTCGGAAACTGGTGGAACAATGTGCGACTGCGCTGGCGCAGCGCCAACTCTATTCCTGGAACGGGGTTCGAATACTGACTCGCCAAAACGTATTCATAGTGTGAGTAACGTTTTGACGTGGTTTACGATTAGATCAGGTTTGTTACAAGATAGTTGCTGTTAGGGTTTCATATGAGCGTAATCTCACTACAAACTTCGCCACACCTTAACGTCTGTCGTTGTGCTATTCTTGCCTAACATTTACCACATTGTTTGTGAGTTTTTTTCAAGTGATAGTCGCCCAGTGGTCGAAATTCTACCATAATTAATTTAAATGATAAATTTGAACAGTATTAAGATTCTGTTATCAAAGACTATATATTTCTATAATCACAGATTTCACCAAGGCTACACTATTAATTTGACTTTAACCATAAACAAAAGAGTATATATGCCTGTGCATTATGCATAATTTAAAAAAATATTTCTCTTATTTCTCGTTAAGTGTTAGGGTCCAAGCCTCAGATCCGTACAAACTTCAAACAAATTTTAACTTTGTATTAGCTCGTGGTACAGCGAATTTTAGTTTTTCGAGAAGTTCGGGGCTGTTAGTTTCTAAAGAAACTCATAAAATTAATAGCTTATAATTTAAATCTTTTATTTATATATTTTTACGCTTTTATCCTCCGTCTTGTGCCATGACGGAGAATTTTCGTATAAAATGTATTTTAGACTAATTTCTTATTACTGACAGTTACATTCCGACACTTATATAATTATTTACAAACTGTCTTTGGTTCGTCTACAGGTTTTAACTGCCGAATATACCAAAGCTAGCAGTAGTATTTTCTTTTATAATTGTTTCTATGCAGTTGAGATGGTCTCCTACATTAGTATGGACACATGCATTTTGCAATCCAAATTGGAATCTAGAAAACAAGGAAACCTGGTTACCATCAAACTTTATTATCACCGGGATGCATAATGAAAGGTATCGACATCAAAGTCCAAAGTCCCCTGTGACAAATCGCACGCCGTTCTGGAAATAGACCCTTTCCGGCGGACGGTGACAGAAATATCCAGACTGCCTCAGCCGACGCTTCGATTGGTCTATGATGAGACATTATATTGGAGAGAGAGAGAGAGAGACAACACTTTACTGTATACCAAAATATACATTTACAAAAACAAACCATATTTCAATATTTACAATAGGCAGCCTTATCGCTCTAAGCGATCTCTTCTCTTCTTCTTCTACGAACATGTTTAGAATTTTACATATTTTCACGTAGTAGTTAAGATTTCTATATATATAGTCTTCAGTTTAATTTTAAATTAAATATATATACATATATATCAGCTCATAAATGCCCCACTGCTGGGCTCGGGCCTCCCATTATAGGGTGAATGGACAGTAAGCCCGCCACGCTTGTCCAAGGCGGCTTGGCATACATACATATATAACTTCACGCCAGGTGCGTTGTGGGGGAAGCACAATCAACAGAGCGCCATACAGGCTTATTCTTACACAGCTCACTTGCTTCTTTGACATTCATAGCTCTTGTCATACACGCTCGTTGGCTCCAACGCTAACCTGCGGCTTGGCAGGTTTGACATATCGCTCGGTTATTTCGATGTGTAAGTTGCATCACGATGTTTTCCTTTATCGTTATTAGCACGTGGTAATTGTAACAATATGCACATTAGACCAGAAAACTGACTCTCGTCTAGTGGTGTGTCACTCCATCCAATGAGGTAACTCTCATCAACACACCACTCAACTCATTTAAACCCCCACATATTATTACAATAACAGCGCATTAAGATTCTCTTATAAAATATGCAATTATAGTAGTAACAACAACAGCTGATACAGTAACCAACAAGCAATAAAAATATTAAATCCAGGTGTCCTTGCAAAGTGCCACATGCGAACAGATGACTCACGCACCTGCTTGATTAAAGAACCCTTATTTCGTTACAGAGAAAACCTGACTCACAAACCGACCTATTTACATATCTATATACATAATACTACATATATATGTACAAATGCCTGCTGCTGTGTTTGAATTACATAATAACGATATGAAATCCATTTTAGACTTTCGTTTGCATCATGGAAGAAGAATACTAAGACTGCTTGTGATTGGTCAGTGCCGCATCAATACGGTTCATTCAGTAATGTGCCGCTCGCGCACCTATACCGAGTGAATCAGGAAACACGCATAGAAATATGGGTGCGCGGTATGCGTTCGCTTGCGCTGGCTTGGCCATCTATATAGAACGGCGGACAGAGGCAGACAAACGGGACGGGCGAGCAGTTGGTCGGCCCAGATATCGCTGAAGTGACGTAGTGGAGCTGATCTGCGCGAGCTTCAAACCTATGACTAGCAGGTGAGAACGCTGAACAGAAAAGAGTGGAATATTCTCATTTCGGAGGCCAGGACTCATTTTGGGTCGTTGAGCCCCAGTTAGTTAGTCGATAAGCTTTTGATTCTAGACCACTTCTGAGGGTTTACTCCCAAACGTCTTTCGTGGTTCGTTTTCATTTTAGAAATGAAAGCTAATGCAGTTTAGTATATAGAATATAAAAAATATTAATTTCTGTAAATACAGTGATAAAGTAAATTATATTGATGTAAAACAGCGAACGGAAAACATATACATCTGACTGGGTAGTAGCTAAGATTTTATTATTTATTGACGTGTATACGCAAAGTAGACGTGTGCCGCGATCAATATAGGTTTTAAAGACTATATAATAAATAAAATATATCAATGGCAGATCTGGTCAATTATTTTCAATTGTTTTTTAGTATATTCAAAATTGTCTGCCATAAAGTAAAACCGCGCGATAATGGTCTGCCATTCTTATTTTCCGATAATGATAAGCCTATATTTTCAAATTTCAAAACGGCAGATGTGGTCAAATGGATTTAAAATTCGTCAAAAATCGATACCTGTCTTACCTTAGCGCTCGTCGCATCCACCACTTGAGCTTAGTGAGTCCCAGTACCATGCATGGTAGGTATAGAGGCTTCAATATACAAAAGCTCAGGTCTGGTAAAATACATACAGGTAGCCGATCACTGGCTCTTAAACTATAAGGACAATTTAAGACACATTCCGTTATTTCTTTATATAGAAAATCTCAATTACAACTTTTAAAGTCATATAATTAAAACATAAAACATGTGTTATAAATCCTAAGTATAGGCGCTCTTCAATATCATGAAATTTACGAAATTTAGATGCAAATTCTGAGATATTTTTTAAATACACTCGCTATGTGCCTTAAGAGTAAAATAATATAGAGCAGCTGAATCCCAGGTAGCAGTTATTGCTAGTATAAAGCTTTCGGTCGTCTGCAAGTGCGACTAATCGCAGTACTAGAGGCTAAACTGATCGCAATCTGCAATTACCATATCTAGCTCCATGTTTCCACGCTTCATTCTCTGAGTTAAGATAAAGATAATCTTAAGACAGAGAAGGATATACTATCCGGCCGATAATATCCGGGGGAGTGTCTGTTTTTACAATCCATTTCTATGTAGCTGCAGCCTCAGAGATAGCAGGAGTGTGCAAAATTTCTTTGGGATGGTCATGGCGAAGACGTATTTGTAAGTGAATTGTAAAGGCGGCATAACAGAAGTCACCTATATATTAGCTGTGCCCGCGACGTCATCCGCGTGGAATTCCTTTTCAAAACCCCCAGATTTTGAAACATTCTTCATTGGTGCTCCGCTCCTATTAGTCTTAGCGTGATGATATATAGCCTATAGCCTTCCTCGATAAATGTACTATCCAAATCGGACCAGCGGTTTTGACTTAACTTTATGTTGTTGGTCCGAAGACCTCACAACTTTACCGGGGTTTTTGGGGGCTCGAGCCCGGGGCAACTTGCTTCAGGGAGCTCCCTAGGGAGTTTTACCTCGGCAGGAATGTTGCCATGAGAGGGAGATGAATCTGATGATGCCCGCCAATGGGCGACAGAATGAGCTAATTGAGAACGGGCGACGGGTAATACAAAGCCCGAGAAGAAGGATCCCGGCGGACCGGGATCGGCGGTTCGCGGCGGCCTACGCTATCTTACTGCCGTTTCGCAACGTGTTATGTCTGGGAGAGAAGAAACGGCGAAAGAAACTTCCCAGCACAATGCCTAGTCTATCCTGTGGGGGGGCTATGTCTCCTGGCGTCCCTCGCGAGGACGTGGAGAGATCGTGATTGACGTTGTCTGAGACGCCGCCGTCTATGTCTGTCTGTCGGTGCCTGCCAGCCTGCCGTCCTAACCGCGGGCGGGCTGATCCGGGCCAGCCGTTTTGTGATAGCGTCGACCTTGTCCGTAAGGACATTACGCGGTCGTCGCACGAGAGCCTTTCGCCGAGGCTTGTAATCGGAAGCGGAGGACCAGCGGTTCCTGAGATTAGCGCGTACAAACAAACAAACTCTTCAGTTTCATAATATTAGTATAGATTCGTCCATCTCACAAACACTATTGATTCGTGATACAGCTTTCTATGGAGGTTCATTCAAATCCGTCCAGCAGTTTTCACGTGATACTTTAACAGACAGACCGATGCACAAAAATTTTGAAAGTTTCTGTTATATAACGTACATGGAATAATTATTATTACTACATAATTAGGATGGTTAAAACTGAACACTCCATGTACGTGCCAATACAGAAAACAGACAAAACCTTGGGAGATGCATCTACGAACATATTTACATATTTTCACGTAGCGTTTAAGATTTCTGTGTATATAATCTAAAATTAACTAAGCAATAATTACATCTCGAGTACAACAACACGTTATCTTAGTTTGTACTCCCTTTTCAAGTGGTCGATCCCAGCTCCCGCATGGTACTCGCCAGTGCTACGTCACCCTATCCAAAGGGGTACCATCATAGACGCACCACACATCTTATTTTAACCCCCAGTTTCATTTTCGAAATCTGCTAGTCCAGATTAGTTATTTTTTTCTCATATTCATATTCAAAACAGGACACCCTCAATATTATATTTATTACATTATTACATGCCGTCAAAGATAAACGCTGCCTGTCGTAAAGCGCAGTTTATTGCCTTCCCAGATTTAGGAATTCCTTTGTTTACTTTGTGTCTAAAATTTGTAATTAAGAAAAACATGCTATTGTTTTTCTATTTGTTTTATGGCCGTCATTAGTGTCGAAGCAATCCTTATTTTTATTGTTTTCAACTTTGTTGGCCTTTCGCAGGTGTACAAATTAATTTTCTTGGAAGAACCCAGCCCACGAAATCGATTCGTGAATTGTACAGTTTACTATAAAAGAATGCCCAAACTGAGGGGTGGAGCAGTCGAGCGACGATACGAGTACTATACGAGTAAGACGAACTTTACGCGTGTTATTGAATCGTGCAGTTTTGAACTGCCTGTGTTCAGTTATATTTGTACCTGTTTTATACGTGTTTGTATAGTTATAATAAATAGAGTTTATTATAACTATACAAACACGTAGTAGTAGTAGTAGTTCCAACGGCATTTTTAATTCGAGTCCTGTAGCTCGTAAAACTAATAGACTTAATTTTATAACTGAAATTAGATAAGCAAATACCACCATCATTTAATTCTGAATCAGAGAACTAAATTCATATTCACTGCCTCATTAGATCTGTCAATCATTCGTTCGATCTTTCTATTGTTCGGAATATTTGTCGCCAATATTTGGTTCCAATGGTCTATTATTTCGATTCATTGAACTTTGTCAGGGTACATTGTCCCGAACAGTGGAATGCGTATAGAGATTGTGTGTTTGATCGCTGAATAAATAGACGATTATGAATATTAACAACATTTTTAGGGTCTCGTAGACATTATGGCAATAATGAAACCCCTCTATACAATAGTCGTGTTCGACTGACCGTCTAATGGGTTTTTCTCAGACAACTGGTCCTATGTGCTTTAGTATATTGTTACATGCCGACAAAAAAGTGAATGCACATCTGCCTGCCATAAACCTGTTTTATTACCTTTCTAACATTTGGACTTCTTGTGTTTACTTTGTGTTTAAAATTTGTAATTAAGAAAAATAAATTGTACTTGTTTTATCGCCGTCACTAGGCAGGTGTGTCGAACTAATTCTTGTTGTTATTGTTTTTCGTCGAGGCATATTGTATTTGTACAATATGAAAGGAATGCCCGAAGGGAGGGGTGGGCAGTCTAGCGAGAACCACGATCAAAGCAAGACGTGTACATCCGAAAAGCGATATAGTGACGGACGTGTTATTGAATCGTGCAGTTTGTACTGGTGATATCCAGTTATACTTGTTCCTGTTTTATAGATATTTGTACAGTTCTGATAAATTCTATAGTAATTCCAACGGCATTTTAATTCGAGTCCTGTAGCTCGTAACAATATCATAGTATATAGTACAGTTTTAGCAGTTTTAACTGTAAGATTGATAAGTGCAAATGTACGGGGTTCTTTAACAAAGGCGTGATAAAATCTCTTAGAAGTCGACAACGCGTTGGCGACACCCCTAGTGTTCCAAGGATTCATAGGCGACGATAACCACTTTCCATCAGGTGGGCCTGCCTGTTTGTCTGCTTCAGGCCTATTTGGTAGGTATGACAATATGTCGTAAAGTATTTTTCACCCTCCTATGGTGTTTTTTATGGTAGAACAACGTTTGCCGGCACGTTGGCGGCTACAGTTAGGTGTCAATAGATTTCTGTTATACAGGTGTTAAAAAAAATACAGCGATATTTCTTTGTGATTAGTTATTTATGTCTATAGGTGAGAACATCACTCACTTTCAAACTCCAGAAAGAAGTAGGTATCGATCCGGTCTAATCGATAGATTAAAGTATAGTCATTTCTTGAAAAATTTAATGTGGTTATATTAAATTAAAAATTTAAAAAAATTAAATTAATGCCATTAGAATAAATAGTGCATCAACCACTGACCGCAGCTTTGAGTACTACCATATTACATACATACATACATAACTTCACGCCAGGTCCCTTGCGGGGTAGGCACGCTCTGTTGAGCGCCATTTCGGCTTATTCTTACACACCTCACTTGCTTCTTTGACATACTACTATACTACCATATTATTATTTAATTTACTGTCAACTATTTATAAGAACGAGGTCTATTAAATCACCATTCTAAAATATACAGTAGTCAGTCGAAATCAAATAAAAGTCTATGCGACTCTCATTAGGTGACATTACGAAATCTAAAAAGCATGATCACAAATGACCTCTTAACCATTTTAACTATCTTAAAAACAGTTTAATTAGACGGAATCTTGAAAGTCAACTCGTAAATGTATGTTAATGTCACCAAGTTCGTATAATATTCACATCAAAATCGCTGGTGAAAGGTATTTGAAATAACTTTAGTCTCTCCTCACTGCAATAGAGAAGCACTGTGGTCTTAAAACAGCTACGTATGTACAGTCACGGAATGAAAAAGTTCGTCGCTTTAATAACGACTTTTGCTGTGTCTTGTGCTGTCAACACAAAAATCACTTAATTAATGTCACACACAAAAACCATAATAACTAATAAGCGTCTTAAATTTTAAAAAAAACTAGAATATAAGAAGGGTACGGAACTCAAATCCGTAGACTTGTTAAAAAAAACGACTTTTGCTTGCATGACTACAGTAAACAGTACTGCCAACATTGTAATAAATATTACGTTTACGTCAATAAAATAAAGAAACGTAAAAAAGAAAATTGCAATGTCGCCTCTGACAGACGCTGAGATTAATAATAAGAATTAAAGAAGATACAATCACTACGTCACTATTAATCATAAATATTAAATACAGTAAAAAATATATATCTCTAAACAATATTCTTAGACAAAACTTTAATGTAATTTTCAACTTTATTGTCAAACAGTTAAACACAATTTAATGTGGAACAGTCTGTTCTGTGACTTAATTTAGGTAACATGTTAAACTAATAATTGAACCTGACCAACATAACATTAACAATATGAAGCTAACAATTAGAAAAGTTGCGAACCTTTTTGCATACCACGACCGTACTATAGGAGACTCTTAAAATCATTTTCATATAAAAGAGCAGCACGCTAAAATAAAAACTGAACTGTCACTTTACAACGTTCCCAAAAGTCTGCCTGCGTTGCCATGTTGTATGGCCACGCTTAATTCTTGAGCAAAATAAACGCCGGTCGCGTGAGACGTCTACTAAACGTGTGTTCACTTAAATGCTCGCATTAATTTTACAATCAACGAACAGAAACTGCAATTTTATCATCATATGCGTGCTGATCAACACTTTAGATAGGTATACATCGATAGATAGTATCTATGAATATTATATCTTTACACTTGTGTCGTTATAATATACGGGACCTCTCAACGTGTCTAATTGAGGTCTCGCGTGATCAAAGGGCTGGCTTGTACTCAGCGCAACGTATCAGCATTGCCATCCAATGCGGAAATGCGGCCAACATTTTGGGCACGCTCCCTGCCCACAGCGAATTGGAGACAATTTTTTACTTATAGATTTATGTTATTTTGTAAATATAACATCATTTATAGTATAGTTTAGTTTATTTATTTTTAATACATCGTACCGCCTCAAAATCAATAAATAAAAAGGCTGAAGAATAATTGCAGAATGCTTCAACTGTAGTAAAGAATATGGTCAACACACAACCGAAACGAACATCAAACGTTTGACATTCAAAACCAAAAAAGTGAAAAAAAACTTCACGTTTAAACATTATTTTATTTCTGTAAAACTTTTAAATTTAATTGATTTCTAAACGATGAGACGAACATCAAATGTTTGACAGATAGGAATAGTTTCTAAGGGAAAGCGAATTTGTTGTTTTTACTATATTTCAAGCGTTTTTTCATATTTACTCACCATTTAAACCTTCCCTGGACTTCCACAAATAATTCAAAACCAAAATTAGCCAAATAAGTTTAGGTGTTCTCGAGTTTTAACGAGATTACAGCAATTGATTTATATATGTACTAGCTGTCCCGGCAGACGTCGTCCTGCCCGGTAAAAAATAGGGGTTTATCTTAGAAGGGTGAAAATTGAGGATTGTATGTATTTTTGTATGTTGTATCATAAAAAAATAGAAATTAAAAATTTTGTCTAAAAAATAAAAAAAAAATATTTACGGGTGGACTACCCTTAACATTTAGGGGGATGAAAAATAGATGTTGTCCGATTCTCAGACCTACCCAATATGCACACTAAATTTCATGAGAATCGGTCAAGCCGTTTCGGAGGAGTATGGCAACGAAAACTGTGACACGAGAATTTTATATATTAAGAGAGATAGAAGAAGATTAGAAGATATAGAATTAATTCTATTAAATGCTAAAAATTTATACACTAGGTGGCACTGTCACATTTTTGAAGACGGTATGGTTTGAATTCACGTTGGTATTTACTGTCCTATGAAACTTTTGGTAACCATGATTTGGTTAGGAAGATGTAACACTGGTATTCTAGTGTTATGTCCTTATTTTTGGCAGGAACATGTAACTGATGAAAGTTACGTTGACCTCTGTAATGTATGTCAATTTTTATACCACTTAAAAAAATTGATGATAATTTTATTTTATTCGATATAAAATTCAGATCCCAGCCAGCATCGATGTATATCGATATATCGCTAGAAAACATCGATATTTTTTCACTATCGAATATTTTCCACAAAAGCTTAATATTATCTTATTCCAGTGAAACGCGCAAAGTTTGTGGTCCTTGATTTTGTATGTGTGAATGTAGAATTAGAGACCAGAGTAACATGGTTAAACTAATAGGGATTTTCTATGAACTTGAATAGAATTCTACTACTAAGATTGCGGTGAGATGACTACCTACATTTGTACGTGAATTAAAAACGACAAATTAATAGAAATATTTTTTATTACATACAAAAAAAAAGATTTTTCTATAAATAAATATATCGAATAAAATAAATATTTGTCAAATCATCGAATCAATCCGATATATCGTACGGAAAACATCGAATAGATTCGATATATTGATGTTAAGTGAATATCCCTATTACAAATATTTATAGTCTGGTAATTAAATACATGTGCGAACAGTCTGTTTTATTTATGTATGTAATAAAGATACATACATACATAACTTCACGCCAGGTCCCTTGCGGGGTAGGCACGAACAACAGAGCGCCATTTAGGCTTATTCTTACACACCTCACTTGCTTCTTTGACATGGATAGTTCTTGTCATGTACGCTCGCCTGTTCTTAAGGCTCCTGACATCACCTTCTGCTCATACACGATCAATTTGATCATGGAAGGTGTGTCGTGTAATAAAGATGCACTTTATTTAAATATCAGTATGCATATAGTGAGCTAGTGCCTGGATATTTATCAACCTTTAGATTATACGGCGTCCTCCAGCATCTGGGGAGCGGAGGATCCAACCCCTGCTGTGTGACTCTGCCCTGCTTCCTGCCCGGGGCATCCTCAAGCAGGCGCAGGATCAACGTGGGCGTAACTACGTTCTAAGTCTCACGCTCTTCCTACAATAAGCGCGGGGCATATATGATAAAAGTGGTTTTAGTCGGGTATTACCACATGGGTTACCTCTCCATATAGAGAGGTACCTTGCCGAGTCCCCACACATGCCCGCAATCGACTCTTTTATCTGCGCTATCTCCAGTGGATAACTCTCATTGCTTTGGACTAATCCCAGTAAAAGATCCAGTAGTGTAAGAAATGTATTTCCCATTCATAATATTTTTACGGGTTACGCAGGACTCGAATTAAAATGCTGTTGGAATTACTATAGAATTTATTAGAGCTATACAAACACGTATAACATAAGTACAAATATAACTAGACACTACTAGTGCAAACTGCACGATTCAATAACACGCGCAAAGTGCGTCACTATATCGGTCATCGAATGTACGTCTTGCTCGTATCGTAATCCTCGCTTGACTGCCCCTCCGTTCGGCCATTGTTTTATAGTAAACTGTATAATACAATAATCGACTGTGTGTACTGAATTTTTCCAATAAAATGTAATCTGCACACTTAGTTAATTCTTCCTGCGAACGGCCATAAACGCAAACGCAACAGGCTATTATCTAAATGCAATTTTTAAACTCAAAGTAAACAGAAGAAGTCCACATAGGGAAGTGTAAAAAACCAGGTGCGCATTTCTTTGTCGGTATGTAACAATATATATAGCATAGAGCTCCATAGTGTCGCATGACTGGTCTCACTAAATTTTAGCAGTCGCGTCAATTTGTAACGCTAATTGCCCCAGTTAAGCCACTCAGACCGGTGACGTGGAAACCATGATGATCTCTACAATAACTATATTCTCAGTGAAATGATTCACGAAATAATCAATTTGACGAAACTTATTCATTCGATTGACAAATATGTTCATGTATCATAATGTTCCACGTATCATATATGTATCATTCTTGATCTTACAAGAGTAAAGCCTTACTTACTAATCTGACATTAAATGTGTATATGAAAGGAAATAGCATCAGCCTTAATAAATGATATGCCTTAATATCTTTAAGGGATGTGTTGTAAACTTTGAGCATTCCAACGTCTGTTTTAATCTGATTATTAGTAATTTGTATTTCAATTAAAGCAAAGCACGTGTTTTCCCCAACTCTGGTCATTCCTGATAACAGGGTGATATGAACATACCCGTTTGATTTCTAAGAAAACTGCCTATTTAATGTATTTTGTAATTTGTATTTCAATTAGCGTAAAGCATGTAATTTCTCCAGATCTTGTCATTACTAATAACAGGGTGAAAGGGACATAACCATTTTCTTTCTAAGAAAACTACCTATTTAATATATTTTGTATTTCAATTAATGCAAATCATGTATTTTCCCCAGCTCTAATCATTCCTGATAACAGGTTGAAAGGGACGTACCCATTTGATTTCTAAGAACACTACCTACTTTAGACTATTAGCCTGAATTTGACTAATATTTCCTCTACTTCACATTATCGCTTCCTGTCTTCGTCATTTTGAGGAAATATAACGGAAAGATTGCCAATAACATGCTTACAGCGTCACCGGTTCTGACGTTAGTAAGACGCCATATAAATAATAATGCAATGCATTGTTTGTTATTGAGACAAATAAACGCACTATATTAATGTACGTGATGAATGAGTAAACATGTGAACTTGTAATGCCCGTGCTACATCTGTCATAATGTTAGTGTTGCGACTGCATCACGCAAACGAAGCCAAAGGTTTAATGCGTTATGTGAGATGCGATGAAATGGATGGAATTATATTGATAAGGAATTAATTAGGACTTAAAATTTAATACTAATTTAGCTGTGTTTCCTGACAAAACAATCTTAAAGTCTTCAAGTTGCGAATGAATAGGTATCTTCTAGGTAAGCGTGCTCCATCCTAGACCGCGTCATCACTCAACATCAGGTGAATGAGGTAAGACAGTGGTCAAACGCAAACGTATACTTCCATAAAAAACAAAATACTGGGGCCAGAACTTACGACAATGTTAAAGCCACTGGCTGTAGCGTCTTTTTTATAGAGTGATATATACATACGTTATCTCTTATGGGCTACGTCATTAAAAATTAAAAACAATATCGCATTACACCCATCGCCACATTTGCGTGAAGCAGCGTATAACTGTAGTATTATCGCAGGTGCGCCCCCAGTGTTAAGGCTTGTATAAACGCCTTCGAGGATTTTTCGGTACTGATTTTTAATAAAGGTGATGCATTATTATTTTATTGTGAATAAAATAAAGTAATATTGAAAAAATAAGTTATTTGACTCTCTTTTACAAAGATTTTAGATTTTTTATCCTTTTTTGATAAAATTGTAGAAGTGAAATGGTTTCATATGCACAATTTTGAAGGCGAGTGAATTGTTTTCTTAACCTACAAAACTTTTGGAAAATAACGAAACCACGTTACGACTCTTATCGTGAAGGTTGTGTTATTTTTTTTTGCTAAATTATTCATCAGTAAACACCAACGAAAAGTTGTTTCGTTTACAACCCACTTTCGACAATTTGCGACAATAGCAGCCTTAAATAATATAACGTCGATTGAAAGTTTCGATTGAGATTTAGTACAAAACCCACAACGGACGGGTGGCTCCACCTGTATCGTAAGGTGTATTACGTGTTCCTTGGTATGCCGTCATTCGTTACATCTTCCATGGCTTAAAATTTAGAATATAATAAACTCTCGACGGTCGAGACTCGACCCTCCTCCAAATACGTTGGGATTAGTGTAATGAAATGTCCATAAAATTCTAAATAAACGAACCCTCAAGTTTGTAAGGTTTCATTTTATTAAAAAAAGCTTTTGAAGGACTTCGCAATCATTTTGCATGATTGAAAATCCCGGTACGTCAGATTGTATAAACTTGAGCAATAGATTTATTATATCCTTATACATGTATATAAAAATGTTATGTTCGCGTGTATGTCACTGAACTCATACCTAAACGGTTAGAACGATTGTGACGATTTTTTTGGGTATGGATTAGAATAACAATTGGATCCGGTAGATGGCGCTAAAATCGGGTGCTAGATTTTCATTTTCCAGAACAGTCTGCCGGGCCCGCTACATCTTCTAAGATAATTATAACTAATTCTCATACTATAGAGTATATTCTAACTAATACGTTACATATCTTCACTACATAGTATAAAACAAAGTCGCCTTTTCTGTCCCTATATCCCTATGTGCGCTTAAATCTTTAAAACTACCCAACGAATTTTGATGTGGTTTTTTCCAATAGATAGAGAGATTCAAGAGGAAGGTTTATATGTATAATACATGCATCATATACTAAGGCAACATTGCTAATTTTAGAGGTTTCTATGTAGTGATGCCCGTGCAAAGTCGGAGCGGGCCGCTATGTTTTTATATACAACGTTCATAGTTTTTCTGTAGTGTATTTAATTTTGTATCAGCATTGCACCCGTGCGAAGCCGGGGCGGGTCGCTAGTATAAATATATTTGTATGTATTTAATTTATGAATTTGTTACATTATACTTTATAACACATATTACTATTCACAAACCAATCATAAAATTACATATACAATATAATACAATGCAAGAAAACTTATCTGTATTGTACAGGGTGGCGCAATAGAACGTGCATATTGCATCATCTTTTTTCGCGGGGTAGAAAGTGCGCGGGCGGGGGGAGCCTGCATCGTTGGGTAGGCGGGCTCATGGAGTTTTAGTCACTATGAGTCACTTCGACGGGAAGCGTCGCGCATTTTGCGTGCGCGCATTTTACGAGAACTCTCGTTCATACATCGTTACTAGGCGTTTATATTGTTCTGAATATGGACTACGGCAAATTAGTGAAGCTCCGAGTGCTAATTTAATTAAAATATGGGTACAGCGTTTTAAAGAGACTGGTTCAACGTTTAAACCACAAGCAAAAGGTCGTCCAAGAACATCTAGGACCGACGACAATATTGAGCGAGTTATGCAGTCTGTATGAGGAGATCCACAAATGTCTACTCGCAAAAGATCGTCTGTCTTACACTTATCGCGACGAAGTTTGCAACGAATTTTAAACTTGGATCTTAAACTGCATCCTTACAAGCTGCAGTTAACACAAGAATTGAAAGAGTCTGACTTCGGAGCAAGGCTCGCATTTGCTAATGAAATGCTTAATCGATTTTCCAATTTTGACATTATCCTTTTCTCAGATGAGGCCCACTTCCATATCAATGGGTTCGTAAACCGTCAAAATTGTCGTTACTGGAACAGTGAGAATCCCAAACTCAAGCACCATAAACCACTGCATAGTCCTAAAGTGACAGTATGGGCAGCAATCTCTGGTAGAGGAATAATTGGACCGTTTTTCTTTGAAAATGCGCGGGGGCAAAACGTCACTGTTAATACCGAACGCTATGTTGCGATGTTGGAAGGTTTTTTGGCTCCAGAGCTTGAAAATTCAAGAATAGTGAATTCTAGGACTTGGTTTCAACAAGACGGAGCTACCTGTCACACATCAAATGACTCCATGGCGGTTGTGAAACAGATGTTCCCTGGCAGACTGATTTCGAAAAGAGGTGATATCCCATGGCCCCCACGTAGTCCAGACGTGACGCCTCCTGACTTTTTTTTGTGGGGATACCTCAGGAACAAAGTCTACAGCAATAATCCGAAAAACATCGATCAGCTCAAGGAGAATATCCGTGGTGAAATGGCAGCAATTACACCAGCATTACTGAAGAAAGTTTTCAATAACTTCCGTTTGCGATTAGAGGAGTGTCGTCGTAGAGAGGGTCATCATTTAGACGATGTTATATTTAAAAAATAAACTTCAGTTATTTCTTAATAATACCTCAGTTTTATTTTAACTATACCTTTTGTATTTATTTTTTAATCAATATTTTAAATATGCACGTTCTATTGCGCCACCCTGTATTTTATCCATAGTCCCTCAAGACTATAAGTAGAATACTGAGCCTAGATCACCGTCCTCTATGGGTAAAGTGCCCAGAATGCTGGCTACGTTTCCGAAGTAAATGTATGTGTATTTAATTTACAAAAAATGTAGTTTAAATATGTCTGCTTAAGTTCTAACTAATAATCTACACCACCTACATTGCCAGATTAGGTTAAATTATTCTTTAAGTTAGGTTGCCTGCAAGAGATCGCTTTAAGCGACAAGGCCGCCTATTGTTTCTACCATGGTAATAGTGCGTTTTTGTAATTGTATATTTGATGACTAATAAAGTATTATCTACTCTATTATTAATCTTTTCTTTTAATTATAAGTACGAAGAGGAGAAGTAAACAAGTCCGTAAGTAAATGTATTCCTAGTAATAAATATGGAACAACATGATCGCGTGCTGCTAACCATTCGCACGGGTGCTCGTGGCAGGGTCAGAATGAGTCGGCAATCTTTCTATTGAGACAATCTGCAAGACGCGAGGGTGCGCCATGCGGGCACCGGGTTAGCGCGACCAACTCTATCTTGCTTTCACTGTGTTTTGTAACAAAGTTTAATATAGTTCAAACGGATATTTTTAAAAAATGGACTTTTAAAATATAAATTTCGATGCTATAATTCCATTCGTTTAGAAAATTAATGTCTCTAGTATTTAGATTTTATATTAAAAATAGTAAAGGAACATAAACGCTACTTCTTTTGTATGTACATACATACATACATAATTTCACGCCAAGTCCGTTGCGGGGTAGGCACGAACAACAGAGCGGCATTCAGGCTTGTTTTTACACACCTCACTTGCTTCTTTGACATTCATAGCTCTTGGCATACACGTCTTTTGTATGTATTATGATATATTTTATGTTTGTTAAGTGCATAAAGTTTATTATTATTTATTTATTGAATATTTCAAGTTCTATCCGTATAGGAACGGAGAAAGAGTACAATATTCTGCGGCCGGGCGGCCTGTCGTAAGAGGCGACAAAACACCCACAGCCAGGCGTTAGGATATTTGCCCGTCTGGATGGCTACCACCCTTGGTCTAAAGTATTCGTCGTAGCAACCTTGAGTTGTGTTCCGGCATTAGTGACCAGGTTGCAGTGTCGCTTAAGAGATCAGCAGCGCATGTAGCACCTTTAGTGTTGCAAATTTTTTCCATAGGCGATGGTGACCGCTTTCCATCAAGTGGACCATCTGCCTGTCTGCTGAGGTCCAAGAATAAAAATAAAAAATGTTATTTATTGTCTACACCACCGCTGTCATGTTTTAATATTTTCCATAGTTTAGGGGGTTGCCTGGAAGAGATCGCGTTAGGCGATAAAACCGCCCTTTGTTCATCTTTTGTTGTACAATAAAGTGTTTCCATTTATTCATTCATTAATAAATCTCTTTGTAAGAACAAAATACTAGAATAATTTTAAAATGCAATTAGGTAACGTGTTTGTTATAGGCTAGGTTTTTATTGTTGCCGGGCGGAAGTGGTTAAGAGCCCACCACTGCATAGAGACAAACAGCTAGAAAATGCGAGAGTCACAGCGGCTGCTGGGTATCCACTAAGACCACCTTAGCTTCTATCTTCCTTTTTGCCGTGAAAAGACGTATTTTTTTATATTTTAAATGGTTTGTGGGCACTTGAGCCCACATTCTATTGTTATCGTACTAATTTTATGGCCGTCATTAGTGTCGAACTAATCCTTGTTTGTATTGCATTGCGTCGAAGCTTGCCAGATATGCGGATTAACTCAGTCAACGCGGCCCCTTTGTCGGCATTATACAGTTTATTATAATACAATGCCCGAACGGAGGAGTGGGCCAGTCAAGCGACGATTACGATACTAGCAAGATGTGTGTAGTACTTTGGATTAGCGATATAGTGACGGACTTTGCGCGCGTTATTTAATCATGCAGTGTTACTGGTTGGATCCAGTATATTTGTACCTGTTTTATACGTGTTTGTACAGTTCTAATAAACCCTATAGTAATTCCGACGGCATTTTAATTCGAGTCCTGTGTAGCTCATAACAATACCATAGATAAGTTAGCCTAAATAAACCCTTTCAACAGTTGTCTTAAGGTCATCAACACGCCCACTTTACAAATTACTATGTAAATGTCTCAAGTCTTGTTTCAAACCCAAACCTTATACATGGATTAGGCCACTCAACACGTGATCAGTATGTTGTACTGGGTAAAGACACGACACGACGAATCAGAATTTTTCGACCCAGGATCAAAAGTACAGCAGATTTTAAGTCCGGAAATTTGCTTTCGGTCAACGAAAACCGCATCGCAATCGGCCCAGTAGTTTTTACGTGTATCTCGAACAAATAGACAAACACGAAAAATATAAAAAAACGAAAGATTACGCTTTTACAATTTTATAACAGATAGCACTTCTAGCGACACTTCGTTCGCGTTTTACATATTTGTTAGTGTAATATAACGGGGACACCAAAAAAACAAGACAATAGCGCCGCCTTTTTCTGTATCCCACGGAAACAACTTTATTTATCCGTATAAAAGACTTGATTCTAATTGGTGAGTCAGGATATAAACTAGATCTATGTCAAGTTTTATATGCATTCAATAGTTTTCACGTGAGTTTGTAATAGGCCGACAGACAAAAATTCAATTGTTCGGTCTCTCTATCTCTCTCTCTCTGATAGTCCGAATTATCTTGATTTTTTCATTTTTTTAAAATTCATTGTACAAACTCAACTCCTCTACAGATTTATTATACGTATACGTAGATAAATATTAACTGCAGTATATTCGCTCAGCTCTTTTTAAAAGGTACATGCAAAACCTTTACAAAACTGCGTAGGTTTGTCATAACCTAATAAAATCTACCTACGTGCACTTTCGCCTTCATTTGCATTTGGGCCCAACCGAAAACTTCTTACGCAAGTGCCGCTATTGACTTTAATGGTACGCCCTAAAAGCTAGCACACGCAACCTTTGCGGATTCAAAAATCAGATATTATAATAATCGGTTCATGACAATAGAACAAACCAAGATCCTGTGTAAGTTTCACAATAGGTATTAGGCTGTGATCTGCCACAGAGGGCTTGTTTTCGTTTTAGAACATTTTCTTGTTTTTTTTATATTTAAGTGCATTTTGCACGTTCTATTTATATTTCTATTATCTATCTAATATATAAAATTCTCGTGTCACAGTTTTCGTTGCCATACTCCTCCGAAACGGCTTGACCGATTCTCACGAAACTTTGTGTGCATATTGGGTAGGTCTGAGAATAGGACAACATCTATTTTTCATCCCCCTAATTTTTATTTTTTTTACCGGGCAGGACGTCGTCTGCCGGGACAGCTAGTAATATTATAAAATTGTAAAAGTGTAGGTATTCTTTTGTTTCTTACATGTTTGTGTTTGTCTGTTTGTTCGTGATTCACGTAAAAACTACTAGGCCGATTTCGACACGATTTCGCTGATCGATAGTAAATTCCCAAACTTAAAATCTGCGGTACTTCATATCCCAATAATCCGGCAGGAATATTCTTAAGAGGGATAAAATCTTTATCAAAATACTTGCGGTTGTATATACCTTTAGTAATATTACTTTCTTTTATTACTTTTCCTGAATGTTTACGGGAATTTTTTCACTACATCTATATGTTCTACTTATGTATATATTTGCTTATAAAATAATAATTAATACATGTTTCATAAATGAATAATTATAAATAAAAAAACAAAGACATTGAAACTAAAATACATTATGTGGCAGATCACTGCCAACGGGAGGGGTGCCTAGAAGGCTGGCTGCATTGCCACGCTGTATGGCAATACTTATTTGTTGTGCAAAATTTGAACCAGCCTTCTGATCACGGGTAGTGTCGAAGAGTTTGCTTATTACCTATTACAAATGTTATCAGTGTTATTTTTAATTATGTACATAATTTTACTTGTTTGAATACGTCTGTACTTTGGAATATTCAAGAATAGCCGTGGACGCGGCGTACGAGATCTGAGAAAGGTTGCTACAGTGCATTTTTAAAATAAACAGTCGTCGGTCGCTTACAGCGTTACGTCATACGCGTCCTTATATAAGTCGTGCGCAGAAGGTTTGCCGATGATAACCCGTCCCGCTTCCTACAACCGCGACCCACGGTCGTCTAGTTCTTTGTACTACATTGACAAGCCTTGGTCCCAGTCGCAGGAAGCGGGAGGGGTGATCAACGGCAAACCTTCTGCGCACCAGTTATAGCTCAATAATAATGATAATGAAACCATTTTAAAAGATTGATAAATTAACATACTGTTACGAATGCGGGTCTCGAATTAAAATGCCATTGGAATTACTATAGAAATTATTAGAACTATATAAACACGTATAACATAGGTACAAATGCAACTAGACAGTACTAGTACAAACTGCAAGATTCAATAACACGCACAAAGTCTGTTACTATATCGCGTATTGAATGTACTCGTCTTACATTGATCGTGGTTCTCGCTAGACTGCCCCACCCCTCCGTTCGGGCATTGTTTTATAGTAAACCGTACAATACAATCGACTGTGTAGACTGAGTTTTAATCTACACACCTGCTTAATTATTCCTGCGAACGGCCATAAACGAAAACAATAACGATACACTATTGTGTAGTTGAAACACAAAGTAAACAAAAGAAGTCCAAATGCGGGAAAGGTAATAAACCAGGTGTGCATTTCTTTATCAGTATGTAACAATATTTAAATACTACTTACTTACTTACTCCGTTGCCTCAACGACCCAAAGTGGGTCTTGGCCTCCGAAACGAGAGCATGCCACTTTCCTCGATCCTGTGCGGTTTCTCGCCAATTACTGGCTCATCTCCGACAGGTCAGCCTCTACTCTGTCCTTCCAGCTATATTTAGGACTGCCGACCGGACGCCGACCAACCGGCCGTCCCAATTATGCTTTCCTCACGCTGCGATCCTCTCCCATCCGTTCTACGTGACCGAGCCAGCGGAGGCGGTGAGCTTTTATTTCTCCTATTATGTTAGGCTCAGCCACGAGATTCTCAATTTCGAGGTTACTACGGACCCTCCAGCTACCATCCTCTCTTTTGGTTGGACCCAGAATCTTACGGAGAACCCTCCTTTCCACTATTAAAAGCTGGTTCTCCTCTTTAAGGGTAAGCGTCCAAGCTTCGCACCCATACATCAGGATGGGCCGTATGACGGTTTTGTAGATCCTGATTTTAGTTTTTCTATTTAGAAGCTTGGACACCAATACCTTATGCAGGGCCGCACAACACCTCAGAGCATTTTGTATGCGTATACGGACTTCGTCCTCTCTGTTGTTTGTGTCGGTGACTGTGCAGCCCAGATATTTGAATTTGGCTATCCCTTTATACGTAACATCACCAACATGAAGGTTCTGGCGTGGCATATAAATATTTTTGTATCTCTTCATGTGGATATATTCAGTTTTCTCGTGATTGATTTTAAGTCCAACCTTCTTTACTTCTTCTTCTAGTATTTTAGCTGCTTGCTCAACTTGTTCGCGGCTTTCCCCTAACAAGGCTGTCATCTGCGTATCCTATCACCTTATGTGTGCCGTTCAATTGCAGCCCCGATTCGAGGGTTAAGAGTCGTTTAAGTACGTGTTCCAGCACTAAATTGAAAAGCATAGGTGACAGGGCATCGCCTTGTTTGAGACCAGTAATCACCTCGAATTCGTCGGAGAGTTCATTCCCTGATTCTGAACAATATTTAAATAAGTAACTTATTCTTACTAAAGTGTAAAATTATATATATCAGATTATTTTTCATAATTAGCCTGTTTGCCTAGAAATATTTACCAAACAGTAAGAAGCTTAACTACAATGGGTCTTTCCAAATAAGTAATAAAACCTGGATAAACCTCCATACGCGCCTTTCAAAGAAAACCTCAAACTAATACGACACAAAATGCTTAAAAGCTTGTTTAACATAGGCTGTAAATTTAATCTTAGTGTCACAACGCCGAAAGCTTTATTATTACCTTATCTAAATTAGTATCGGCTATCTTGAAGATTATTAATGTTGTAAATAATTAGTAATGTACTATATTTGAGTTTGGTACAAGTTAATAGGAAATTACTCTCTAAGTATTTATTTTATGGCAACACTTGCAGTTGCATGCGAAAAACGTTATTTGAATAAATAGCGCAACGTGATTAAGTACCTTACACATTAATATACACCGAGCATATTTTGACAATTTGTACGCCGCATTTTCAGGAAACAAGATTTGCACTCAGCATATTGCTGTGCCGGAATTATATCCGACACAACGCTGATTTTCAGTGCAACCTTCCTTTTGGCTTAAGACCAAAACGACCCAATTTTTATATGAGAAGGATGTGTTTACAAGAATATGCAAATACTTAACTTTGTTGGTATGAATTATAGTAAAAGTGATAATAGATTTTCTTTATTCTCTTTTTTTCCTTACATATATATCATATCGCTATGCGATATATATTAATAATAAGTACCACTAAGGATCGATTTTTCAATCACTAGATAAAAGTTATTCATAAGATAAAATACTTCTTCTTCAGCCAATCTCTGTCCACTGATGAACGTAGGCCTCCCCAAGTACGCGCCACATATCTCGGTCTCCCGTTTTCCTCGTCCAGCCCCTGCCAGCGACCTTGCGCAGGTCGTCAGTCTACCGAGCTGGCAGACGTCCTACGTTTGCCGAGACGTGGTCTCCAGGACTCGTTTGCTCCATCTGCCGTCGGTCCTACGACAGACGTGACCGATCCACTGCCAATCAGTAATATCCGCTATGCGCTTATGATTATGACACCACCATAATGTATTTACGATCTAGTAAGTATGTAAATTTATGGAGTGCATCGGGATAGACTTTATTACAGCATGCAGCGCAGCAAACCCATGGACCACCTGTGTTCTCGCTTTTATCCACACTAGTGAGTTTTTTAAAACTAACATGTATGGCATCAAAACACAATTATTGTTTAAAAAGACGCTATTAAAAATTAATGACCACAAGTTTTGTACAGTAGATAACTAATTGTACCATCCATATTTATATATACTACGTGATGCAAAAAGCCCCTTTTTAGGAAAATTGCGCGAACAGAGGAGTATGAAATTTCGCACACTTATATATATGGTGAAGAAACGACGAGTGCTAATATTTTTTTTAAATTATACATAAAAAATACATTAAATCAATAAAAAAAAACATTACACACACTACCCTGTATTTGATATATACGCATATATTTTGTTTTTTTTTTTTTTATTGCAGGAGTTCAGCAGACAGGCAGACGGCCCACTTGATGGATAGCGGTTACCATCGCCTATGGACATTTGTAACACCAAAGGTACTACTAATGCGCTGCTGCTCTCTTGAAGGAGACTGGAGCCTGGTCACTAATGCCGGAACACAACTAAGGGTTGTTATGGCGACATACTTTAGACCAGGGGTGGTAGCCATCCAGTCGGGCAAATGCCCTACCACCTGGCTGTGGGTTGTTTTGTCGCCTCTTACGACAGGCCGCCCGGCCGCAGGAATTTATATTCTTTCTCCGTTCCTGCACGGATAAACGGATAAATAATTGTTTATTGTTCAAGTCAAATAAACAGTGTAGGCTTGACGAAATCTGTGATTATAAAAGTATAGTCTTTGAGAACAAATTATTTTGGTCGAGTATCGACCACGGGCGACCGCTAATACGTATAAATGTAAAAGCGAGTTAGATATTAGTGATAACATCTTATGGGAGGGCAAACCGCTTCGTTACGTAACGGGTTACGGCGCCAGTCCGTCTGGCTTCCCTTTCTCTCACGTTAGATTAATTGAAGTTATCACTTCTGTTGGGCGTCCCGAGATGCGCACCGTGTTTTTACCGACTTCAAAAAAGGAGGAGATTCTCAATTCGTCGGAATCTTTTTATGTTATATAGGTTCATGTTTGACAAACAATGCATATATCCAATGGAGCACGCTTACCTAGAAGATACGCATTCGTTCACGCCTCACCATTCAGAATAGCTGAGTCAAGAACTGACAAAACTATTCCTGTAAAATGTTTCTCAATGTGAAAGATCTTTTAACTCGCTATAATCTATTACCGATACGAATTACATGAGCTTAGTTACGATACTTTACCAAAAAAAATACGTCACGTAAATCAAAATTTTACTTAGATTACAGACCTCCAACTTTTCTCACACCTCTAATGGCCTTACTTATAATCGTTTGTTAAAATTTAAGAAACTGCTCAGCAACTGATTAACGAAAATCTTACCCATAAACTCCTCTTAAGGATAAGAGGTGGTGGTAAAGTAGCTCATAAATAACTGTCAAAAATAACCAACATCGACAGGTAGTTTAAGTGACTGCTAAGAGGCAAGATGGCAAGTTTTATTTGAAACAGCCATTGATTAGGGGCTTAAGAGTACCTTATTTAAGAGATGGATAATCCTTTCTTATCGAAATTATTATAAGTAAGGCCCTAACTGTATATTATGTCTGTATAATGGTGTATAATTGAATATACGCCTTTACTATCGGCAATAAGTCAATAAAAATGTATGGTAATATTTCTAAGTCATAACCAAATTATACAGCTGCTGTATTCACGCACTCCGGCACTTATTTGAAACTAACTTCTGCCCGCCACTTCGTCCGCGTGGTGCGGTTTTTTAACTATCCCCCGGGAGCTCTTTAATTTTTCGGGATCAAAAGTATCCTATATGTTGACCAGGGATATAAGCTATCACCATACAAAGTTTCATGTAAATCGGTCCTCTCGTTTCGGAGATTAGCCGGTACAAACAGACAGACAAACAGAGAAACAAAAAAATTGAAAAAATCTAAATTAGTTCTATTTCACTTCTTAGATCCCCCTGACTCGGTTTTTAGCAATTTTTTTTTATTGTACAGAAATTTGATATAGATTATGATTTGTGTCTGATGCGCTTTGTAATGAATCATATGTACAATTATTATAATCTCCGGCACGATTTTTAAGCGATTACCTTGGTCTACGCATAAGTAAAATTTCTGATATAATAATCGGCAGACAAACACACTCACTGAATATCCCCAAGTAAGCAAGTTATCAATATATAAGTGACCAATCCAGACTCCCAGACCATAGTAAATAACAGAAAGTTCGTTTCCGAAATTTACCATGTCAAGAATTAAACCCAGAGCCTCTGCATTCTAACGAGTTCGGCCGACTAAGTCTTAGCCCGCTGTAACGTAAAAAGTCTTCCATGAAGTGAATATCCTTTTTAAATCACGCAATATCAAACTTTAAAAAAATGACTCACAAGATCTGACAATACTTCCCACCTGACTCATACCATGATTAAGTTTTAAGATGATTTGAAAGACGCTTACCTGAAACAAAAAGGGAATAGCGGTTAGAAATAAAAAAAATATCATAAATTAATTTCAATAACTTAAATCTACCTTAATTATGTAAGAATAATACTATATTTCTCCATAGCAACGGACAAGTGGAAAATCTTCAACTGACAAGTGACAAAATTAATCGCAACAAAATTTTAACTTGAAGTGTTACGGGCAGATTATTAACGTACTTGTCCAATTTGAAAACTTCCCCGTAAAACTTCAAGTTACTGGTAAAAATCTAACTGGAAATGTTAGCAATGACCTGGCTATAAATCCAACGTGACTCATATTCTGACACAAAGAAATAATAAAGCCTCAGGTCACCGCAAACCCTATCAAAAACGCATCTAAAATACACCTCCTTCCATGCATAAACCATAATTAAACTAAAAATAACCATCAGGAAGGGATCTAAAACGGGGACTACATAATTACTCGCGCTTTAGACGCGAAGGCAACACGCGCCGGCGTGGATCTGTTAAGTTTTCAATGAAATCACTCGCCACCTGTCCTTCCTCCTCCTATCCAGTGTTGCCTGGTTATGATGAACACGAGATTAAAATAATTTTCATAATCTACTTAAGTATATTCCTTCGCCGGAATGCGCATATCCTGTGTCTTCTTCACAACACTTTGTTTAATCCTAAGTCTTATTACTTCAAGGAACGCTTTTAGTTCCTTAATTAAAGTGATTCAAGATCCTTTAGATTGTCAGAGAATTTGAAACTGAAAACGCCTGTCAACAGAACAAGTTTTTACAACAAGTCTTTAATCGTTCAGGCCAATCGACTCTGGAATGCACTACCATTAAACATCCAGTAGACACGATCATTACCTTCTTTTAACAGATTAGTAAAAGATTACTACCTCAAGCTATAGTGTTATTACTTACTTTTGTATGCATTATTGTTTATAATAATTAAACTATCTTACATATTTATTTATTAATAAACTAAATTATTGTAATAGTGCTGGTTTAGCAACTACAGACTTTTGTCGTCCTACTGATACTCCATCCAAAGGTTGTCCGGAAGAAATCGCCGTGGGCGATAAGGCCACCAATTGTACTTGTATATTGATGTTCTGGATTTTACATAGCATTTTTGTACATTAAAGTGTACTCTATTCTATAATCCCAGAAGAGCACTGAGAGAAGGACAGACTATACCTATGTGGAAAAAAAGTGCTTGGTTTCGTCAATGAGGGCTTTAAATTATTATTACATACATACATAAATGATTTCACGCCAGGTCCCTTGCTGGGTAGGCACGGACAACAGAGCGCCATTTAGGCTTATTCTTAGACACCTCACTTGCTTCACTTAAATTATTATTATTTTTAATTACGACATTTAGGCCGCTTGCATATCGTTCCTTAAATTTATTTACGAAACACTAAACGCATTTAACACCCTTAAATACGATCAGCGTATTGCACAACGCAAAAATTGTCGCTAAATATGTTTAAAGAACTGTCAATAATACACTTTGTGTAAAACTTATTAACTAGTAAGACAGTTTAATATGATTAACTAATTTTATTTAAAGGCGATCGTTATGCAAGCGACCCTTAATCTATCGTTAACCAAACTTAGTGAAAAACAGATTTTCGTCCTAATGATCACAATGAAACTCGGTTACGGAGTATATCCGCACCTTTTAGTGGGTAATTTTTTTCTTGGGGCGGGGGCAATACTTTTCGTACACTACCGGGTTCTTTGCTAGGGATTAAACCAAAGCGATGGGAGTTAGCCACTGAAGATACCGCAGCTAACAGAGTCGATCGCCGGCATGTGTGGGGACTCAACAAGGTACCTCCCTCTATGTGGAGAGGTAACAAACTAATGCAAATCAACTGATGTGATAATTTATTTTCTCGCTATCTAAGCCAGACATATTAAATTGAAACACTGTCTATTCCGTAATATACCTACGTAGATACCTAGGGCTGGTGCCTACCTCGGTCAACGGATCAGTATGGCGATCCAGCGAGGAAACGTAGCCAGCCTTCTGGGCACCTTACCCATAGAAGACGGTGATCTGGGCTCAGTATTCTACTTATAGTCTTGAGGGACTATGGGTAGAAGACAATACAAATAAGTTATCTTACATTGTATTCAATAGTATGTAATTTTATAATTATGTAGATAAAATCTTATACTAATACTAGCTGTCCCGGCAGACGTCGTCCTGCCCGCTAAAAAATAGGGGTTTATCGTAGAAGGGTGAAAATTGAGGATTGTATGTATTTTTGTATGTTGTATCATAAAAAAATAGAAATTAAAAATTTTGTCTAAAAAATAAAATAAAACATTTAGGGGTGGACTACCCCTAACATTTAGGGGGATGAAAAATATATGTTGGCCGATTCTCATTGATACCGGATAAGCACAAAAAATTTCATCAAAATCGGTCAAGCCGTTTCGGAGGAGTATGGCAACGAAAACTGTGACACGAGAATTTTATATATTAGAAGATAAAGCTGAAGAGTTTGTTTGATTTAACGCGCTAATCTCAGGAACTACGGGTCTGATTTGAAAAATTCTTTCAGTGTTAGATAGCCCACTTATCGAGGAAGACTATAGCCTATATCATCACACTTAGACCAATAGAAGCGGAGCACCAATAAAGAATGTTTCAAAATCGGGGAATTTTGAAAATAATTCCACGTGGACGACATCGCGGGCACAGCTAGTAATATATATATGTGTGTGTATAAATTTAACATGTTTACAATAATTTTGCAGTTGTAAGTAAAGGTTTCATAAAAACCTTGTATATTTAACCTTGACAGCCTGGCAACCTTCCCTAAACCGGCCAGCCGCTATGCACCGTCGCACGAGACATGTGCTTGCGCACGTGTTGTATGCCTGTCTTATATAAATCTTTTTACTGTCAAAACGAAATTTGAAGTGGAAAGAAGGTTTTTTAAAACAATGAAAACTATGATTTTTAAATTATTTTTTCTATGTTGGAGTAAAGTTTAGTAATTTATTGTTAGTTTTATAATTATAATCTAAATAAACTATAGATTTTTGATTATCACATTTGTCTAGAGTCATAATATTTTTTTCTTTTTTTAACATAATGACGTTAAAAAAAGAATCGCAACGGACAAGTGGCAAAACGAATCGCAACACAATGTTAACTTGTATAAAGGGTAGATTGTTAATGTTCAATATGCAAGCCTGCCCGTAAAACTTCAAGTTAAAATTTTGTTGCGATTCGTTTTGCCACTTGTCCGTTGAAGTTTCACTTCTACTATATGTGTGGTGTTGGACACGCATGGAGAGAATAAGTTGGAAAGAGAAGAAGACTAATGAAGAAGTTCTGGACATGGTAAAGGAGAAACGCTAGAGGAAAGAAGGGGGAAGATGTTTGGCCATTTACTTAGACACGACACCTTCTTATGCACGTTAATTGAAGGCAAAGTGGAAGCAAGGAGAGGGAAGAGAAGACCAAGGCGAGCATTTATAGACCAAATAAAAGAAAAAATGGGTGTCGTGTCTTACACAGAAGTAAAACGACTGGCCCATAATAGAGAAGATTGGAAGAGGCTCCACCGACAAGAGCATGCTCTTAAATGATAAATGAATGAATGAAATATGTCCCAGCACACATTTCGATTTTTCGCAGGTTTACTGCAAATTATGATCTGATTAAGTTAGATAAAATTTAATGAAAGCATTTTTTATTTAAACATAATTTATTTAAATTTAAAATTATTCTACCCTCTCCAGCTGCCGTAACGCTTTTTTGTGACAGAAAAATTCCTAATATCCCGATATAGAAGTTTCACTTCAATAAATTGACAGATAGCATATATATTTTTGAGGTCTTCAGGTGGAAGTGAAACAATGTTGTGTGTTTGAATTGCAGTTCAGGAATGCATGATGTAGGCTCGCTCCGCGCTTACTAAAGTACTACAAAAATGCAGACGCTTAGCAGCTAACGGAGCGAGCTATGTCCCCGCGGTAGGCGGGGCGTGGTCGCACGGGCTTTACGGGGGTGACGTCAGTGGAGTGATTCTGTCCGCAACAGTTTGTGAGCGGCCGCCGTGGCGATCGGACGTCTGCGGCTACAGGGCTCCCCCTCAAGCGAAGCGTACCGGTGGTTTGACTCGACGTCCACTGCGGGTGTGAAAATTTTCTGTGCCAACTGCCTTTTTCAAGGCGTCCGTATGGTCGTCACACACTGCCTTTTTCAAGGCAACCATGTTTCCGCAACGATCTTTACTGCCAACTGCCTTTTTTAAGGCATCCTTCTGGTTTCCAACTGCAGGGTGAGTTGGCGTAGTGCACAGCTTCAGGACGTAGGCGGGCTTCAGACGGTCGATAGAGACGTTGGTTTCTCTTCCAGGCAGCTTAATTTTGAAGAATTTATCATTTCGTTCCAGGATTGGGTAGGGTCCTTCGTAGGGAGGCTGAAGTGGTTTCTTCACGGCGTCGACTCTGACGAATACGTTTTCACATGTTGCTAGGTCGTGATGTACAAATGTCTTCAGATTATTCTCGTGTGTAGTGTCTGTGGTTGGAGTTAGGCTTCTGATAGTTGCTTGAAGTTTATGAACGAAATCTTCGTGTAGTGGTATACTTTGTGGTTGGGTAGGCGTTATGAAGGTTCCGGGAACACGTAGGGCTGTGCCAAAAGTTAACTGCGCGGCGCTCGTTTTTGTGTCTTCACGCACAGCGTTTCGTAGGCCGAGTAGCACCGTTGCCAGTTCGTCCGTCCATTTTCCGCCGTTTTGCAAACGGGCGGTTAGTGCTGTTTTAAGCGTGCGGTGCCATCGTTCAACTATCCCGTTGCTTTGTGGGTGATAAGCGGTCGTTCTGGTTTTCTCTATTCCTAGTAGTCTAGTTAATGATTGAAATAGCTGGCTCTCAAATTGTCGACCCTGGTCCGAGGTAATAGTTGTAGGGCAACCAAAACGAGCTATCCATTGGTCGTAAACCGTCTTGGCAACTTGTTCCGCTGTTATCTCACTGAGTGGTATTGCTTCGGGCCAACGAGTCGCGCGGTCGATCATCGTGAGTAGGTATCTGTGTCCTTGCGCTGTTGTAGTAAGCGGTCCAACTATATCTATGTGTAGATGTTGAAAGCGTTCGGTTGGCGGGAACGATGCGGGTTCGCTGTGTGTGTGTCGTTGTATTTTGGCGCGCTGGCACGGTACGCATGTTTTTGCCCATGTTCCGATATCGGTGTTCATAGATGGCCAAAAGTATTGCTGTTGTATCATCTTGCGTGTAGTTCGTATTCCAGGGTGACTAATATTATGCAGCGCGTTGAATGCTATGCGACGATAGTCATCAGGTAGATAAGGACGGATGTATGCTGTTGATGTTTCGCAGTATATTGGTTTTGTCGAGCCGGGAATTACGATCTTTTTGATTTTTACGTTGGACGATTGGCTGTTGCAGATCTGGGGTAGGCAGGTGTCCTTTTCTTGTGCGCTAGCGAGTTCTTCAAAATTAATTAATGTAGGTACGTCGATTGTTTCAATGCGTGATAGTGCGTCGGCTACGGGGTTATTTTTGCCGCTTACGTGTCTTATGTCAGTTGTGAACTCGCTAATGAAAAGTAGCTGGCGGGCGCGTCGTTGGGTCTCGCTGTCGGATGGCGGTTTGTGAATGGCATATGTGAGTGGTTTGTGATCTGTGTAGATGATGAGTGTTCGTCCTTCGAATAGCTTCCTGAAGTGTTTAACGGCCATGTAGATTGAAAGTAGTTCGCGATCGAAAGTGCTGTATCGTTGCTGGGCGTCGGATAGTTTCTTCGAAAAATACCCTAGCGGTGTCCACTTGCCGTTAGTGCTCTGTTGAAGGACGGCGCCGGCACATGTATTGGATGCATCGCACATGAGCGTCATTGGTTCTGACATTGATGGTGATGGGTGAGCGAGTAAGGCTGCGGTCTGTATGCTGGCCTTACACGCTTCAAATGCTTCTTCGGCCTCTTTTGTCCACTCGATCTTCGTTTTGTCCCGCTTTTTGCAGTTATGTAGGTAAGTGTTGAGTGGTATTTGGAGTTCTGCGGCCTTCGGTATGGAGTCACGGTAAAAGTTAATCATACCGAGGAATCGACGGAGCTCTTCGATGTTTGCTGGCCGGGGGTAGTCAGTAATGGCTTGAACTTTTTCTTGTGGTGGTTTTATACCTTCGGTTGACACGTCATATCCCAGGAATGTCAAATTTTTCTTTCCAAATACGCATTTTGATGGATTGATGGTTATACCATAGACGTCAAGTCTTTGTAGGACTGTTTTCAAATGGTGTTCATGTTGTTCTTCATTTTCTGATCCAATGATGACGTCATCGATGAACGGGAATGCAAAATCGAGTCCATTGAGAACTTGGTGGATAAATCGTTGGAAAGTTTGGCCTGCGTTTTTGAGCCCTGGTACCATTCTGGGAAATTCGAAAAGTCCGAATGGTGTTGTGATGGCAGTCTTTTGTATGTCAGCTTCTTGGACTGGTAGCTGATTGTAGGCTCTGTTTAGGTCGAGTGTGCTGAAGATTTTCTTCCCGTGTAATAAGTACGTGAAATCTTTAAGTCGTGGTACGGGGTATCGGTCGTCTATAGTAACTGTGTTGAGACGTCTGTAGTCGCCGCATACACGTAAATCCCCATTTTTCTTAGGTACCACGTGTAGTGGGCTTGACCATGGACTCTTGCTGGGACGACATAGGCCTTGCTGCATCATATCTTCAAATTCCTTTTTGACGGCCATGTAGCGGTGCGGTGCGAGTGGACGAGTGCGGCAGTGGAGTGGTGGGCCATTCGTTTCTATGTAGTGTTCAACATTGTGTTTTGGTGTTTCTTTGAAGCACGATGGGCGAGTAATGTCGGGGAAAGCGGCTAGTATGCGATGGTATTTTTGTTCCACGTCGATGCTGCGTATTGTGGGTTCCGTTGCGTTGACTATTGGTGCCTGTACTGAGAGGTTTGTCACCTTATCAATAAGGCATCGGCTTGCAACATCAACGAGTAGCTTGTGGTGCTTCAAAAAATCGGCTCCGATAATGGGCTTGCTCACTGCTGCGATGATAAATTTCCACTTGTAAGGCCGACGCAGTTTCAAATCCAGCTCCAATGTCTTTTCGCCATATGTTGGAATGACTGTGTTGTTGGCGGCATATAGTGAAAAGTTCGTAGGCTTGGCTTTGATGTTGCCGAACCGCGGTAGTACCGATACGTTTGCACCGGTATCGATGAGAAAAGATAGCCGTGATTTGCGGTCATAGACGAATAGGCGGTGAGAAGTAATGTGGGCGTCGGATTCCGCCGCATCCAACGCTGTGCTTAGTTTTCCGCCGGTTTCTGGTAATTGCAGGGATGTGTGCATTTTCTGGCTGCATTTCCAAATCTACGATGATAATAGCAGATAGTTTGGCTGGGATGGTTCTGATTGTATCGCTCTCGGGAACGTGATCTTGATGAGTTACGATAGAAAGGTCTCGTTCGGTGTTGATTAATCTTCAGCTCAGCTATTTCTTGGGTGAGGCGGTCGATTTTTGAGTGAAGCTCGCTGAATGCATTTGTAGGTGATTGTGGCTGTTGCGGTGACGTCGCTCTTGTAGTGACTGCGAAGATCGGGTTTGTTGGTGTGGAGTTTTCGACGACTTTGTCGGCCACCAACGCAAGCTCACTAAGTTGAGACTGCTTGGCAATATTTTCACTGATGGCCAGTACTGCACGGGCTGCTGGTGGCAGGTGACTGATCCACATTAGGCGGAGCGCTGTTTCAGACACTTTGTTGCCAGCTAGATGTTGCATACGCCTTAGTAATTGTGATGGCTTCAATTCTCCAAGTTCCACTTCAGAGATTAGTCGCTGTAGTTGCCTCTGTTCAGATTCTTCGTATACGTTGAGGAGTCTCTTCTTGATGGTGTCGTATTTGTTGTCAGCGGGTGGGTTTAGTAAAATGTCACTTATTTCGTCGATATCCTGTCGTTCCAGTTGTCCAACGACGAGTTCATACATCGCCTTGTCGCCTTTTTCCTGTGCCGAGACGATGGCTTCAAACTGGACAAACCATAGCCTTAATCTGTCGCGCCAGAGTGGTGGAATTCTTGGTGTCAAAGCGAGGCCGGATACTTCCTTCAGTTCATGGCTGGCTGCTGCTGCTTTACTGCAATCTTCCATATTGTCTGAGCTTGATCGGCTAAACAGACGAGCAGAGTTTTCTATCCTGCAGGAATTTTGTTTCGAGATGATCCTTTCTTCAGAAGGTGGTTTTCTTGCGGGGTCACCACTTTTGAGGTCTTCAGGTGGAAGTGAAACAATGTTGTGTGTTTGAATTGCAGTTCAGGAATGCATGATGTAGGCTCGCTCCGCGCTTACTAAAGTACTACAAAAATGCAGACGCTTAGCAGCTAACGGAGCGAGCTATGTCCCCGCGGTAGGCGGGGCGTGGTCGCACGGGCTTTACGGGGGTGACGTCAGTGGAGTGATTCTGTCCGCAACAGTTTGTGAGCGGCCGCCGTGGCGATCGGACGTCTGCGGCTACAATATGCACACTAATATTTTATTAACGGCGTTATTTTTAACTCTATACACAAGATGCACTTGGCCACAATCATTAACACTAATATTATCCCAGATGGAGCAGGCATATTAAATATCAAACAGCTATCTATCTAAATTTACAGTTTAAAAACGTAACAATTCCAATTGCGTAATATTTTCAAAAGTGGCAGACAAGCTGACAAGCGCATCTTACAGAAGATGACAGATGCAAATAACTTCGTAGTGGTGAATGGGGAGCATAAAATAAATCCAATATTACGTGATCTATCACGAAGTAGTATGAAACATTATAATTTTAAAACTCCAAAAATAAACCTGTGAACGCAATGGAAGTTACGACTTCCTTCCCCAAGTTTATAACTTGCCTATATTTAGTATTAGGAGTCGAGTGTATGAAAGTTATTGACTCACCTACACCGTTCACGGGATTACACGTTATAGGTGTATTTAGATAAGGAATATTTCAAGTGCTTCGTAGTTTATCAATGGGCTTAGTAATGAAGGTACAGAATATGTAATAAAGAGAATTTAATATAATTAAGAAATATTTCGACTGACGCAGCCCCCGACTTATTAAAGAGTTACGCGATTTTGTGCCTGATCTATCCTGACTGTGTTAGTCATATCGTGTGTTATTATATTGTACTAGCTGTCCCGGCAGACGTCGTCCTGCCCGATAAAAAATAGGGGTTGATCGTAGAGGGTTGAAAATCTAGGGTTGTATGTATTTTTGTATGTTATATCATAAAAAAATAGAAATTAAAAATTTTGTCTAAAAATAAATAAAAAAATTTAGGGGTGGACTACCCCTAACATTTAGGGGGAT
Organism: Dendrolimus punctatus; assembly: GCA_012273795.1. NCBI lineage: Eukaryota > Metazoa > Arthropoda > Insecta > Lepidoptera > Lasiocampidae > Dendrolimus > Dendrolimus punctatus. The sequence goes on from CM022537.1 coordinate 153,576, forward strand.
GAAAAATAGATATTGGCCGATTCTCATAGATACCGGATAAGCACAAAAAAATTCATCAAAATCGGTCAAACCGTTTCGGAGGAGTATGGCAACGAAAACTGTGACACGAGAATTTTATATATTAGATTTATTCATCATTTCTAACGCTCATTGTAAATTTTACAGATATATACATATATGCTGTACTACAGCTAAAATTTTTGTAATGTAGCTGTGAAAATAAAGTTTATTATTATTATTTAGATAGTTTAGATGGTTTTACATTGTAATAAATCTTTTTACTTTCTTTATATTTTAACAAATCTCGTCATTTCGCAATTACTTACTCCTTCACACTATATATTCTACCCTTACTTACACGGTTGTCGCTCATTTTTACGATATGAAATCAGTTTGTGAACTATCCATCAGGGGGAACGTGAAGAGGAGCATGGTTTCGCTAGTGCCAAGTTGGGATGGCACTAGCAAAATACAGTGAACACAAAAAGAAAGTAATCCACCATGGGTATCAATTTCTCGGCCCGTTACATAAATTAGTTCAAATTCAAGTAAAGACAAAGGCTTCCTCATTGTGAAGGTGTTAATAGATCTCTTTAATAGTGTTAAGTTACAGTGAAAGGTGCAAACATTTCTACGTTTGTTTGCCTGTAACAAGCAGGCGTCATAAAACAATACTTATATCTTTTTGAATGGACAGTTAGCGAGTTTTAAAATAGGCACCAGGTAGGATTGGATTTTAATATAACTATAGCTACAAAGTGAACTAAGTATACATGAGGTCATGAGCCTCCACCAAAATGTATAGAAACGACTCATTGACTCTTCAGGTGATCAGAGGGCTGGTGGAAACGTAGCCAGCCTTCTGGGCACCTTACCCATAGAAGACGGCGATCAAGGTTCAGTATTCTACTTATAGTCTTGTGGGATTATGGGTACAATACAATACAATACAAATAAGTTAAGTTTTCTTGCATTGTCTTCGATTATATGTAATTTTATACTTGTATTTTTTCAGTATAGTAGCAAAAAAATTAAATAAAAATTTATACATTAAAAAAAAGTATACACTCTCTTACTTATCGCGAACGTAAATTAAAATTATTCAACTGGCTAATACTAACTAATAATAAAAACTCTGATGACACTACTATAAGTAATCGTTCACTCACTCGCTCACTTGTACACACACCACATATACACAAACATACATGTACACAAACATACATGTACACAAACATACATGTACACTAACATACATGTACACAAACATACATGTACACAAACATACATGTACACAAACATACATGTACACAAACATACAAATACACAAACATACAAATACACGTACATTCACAAGCCTATACATTTCCTCATACATTACAAATGTTAACACGAAGTAATTTTCAAATGTATAAACTAAGATAATTTTTTTCTTATAATGTATAAAAATTTAGTTCTGAACTGCACTACAGTATTATACTACAGCAGTTGTTTTCGATACCATATTGTTTTTTGTACACTTATGATGATATTGAATAAGTTTTTTAATTCCAATACCATAACAGAAATTCCTTATACAAGTAAACAAGGGCGTTGTTCAGGAACGAAGAAGAATCTACCCCAGATACCACCCCCTCACCCAAAGGTTAAAATGTAGCTATATGCAAAGAAACCAGAATTCTAAGTCCACTGAATTTACTTCTCAACTTATTCCATTTCAAGTATTCCGACCGTATTAACAATTTTTTATCCTCCATGCCCATATATTAATATGCTCCCCCTTCGGGTCATCGGCTGACGACTCTCTTACACGTATAGTTAGAAATTCTTGCTTAAATTTTCCAAGTACATTGGTTTAGATAAATGAAAGAGAAAAACTTTCAAGAACTATCCGTATCATTCGAAAAACAAGTGGGTTAAGTCAATTCATGTTACAAAAACTTGAAGTGTCGAAATTAGAGAGCTTTCTATTCATAAATAATTCAAATGTTTCAATGCTTCGTAGAAATAGTAAATTCGACGAATTAAAATAACAATAAATGTATTTATCTTTCAGCTTTTCAGTTTATTCAGTTCATTTCTAATTAGCCCCATATAAATTTCATGCCTTGTATGTACAAACGCACACTATCATATTTTATTATTGTAGTTATATGGAGAAAGTTAATAATGTCTTCACTACTTGCTTAAAGAGAATTTACTTTAAGCAAGTAGTGAAGACATTTGCAGCTCGCGAATCCCCAGATTTTTTTTCCACTTACGTGGAGCTCTTGAAGTTCTCAGGGGTCCATATGGACCAGTTTGGAGACCGACGAGTTTACGTAGATACAACTTGACAGGAAGATGCAGTGTATAGGGCGCTACATGTTAGTCTAGTACTGAACTGACAGTTATTTTATATTTAATGTATATCTATAATAAAACGTGAAGCAAAAACTTTGTACCCTTTTTTACAAAAATTGCGCTAACGAGGAGTATGAAATTTCATACACTTATAGTTTAATACAGAGGAAGCGACGAATGCTAATATATTTTTTAGATTATACATAAAAAATATATTAATTCAATAAAATATATTGATAATTGATAATTGTTATCTCCATTTCTAATTTTAATTTTTTAGACTAGACATACAAATTCACAATATCACAAGTCACACATAACACGCGCACACACACACACACACACCACACATACATACACACACATACGCACGCACGCACGCATTCATGCATATTTTATCCCTTTTTTTCTTTTAAATGAGTGTAACAATAATTTCACAATCAGAATTGTACCACTAGGAAGGAGGTCCCCAAGATACAGGTCGACCTAGTTTGGGGACCAATGACTCAGAAATTTGTGAATTATGTTTTTTCTCAATAAATGATTTTTGATTTTTGATTGAATAAAAAAACATTATACACACTACCATGTATTTGACACACACACGCATCTATACTCTTTTGTTTATTGTTGCCTTGTCAAAATCTGTGATTATAAAAGTATAGTCTATGACACTAAATTATTATGTTCGAATTTCGATCATGGGCGACCACTGGTACTAAAAAATATTCGAGTGTGGTGTGTTTAGTCATATCTTGAAAAACAAGTAGGCTGTTCTTTAATTATTATTTTTATAGTCCATCGACTTGCGCCCGGGTGCTACACACTCCTTGCACCCTTAAGTATTATACAATAGTTAGAAGATAAATGAACAATCATAGTTTACAAGGCAGAGAGTAAAGTAGCATAGCCATTACGATCAAATATTAAAAGAATCAACGTTCAGGGTCTTCGGTGGGCAGTTGTAAATAACAGCAGTGGGCCGATAGCGTAATGGTCTAAAATAAACCGCTGATTGGTGCCGAGGTGAGCTCGCTCCGGCTGTTTGTTGATGATACTAGATGATGCCTTGCTTACATTAACTATTGGTGGATAATTTTGAGAGCAATTAAAAAATCTTCAATTACAAAAATTCCAATGCAAAAATTATTGGGTATTTAGGCATGAGTGCTAATGTAGTAAATAATCCTACTAATATTATAAACCGGAAGGTTTTTAAGAATGCATGGATGTATTTGTTACTCTTTCACGCAAAAACTACTGAATGGATTTTGATGAAACTTTACTATAATATAGCTTTTTTTTTATTGCAGGAGGTCAGCAGACAGGTAGACGGCCCTGATGGAAAGCGGTTACCGTCGCCTATGGATATTTGTAACCAAAGGTGCTACAAATGCGCTTGCTGCTCTCGTAAGGAAGACTGGAACCTGGTCACTAATGCCGGAACACAACTCAAGGTTGTTATGGCGACATACTATAGACCAGGGTAGCCATCCAGTCGGTAGCTTACACATCAGAATAGCACATGGGCTATAATTAATAAAGTTATAGTGTGAATCATTCAAAATATAACGATATAAAACGCGGGGCGCAGCTAGTTTCGATATAAGACCAGAACTTGGATACCGTCAAACTTAATTTCAATAAAAACATTGCACGAGTAGACGTTTTTTGTAATTTTTATGACAACCTTAATCTGAACCTAATATACGAGTAGATATTATTATATGTAGCTATGTTTTACCTTATCCTATTTTGGCGATATTAAAGTAAGGTAATTACCCTGTGTTTTAAAAAGTATAATTGTAGATACAATATCTTTCTTTGCTTAGAAATACTGAACAGATACACTTACGGGTATAACAATTGTAAAAGTGTATTATACAGAACTAAAAAATATTTTTACACTTGCTTTTAATTTCGATTTAATCAAGTGACATTAATCTTGATCACATAACAATATAATTTAACTTTTACTAACATTAGGTAGGGCATATCGCTTCTTTGCTTCAATAATGTGTTATCTTGAAAATTGAAAAATTACAAGACTCTTTTTAAAAGTTGAAAAAATAATTGTACCGAAACAAATGCTTTGGCATCTGCGAACATTCATTTTAGATTGACAGAAAAAGTTAAGGATACGCTTCGATAAAATTACTTCTTATAGGCCTAAAATGCTGTTTTCTAAAAGTTCTATTAACAAGATAACACATTATTGAAGCAAAGATGCGATATATAGATTTCGTGTGCTGTCCCTTTCATCGTGTACTGTCTATCTGTGTGTATTATCAAAATACTAAAATAATGTAATACTGCTGTTGTTTTATTGCAGCCATGTTGACGCGTTATAATACATTACATAAAACGTCATAGATTCAAAATATAATTAATTATAAAATATATATCACGGAACTATGATAAACGTTTACTGAACTCACTGGAATTTTAATCTTTGGCACAGTAATTTATCTGCGAATTTCCGTTATTAATCCGCGCAAAACAATTATTACACTTAATTTCAAATTCAGTTTCATAAAGACATTTTTCAACACAAAATTACCTTATATAGTTTAAAATATCGGATTTTTACCAATTTATAAACTCCAAGGTTCAACTTATCAATGTGCGTAATAATTTAAAAAAATCGAAATGTATGCTGGGACACATAGTAGAACTGAAATTCAACGGACAAGTGGAAAAACAAATCGCCACAAAATTGTATCTTGCAGTTTAACAAGGGCAGGTTTTCAAATTGGACAAGCACATTATTTTCCCCTTGTCCGTTGAAGCTTCACTTCTACCATGTGTCACGGCACACATTTTGATTTTGCGCAGGTTTACTGCAATGATTTGGATTAGGTACATTTTAATTAATGCATTTTTTATTTAAACATATTTTATCAAACAAAAAGTCGGAACGAAAAAGAACATCCAAAGTCTACTCCAACATTATCCCGCCTCTCACGACGCGACATACTTTCTACCCTCCACGTCGCCGAAACGCTTTTTCGTGACGAAAAAATTCCAATACTCCCCGTCTATATAGAAGTTTCACTTTAAAAACAATAGAGCGATTGTCTGCAAGAGATAAAAAGAGCTTATATCTGCTTGAAAGTTTTTCCTTTATCATTATATCACTACATGAAGCAAAAACTTTGTACCCCTTTTTACGAAAATTGCGCAATCGGAGTAGTATGAAATTTCACATACTCTAACCGCAATGTCAGCTTTCCAATTCAATTATGTTGTTTCTACAAAACTCAATTGGACAATAGCATGAAGCAGCATGTCAGCAGGAATCAAATGTCCGAAACGGTACAGGGTCAAGTAGCCCGTGAAGCGAGGTGTCGAATATCTGACCTATCGTGTTACACTTACGGATCGTTGGACCACCGGGGGATGTGGCCTGCAATAAGTGTTTTTTCTATGTAACATATGTATTTATGCAAATGGTCGCTTATTGTCTATCTTTAATATCGTACTAGCTCCAAATTATGCACTATTTGTCCGCAAATAACTATGTCTGACTAACACAATATAATCATTCATAAAATTAATATATTATATGTGTGTGAATATATATCACTATGTTTATATGTGCAGGCATATATATATATATATATATATATATATATATATATATATATATATATACTATGCATGTATGTATGTGTATATTTAATTATTTATTATATTATATATTACTCTTTTGGGCACGGTTCCAATTAACAGCGGTCTGGTACTAAATTTTATAGTTTAATTTTAGTTTGTATATATAGTTTGTTTATTTTTAGTTTATATTATTTATAATTTCGTTTATTTTTATTTTTAAGTTAGTATTGTATAAACTTTTTAATTTATATTATTATATAAAGCTGAAGAGTTACTTTGTTTGTTTGCTTGAACTCGCTAATCTCAGGAACTACTGGTCTGATTTGAAAAATTCTTTCAGTGTTAGTTAGCCCGTTTATCGAGGAAGGCTATAGGCTATATATCATCACACTAAGACCAATAGGAGCGGAGCACCAGAGGAGTATATTTCGAAATCGGGAGGTTTAGAAAACAAATTCCACACGAACGACGTCGCGGCCACAGGCAACGAATCATATTGGGTGAGCATAGGATACTCATCTCAGAAAATCAGATATCTGTTGTAATATAGAATCAAAAATCAAAGTATAGATCAGGAAAGCCACGAGCCACGTACGTAATTACATTAGTATGAAATACGTTTCATATTGAATTTAAAATTTAAAGGGCACGTCATAAACGGTTAACTTTGCCTTTACAAGTCCTTAGGAAACAGGTCAAATTAGCCTTACAAGGGCATCATTGTGAATTCTCAGCAATGCATATGCGGTCAGCATTACAAATGTTAGGCGATAAATGAAGTTTGTCATCGCAGCTGTGAGGCGATCTGTCATGGAGTACCTACATATACTTTAATTCATATTAAGTTCAAAAAACAGACTTAGAAATAAAACATTTTCACGTTATTTTCAGATTAATAAGTTACATGAAATTTCATAATAAAATATTATATTATAATCGCATTTTTTTTCCACAAACTATTTATATTTAAATTTCTTTCAAAATCTCCTGACACCGGGTTGCCTGGAAGAGATCGCTAGAAGCGATAAGGCCGCCCATTGTTCTAAAACAAATGTATCCATATCAATTGTCTAGATTTAAGTTTATGGTGAACAATAAAGAGTTTTCATTCATTCATTCATTCATTTATAATCACAGTCATTTAAGTCTAAAATGAAATAAATACAGTCTTCTACAACAATTTAATCCTACTAATATTATAAACACAAAAGTTTGTAAGGATATATCGATGTATGTTTGTTACTTATTATCTTTTGCACGCAAAAACTACTAAATGGATTTAATTAAACTTTACAATAATATAACTTACACATCAGAATAACACATGGGCTATAATTTATAAAGATATAGTGTGAATTATCCAAAATAAAACGTTTTTCCATCACCACGAGGGTGATGGAAAAACGGCCGCGGGGCGCATCTAGTGCTTACATATTTCGTGTTGTATAATAATGTATTATCTCTTTAAGTCAAGTGTGTTCAAAATAAAATATGCAAACTAAGTTGCTGACCGGTGTTACGGACAGTAATGTATCATTCGCAGCCTACGTCGATACATTACGCCTCTTAAAACCCGTCAGTACCCACTTTAAATCTAAATTTGAAATTAGTTTTTATTATTCTAAAATGAAAATTTCTTGTTTAAGCTCCTCTTCGTATATGCTGTCTCGAGTTCATGTTTCGCCTTGACAGGCATACAAACTTTTTGTAGTTTCGATTACATGCCGTTTGTTGTCCTTATGACTACATAAATCTTAATATGATTATATAAATCACTATGATGATCTTATTTAAAATTACAACAAATATTTAATGTTCAATTATGTCTCTTTTAGATGATATATTATTTATAAAAACAATTAAATCAAAATAATGTCATTAACAATTTTATATAATTTAGTCAATTCATTATTAAGTTCTTATTATTCGTCTGTTCAAAATTAAAATATTCATCGGTGATATAAAATGCCATGCGTATCGAACACTCTGCAACTTTTATTCAAAAAATATTTTAAGGGAAGTGACTTAAAATTTTCCGAGTAGAATAGGTATTTGGACTATTGAATGAATGAATGAATATGCTTTATTGTGTTTTAAAGATACAGTTAACAGAAACAAAATTTAACAATATAATAAGCGGTCTTATCGCTATTAGCGATTTCTTCCAGACAACCTTTGGATGGACAAAAAATTTGATAAGAACAGGGGTATGTTGCATTATTCTCACTATCGAATCAGTATCTTATAAATATACATGTCTTATCAATACATACATGATATAATATACGTACATTAATAAAAATATAAATATTATACTAACACGATATATGTAAATAAAATATTATAAAATACACTTACATAAATAAATATAAGACAAGAAAAATATGACAATGACTGCTGCATCTTTAATTTGAGCTTTAATAATCCTTCACAAGTTTATTGAAAATGGGCAGTGATTTGGCTAGCTTGATATTAACAGGCAGCGCGTTCCAAAGACGAACTGCTTGGACTGTGAAGGATTTCCATTTCTATTATTAATTATATGTAATCAGAATCTAATTAAATTTATATAGGCTATGCTCCAAATAAAGCCTGCACCTCGACGACAATACACCCACTGGCGCAGCAGTTGTTGAATGGACGATGACGTCATACAACTATGAATGGATTGCTCACGCGCATCGGGAAAACGACAACACCATATGGCGCTGCATATTGATAGGCTTCCAACTTTTTAAATAAAACATTTTTATTTGATCTTTTGCTTGGTGACTCACTAGCTACTACTATATACTAATATTTTTTCTTTCAGAAAGAGATAATATATTTATTATGCTATAATCTTGTGCTGTACTATTGACAAAATCTAAAAATAAATTAATTAAATTGTTTTTTATTATCTGAATCAAGCAAACGGGCTCAAGGTCCGCCTGACAAAAGGTCGTTGCCATTGCCTACGTTGCGGGTCTTGAAGAAATTCTATAACGCCCTTCTTAAACGACTCCAAAACGTAGCGTTGAGTGGTAACCTCAGCAGGAAGTTGTCTCCAGATCTTTGTTGTACGCGGAACAAACGTTCTAGAGAACTGTTGCGCAGTTGAACGTGGAAGCTCCAGGAAATGAAGGTTGAACATCCCGTCGATGGCGAGCGGTTGTAAAAATGAGGCGTTGGTACCAGATCAAGCAGTGGGATAATAGACACAAAATATGTGATTAAAGGCTATATGACAAATCGTTGCCAGCGGGAAGCATACCTAGAAAGCTGGCTGCATAGCCACACTGTATAGCAATGCCGATGCATTTTCTTAGGTAATTGATGACTGGGCCCGTCACCACCTTCCATCAGGGCCGTCAACCTGTCTGCTATACCTAATTGATTTATTATACTTATATGCGTTATTTATTTAAGTGTAAAACATGTTGTTACCATTTGTTTTGAGCATCATCGCCTCTTAAGAAACAATTAGTTCATTGATGACATAGCAATCAGTTTCCTGAGAATCATATTGATTGAGTCATTTCTAACGTCATGACAAACGATTAACGTAATTTACTCTAGTCTAAGAAAAATGAGTATAGTGATTAGGAGCTTCATATTATATAGTTCTCGGCACGGATCTTTGGTGATGACACTTACAAACCGCGCGCAGAAGGTTTGCCGATGACTACTTACTATTATTGTATATACTTATGGAAAGTATATCAATATAATATATTAAGCAGTTGCACTACTTACTGATGTTCTTAGTATTTACATGTAAATTAAATGACTATGAGTATATAGACGCCACTTTTTATATTACTGTTATGATAGATTTTATTTCAATTAACTTTTGTCAAAGTAGTGCAAGTAGGTATTTTACTTTTTCCTTGCGTCGGATGTTCGAACTTCGGCCGAATGCCGATGTTCGGCTGAAGGTGCCGCAATTCGGTCAAACCGAATTTCGGCCCATCCCATCATTACTCATTTCACGTGACACGCACTTAGCCGATTTTTTCCTATTAATCATAAAAAAACTACCACAAATATAATAAATATGGTAAACAATATGAGTAAACAGTTATTGGTTATGACACCTGAATACGATAGGTTAAAACAATGAAATCGATACTGGTAAACCGCTTTTCAATGATTCGTCATAGAAAAACCCATGGGTTGCGTGACAACTGACATTATACATGGCTTTTAATGATATGAAAGTGCAAGATTTGCTTGCAATAATGCAGGGGTAAATCCTTTAAAGACGGATATTTATATCTTACTATTGCAACTTGAAGAACAAAGGTTTTATTGTATATATATATATATATATATATATATATATACATATACACTAGCTTCTGCCCGCGACTTCATCCGCGTGGTATACTTAAACCCCCGATTTTGAAACATTCTTCTTTGGTGCTCCGCTCCTATTGGCATTAGCATGATGGTGTATAGCCTATAGCCTGCCTCGATAAATGGCCTATATAACACTGAAAGATTTTTTCAATCAGACCACTAGTTCCTGAGATTAGCGCGTTCAAGCAAACAAACAAACTTTTCAGCTTTATAATATTAGTATAGATATATAACTAATACAGCACAAAACGATTTCGGTTTTATCGACCGCTATGTCGCACATTAGGTCAGAAAACTGATTATAACCCGTAAGAGTTAACTTGAGACTTCCCACGGATGACGTAAGCGCGAGGTACTGACGCGTCGTTGGCGAGAGCGGTAAGCAGGCGGGGATCGGGAGGGGAGCGGGCATTTCGCTCAGGTCTCAAGTTAACTCTTGCGGATAGTAAGTGGCGTCTGTGTTTTGGCCAGGATCGAACCCGCGCCCTTTGAGTATGTGACGCGTGCGCTAGCCATTAGGCTAGCACGAGTTCCATCACTATTGCCAAGCAATAATTGCTTAAATAATTTCCCGTGTAAGAGCCCCTTAAGAATTGACAATCGCCAATTAAAAAACGTAAGTTTTAACACACTCTGCACTGGCAACTATCACCCCGTTCTTGTTTTTATAAAAAAACTCACGTTTTATCATTTAAAATATTTTTTTAAACTAAAAAAAAAGCTTTTAATACAAGTCTTTCTAATATAAGTAGATAAAGTATTTATCTTCCAGGAAAAGCCATTTCAACGTAGTATTATAAAGATTATTTAACATAACTAATTCATTAATTAAATTATGGTAAAAACACACTTCGATAACTTTCATTTTATCATATTTTACCACCGCCTACGTAAAAGTGCATTCGTGCAAAATGCATATTTTAATTAACAATATCCTAACACGCATACACAATCCCAAATGTGTGGGCATGTCCCTTTCGTGCCGTGGAGTAGGAACATTTGTAGTTATTATTGTGACGCGGGTGTAATGCCCTAGTATTTATTTCATTAATTAATAGCAATTAGTAATAATCATTGTAACTATTTTGATGTTTTTAAATTTTTATTAATATAAAAATGTATAATATGGAAATAATTTCTGAAATAAATGAATTATTATTATTATATTATTATTATTATTATTGCCCTCTTACACATTATTAAATTAAATATTTTATTATAATAGGGATGCGGACACAATATGTTGCAATAAATATCATCTTTTTACATTATAAAAGAGCAGGGTGAAAATCAAAATAATATCTTACTATCTAACTTTAAAAACATGTTTGGAAATCAGTTGAAAATCGGAACTTTATATATATAGTAGGTACTAGTTGCGTCCCGCGGTCTCACCAGCGTGGTGATGGTAAATAATTATATTTCGGATAATTCACACTACATCTTTATAAATAATAGCCTATGTGTTATTTTGATGTGTAAGCTATATTACTGTAAAGTTTTATCAAAATCTATCCAGTACTTTTTGCGTGAAAGAGTAACAAACATACATCCATACATTCTTACAAACTTTCGCGTTTATAAAATTAGGAGGACTATCTATTCTCGGAACAGTATAATAAAGCGTGCGACAAATTTTCTGTTCAAATCGTGACGTGTTCAAATCATTTTAGAACAGACCTTTATGCCTCTGCTACAATTGGGATAATGCTAGCATTAGTGACTGCGTCACGCAGATGTATTCATGGGTTTAATGCATTATTTGAAATGTTACATTGTTAATGACGTTAAACATTGACCGATAACTCTTATAATCAAGTCAAATGTTTTATTGCATAAAACATGGTAGCTGTACAAATAAGTATTATTGTTTTAATAATGGTCACATTTTTTCCGGTTCAGCGTACAATTTTTAAAACTTATATTCTATAGGTATATACTATTCTTACTCCATTAATGATCTAGTATTAATTAGTATTGCTAATTTTTCAATGTTATATTATTTCCTTAAATTTAACAAAATAACAAACAATACATAATGTAAATTTATATATGTTACTACATACATACATAACTTCACGCCAGGTCACTTGCGGGGTAGGCACGAACAACAGAGCGCCACACAGGCCCATTCTTACACACCTCACTTGCTTCTTTGACATTCATAGCTCTTGTCATGCACGCTCGTCTGTTCTTAAGGCTCCTGACATCACCTTCTGCTAATACAAGATCAATTTGATCATGGAAGGTGTGTCGTGGCCTTCCGCGACTTCTGCATCCATCCACTTTTGCATTGTATATCTGTTTAGTCATTCTTTCATCATACATTCTTTCCACATGCCCGAACCACCGGAGCATTCCTTTCCTTACCTTCACCCCGACACTCTCTTTCAGACCAACTCTCTTTCTTACTTCTACTATATATTACTAATGTAATATGGTACAAATAGAAATTCTTTAAGAACTATAAAAAAGCGCTCAAACTTATTCTAACTCTTTATGAATAAGGACGTTACATTCTATCTTATCACCAATATTTGAAACTAATCATTAAGGAACTCCTAGCTGGATAACAAGCTAATCAAGATACGTTTGTATTATGGGTAAAATACAACGAACTATTCTGGGGCCGACTCCGAACCTAAACCATGCGTAAATTAAGGAAATTTCATTTACGAAATTTACAACGCCAGGAATTTTACCCGGAACCTTTGCATTGCAAAGAGGTAAGCTGGCAAAAGCTTAACCCCCTCAACCACAGAGGTCGTCATGATCGTACACGACCTTCAAAGAGCTCAAGTGAAATACTAACATATTTTGGTAATCTTTTCAAACCAGAATTTACAGATATTTTAGAGGTAAAGAGCATTTGCCCGTCTGGATGGCTACTACACCTGATTTTAAATATGCCGCCATAACAACCTAGAGTTGTGTTTCGGCATTAGTAGCCAGGTTCCAGTCTCCCTTTATGGAGTGGCAGCAATCAGCATATTTGTAGTGTTAGAGCACGCACGGCTGGAAACGCGCGGAGGACAAGGAGCCACCCCACGACCACGGCTGGTCCACAGGCCGCGGCTACCGTAGTATCGCGGAACACTCGCCCGCACGACGGCTAGTGCGACGGACGACAGTAAATTGTAAACCATAACTTCAAATACATCTATCCTTTATACAGTGCACAATAATTTAACCACCTCATCAGTGTGTCTGCTGGACAGGCATACTTTTCTACAGGTAGCATTTTTTGTTTTACAAATATCTATAGGCGATGGTAACCGCTTTCCATCAGATGGCCCGTTTGCCTGTCTGCCGAACTCGTGCAATAAAAAAAGACAATTGAACTGACACAATATGTGAATTGGTGTCAGAGAGGTTTACAAGTTAAGGGCTAAGACAAAGGCACCGGATATTGCCGGCCAGATGTGGCGCCGCGGGCGTAGGCTTTTATATGCGCGTGCGCATGTCCAGCCGGACGCACCGCCATTAGCCGGAAACTCCATAAAATTATAACATAATTGATATTTAAATACAGTAATCCGCTTTTAACGCTTCAGAATTCTTATTATAGTTTGGTGCTAATTTAAAAGCTTTCAGCCATAATTAGCAATGAGACATTAAGGCCCGCTTGCATAACGATCGCCTTTAAATAAAATTAGTTAATCATATTAAACTGCCTAAATACGTTTTACACAAAATGTATTGACAGTTCTTTAAATATATTTAGCGGCAAATGTTGCGTTGTGCAAGACGCTAATTGTATCTAAGAGTGTTAAATACGTGTTGGGTTTCTTAAATAAATTTAAGCAACCTTATGCAAGAGGCCCTAAATATGTGCACCTCTAAATACCTTTGTAATTGGCGGTGACGTGTATAAGACCGCTTATTGTAATTCCCCTGCCCCACCTGCGTTAGTGTTTGTGACTGTATGCAAGGCCCCAAAAATATAAAATAAAATTCCAAAAGAGCTAAAAGCTCTAAAATGCTCAACTGACAGCAATCTGGTCCTAGATTTTAAAGTTTGATGTTAGTTTGTATATATAGTTTATTTTAGTTTAATTTATAAAATAGTTTAATGTATTTATTGAAATAAAACTAAATAATATTGTACTCTTAAAATTAAATTATTTAAATCACAATTTAATATATACTAATAGAAAAAGCTACCACAGTGAAAGAAGAACACAGAAAATAAACCCACGTCCCAAATTGATAAACATAAAATATGCAACAAGAACTAATTATTCCAAGTATTCCAAATTGACTTCTAACTAACTTTATGATTCATATAAAATCAACGGAATTATCGTATAAGACGTTGTTAACTTAAATTAAGTCAAGCGGACGATACGCATGCATAAGCGTGATGGATTAGGCAACGGTTCATTAATTAAATAATTTATCAATCTGTTAATTGCTTGTGATGATATGCCAACTTATATAAATAAGTTTCGAGCCTTGAGGACTCTTACACAGTACAGTTTAGATCCTAATGTTCCCCAAGCAATGAGTGCCGCAGACTAAGATCGGTACAGAAGGCGATACCTTCATGGCGTTCAAGAGTTAAATGTAGTAACCAGCCAATGGATGTAAATGAGATGCTGAAGGTCGTGTAAAATGGAGTGGATTGAGAAGAGATAGAATAGAATTATAATTTATTACTAGACATGTATGTGTACATAGGTGCGTTGTTGAAATTGTCTCAATACATTTTGCCTTATTACACCAGCAAGTGCTACAAATATTAGTGAACTCAGCCGTGAAAGGATGAGTTCGATATTGACAATCATAATGCGCGCTTAGCCTTAAAAGCTCACGCGAACAACTCATCCTGTTGTAAGAACAGATTTAGAAAATTATCTTAGAGAGAAAAATTATGATATAAACATTGTTCTACAAAGAAAGAATAAAGAGAGAAGAACCCAAGCGTGATTTCTATAAATACGCTAGGTGTGATTATATTTCTTGACAAAAAATGAAAAAAATATGTATGTACGCAGTTCACACGCAATATAAGTTAAACTTCGGAGGTAATTTTTCTCTAACTTTTAACAATATAAATATAATTCCTTTAGGCTACATTCGTCAACAGATTATAATTGAAAACAAACTTCGTAAGTATCACTTTCAATTGTTCACTGTTTTAGTCTAAAAAATATTATTACCAGTTTTATTTCGGTCTAAATTTGACCTATGTTTAACAACCAGTCTTAGTGATTCTCTAATCTGTGCTGCACAATGTACAACTCGTATCTCATTCTCTTGCAGGCTTAGTTCCATAGATTTGTGTTTATCTCTTTTCAGCGTCGCTTTTTCGTTTCATCGAGTTTAAAATCACAATAATTCTAAAGAAGCTTCACTTCAAAAATAAACCATAAGAAATGTAAAAAACAGTTCATGAAATATTAAAAACTTGACGCTCAATAATGAGGTAGATCGAATTAAAACACGTGACTTCTCGCTACATAATGTAGATTCCATTATAAAGATAAATACAAAATACGTTATTTCTAATAACAAAGTTTGCCTCACCTGCGCCTGAGTCACCTTGACTTGAGTCACTGTCATTGGACAACTTATGACAGAATGCTTCCAAGTTCAGATAATTTCGTATTTGAAATCACAACGCGATCACGAATTATGATCTTCAAACAATTGTAACGCAAAAATTATGCAAAAATGCAGACTGCATATGCAGGTCTGTTCCTCTATTGTCTAGCATTTAATATTCCACTCTTGAAGATGACTGATCGGTTGACTGTCATTTTGTGAACATTGTTATAGTCAGGCCAACGAAAGTTGACCCTGGAAAATGGCGGCAAATTTAAATAATATATGTCTGGCAACATCAAAATTATTAGGATTAACCTATTTTGATACTTGATAGTAACTTATTAGTTATTATTTCTGTTGTGTATTTTATGTGTGACAATAGATATACCATACTCGTTTCTAACGAAAATATTATAAATACTAATGTAGTACGTAGTAAGTATATGTAAAGTATAGTCTGGCCAACGAAAGTTGACCCTGGAAAATGGCGGCAAATTTAAATAATATATGTCTGGCAACATCAAAATTATTAGGATTAACCTATTTTGATACTTGATAGTAACTTATTAGTTATTATTTCTGTTGTGTATTTTATGTGTGACAATAGATACACCATACTCGTTTCTAACGAAAATATTATAAATACTAAACTTTGTAAGATGTTTTTGTTACTCATTCACGCCAAAAAAACTGAACGGATTTTATGCAATTTGGAATACTTGTTATTACTAACCCTTATACCTCGAATCTAGAATGACGTACAATAGAATATAGACTATCTACTTTTAATTCCGGTAGATAGCAGGAAATCAGTAGTCATTACATTTTTTGAAAAATAAACTGCAATATTCGGTAAAAACTTACGATTTATCAGCTATAATGAAAATCAGATTTCGTCACGACCCTCTAGTCTCGACCCGAAAGCCACATACGTACCCACTACCAATGGACACATATTTGCAACATTTCAGGGTCTCCTGGTGTGGAGCAGCAGCACCGGCTGTCAAGGATGTTTCTGGAAGATGGGACTCCGACAAAGTATCAACACAGGCAAATCCACTCACAACCAAACGAAAACCGCCATCTTTTTTGTCAAAATTGACGTTGAAATTCGTATTAGAGTTGCCATGTAAAAAGTTTGCAAATAATTCCAGGTTCAACTTGCGATAGCCAGACTATATGGTTACTTCCCTTATAGAGCGCGTTCCTCTAGAAGCCCACAACGCCCACAATGCTACGTCTGCCGTTCTATAAGATGACCACGGGCATTGTGGTCATACCGAAAACGTCACTAATGACGCTACTATCTTCGATTACACAGCGCTCACAACGACCCATGTCAAGAGGTGGGTCGAAGTGGGCGTTCACCACAGTAATAATTCTCTCTATCAATTGACATTGAAAAAGGCGAGATTTTAAAATCAACCAATGATATTTGTCTATTTGGTCGGTAATGACATCAACACTCCATAATCCGTTCCACTAGAGTTTATGATTCTAACGTCCGCAAAATCAACTGAACGGAAAAAATCGCTGTCGTGAACTTGATAGTCGTAAGCCTCTGGTGGAAAGTAGCCGTAACGTAGTTTGAACAACAACAAATACGTAATCTGCTTGTCCGAATTAGCTAATTTTATATTTTTCTGTTTACTTCAATTCATTGTACAAACTTAACACCTCTGCAAATTTATTTTATTATAGATATATATAGATAGTTAACACTATTACTCACCAAGTATTCAATCATTCCAGAAATAGAATAAATAAGTAAACATATTCGTTTCTAACTACCTATACTTATAGTCAAAACGATTCTTTCTTTTATGTTTCTTATTGGAAATAGCTTTAACACAACAAGGGTGATACTATGGGTCTTACTGGAAATCAGGACTAACGTCATCCCAAGGTAGGTCAATGTCAGAACAGTATATTTACCCTTTAAACTGATTCATATAAATCTTAATAGGTTAGCAGACGTGTTACATAGTTCTCCTTGACCTAAAATGCGCGGGCGCAGTTGCTTAAAGCTCTGCATGCCGAGTTATATGCACAAGGTGATCCACGTTACAATTTGAATCGAAAGCTTTCCGTTCAATGTACACGTTTATTCAAGTGAAACTTCTATATAGACGGGGTATTAGGACTTTTCTGTCACGAAAAAGCGTTACGGCCGCGTGGAGGAGCGGCATAATTTGGACTAGACCTGGTGAATGCCGGCATATATTAGACTGAGAGAGTAGACTATCGATGTTTTTATTGTCTGATAAAATATCTTTAAATAAAAAATGCATTCATTAAAAGCACCTAACCTAATCAAAGCATAATTTGCAGTAAACCTGCAAAAAATCGATAAATGTGTGTGGGACACATATTAGAAGTGAAACTTCAACGGACAAGTGGCAAAAGGAATCGCAACAAAATTTTAACTTAAAGTTTTACGGGCAGGCTTTCAAATTGGACAACAAGTACAATAACATGCCCATAAAACTTCAAGTTAAAATTATGTTGCGATTCGTTTTGTCACTTGTCCGTTGCCATTCGTTTTTCCACTTGTCCGTTGAAGTTTTTTGATCACAGGAAATGTACATAGGCCACAAACTTCCACTACTGAGCTTGCGTCTGGGATTGACGGGTTACATACATCGTTGGCATAAATGCGCATTAGATCTGAAAAAACTGCATGAGTGTAGTGTAGTGTGAGTGAGAAAAAACTGCATGAGTGTAAGGTTCCCGGGCAGGATTTGAAACAATGTTATTTGAACCGAAAGCTTGAGAATTGAATGCGTCAGCGACTAATCTACCACTACCTACAGAACACACACTAACACATCTTATATATATATTTTAAATAGTGAAGATTTAAAAAAATCCACGCACGTTGTAACGGGTGCAGAAAAGAGCATAAATATAAATTCATTTCATCCAGAAAAAAAAAATTAGCTTCGAGATTTTTTTGCGTTTGTAGTAATATTTGTATATTTACGGGACTTCTAAACTTGAAATTAAAATGTACTTTATGTAATTCTGTACTTATTTGTTTTCAAAAATTTTACATTATATTAAAAAATATATAAAGAAACGTTTTATAAAAAAAATAGATCACATTATTCCTATTATGTTTATTATTTTAATATCCGGTTATCCGTAATTTTTAACCGTGCAGGAACGGTAAAAGAATACAATTTCCTGGCGGATTGGCGGGCAAATTCGCGGGCAGAAATAGCCAAACTGGTTATGACAAACAAATTCTATCAAAGTATGGAAACTCAAAACCAAGGTCATAATATTACCTACATTCATTAATTAATGAAGTTCAGTCAGTCCTAATTAAAACTACGATAACAAGCAAACAAATGATTAAAAGACCAATTAAATTCAGTTTGGTCCATAAATGACTGTTTTCAGTCTATTAACGTAAATAAGAAACAACTAGCAATTTCCTGTTATTACACTTGAGTAAAATTTATTAATTTAAAATTTTATTCAAAAATTTATGCAATAACTTTAAAAACATATTATCCAAGCAAGAACGGAGAAAGAATACAATTTCCTTTGGCTAGGCGGCCTGACGTTAACGTCCAAGGGAAATCTATACATATAATAAAATTGTAGAGGTCAAATTTCAGTACAATTTAAAAAAATGCTAAAAACCGAGTCAGGGGGATATAAGAAGTGAAGTAGAACTAATTAAGATTTTCAATTTTTTTGTTTCTCTGTTTGTCTGTCTGTTTGTAACAGCTAATTTCCGAAACGACTGGAATGATTTACATGAAACATTGTATGGTGATAACTTATATCCCTGGTCAACATATAGCATACTTTAGATCCCGAAAAATTAAAGAGCTCCCGTGGGATAGTTAAAAAACCGCACCACGCGGACGAAGTCGCGGGCAGAAGCTAGTACAATATAAGTTAAGTTACTGGAAAAACCTCAAGTAGAATATTATTTTGTTTTTATAACATAAAATAGTTTGACAATCTTTTCCTTATTGTTCTTTTCCTTCATGTAGAAATATTATTACAATTCGCGTCTAGGTAAATAAATAAAAATTTAGAAAAATAAATTATAAATAATAAAACAACGATTTAACGGTTTTTAGCGCGGTAATTTATTTAATTTTTGTTATTCCGACATTTCCACCACTTTTCAGTACCACCTGTCACCAAAACTATTAAGACCCAAACCCAGTAAAAACGAACAGCCCGACCTCAAGACACTGAGCTCTTTCTGCGTACAATGGAACACAAACCAACTTGACTGATAATGTCTTAAATTTTTCCTTCCACCCACTTTAATATTAAATAAAATTATTAGAGCTAGCTATATGTTTGCTGAAAAGTTTCTTGCGCCACTTCTTCTCTTCAAGCCATAACATGTTGCGAAGCGATGGTAAATTAGATTAGGCTCCCATAGAGTAGACAATAACCATACACAAAATGAAAATGAATAAGTTTGTGGTAGACTAAATAAAACTTTAACAAGACTCGTTGACACTTGACATCTCCGTCTTCCGTGATCACGACTACTGAAAAGTGGTTGAAACGTCGGAATAACAAAAATCAAATAAATTACCGCGCTTAAAACCGTTAAAACGTAGTTTTATTATGTATACAAGTCGCGAAAACTAAAGAAAATATTAAATAAATTATGAATTAACAAGGAAAAATAATTTGATCATTTATATGTTGTTTTATCAAATGTGAAATGAGGATCCAAATGTTTTCTTGATCGATGCGTTGCGCCGGCGCAGTATCCGTGACCTCATTACAAATATGGCGCTTGCGCCGACCTCACGACTCATTTACTTTACACAGTCAATAAAACGCTATTGTTGCCATGTCGTTCACTTATAATATAGTCAGGAATTCATATACATACGAAGACGGTAAAGACACATCTGTTACCTGCCGGATTATTACGAAGTTCTAATAAAGACAAGTCATTCAAATTAGTGTATGTCTTTGGAGACCTTAAAAGTAGCCTGGACATTTGCAGGGCTTACGTAGGGCCATGAGAAGGCCAACACATAGAGAACCTTTGACAAATTTTATATAAATGTTGCGTGACACTGACCGGCGGTTATTTCTGTCTACACCATATAATAATTCAGCCAAACACAAGCCCCGGCCAGTGCAGGACTATTGTAGGGAATGAGAACAGAAAGTACCGGGCTATTGGGGTGAACTGCTAGTTGTGCTAGGGGTCTGGGAATATAAGGATTATGTCCTGGAATACCACAAATACTATTTTTCATTGCACTAGTTCAATAGACAGACAGACGGCTCTGTTGGAGAGCGGTTACCAACGCCTATAGACATTTGTAACACCAAATGCGCTGCTGCTAAGGGTGACTAGAACCTGGCCACTAATGCCGGAACACAACTCAAGGTTGTTATGGCGGCATACTCTATATCACCAGACGTGGTAGCCATCCAGAGAGGCAAATACCCTTAAAACTATAAGTGCAATACTGATCCTAGGTCATCGAAGTCAATGGGTAAGGTTCCCATAAAACAGGCTACGCTACCTCGCTGGATCGCCATATTGATCGGTTGTCCGAAGTAGGAGTTAGCCCTCTGATCACCCATAGAGTCAATTAGTTGTTTTGGAAGATCTTTATAGAGCCTCATGGCCTTAGGACCCCACAGAACAACCGTTTCTCAAAATTCACTAATTCAGTTAGCTATAATAGACACTCAAGGTGTCATAACTTTCTTCGAAGCAACTGCTGGAGACTGCAAGAAAGCGAATTTATTTGTTGTATATATTTTTAATTATTTATCTGATGAACAACAAATTATTTAACGCCCCTGAGGGAAATTATTAGCGTCGCCTGTAGACATTTGCAATAAATATGTTACTAATGTCCTGACGGCCAAGAAAGATATCAATGACATATTTAAAAACAAAACTTCAAAAAGGGCGTAAACAGATTTTTAAAGTCTCAACGAGGTAGGCAACGCATCGGTGTTGCAGATGTCCATGGGCGACGGTAGCCACTTGCTATCAAGTGGACCCGTCTGCCAGTTTTCCTATACGAAAACATAAAAAAATTAAAAAGACCCTCGTATCAAAAACTAGAGTAATATAATCATATTAACACGACTAATGTTTTGCATGTTTCGTGAAGATAATTTTATATCAAGAAGCTATTTTACATTTATATTAATTATCTTAAATTTATGTTAATCCTTGTAATTACAATGTTATCGTTCAGAGAACACTCTTTCAAAAAGATAAGATAAAAAATACTTTGCCTGATGAAGACTACCAAGAATTGATGCAGAATCTAAAGATACTTATGTGCAATTAGCGAGAACTATGTATTAAAAATAACTTTGTTTTCTTCAGATGTGCGCCTTGAGTCGTTCTATGTCGGATGGCCTCTGATCCTGAGTTGACGTTATCTCTTAGGGAGGTCATAGTATAATTCCTAAGATAATTGAAATTTCTTGAAAATGATTAGTTATCCTTATTTTTGCCATATTGGTCTGGTCTGGTTTCAAAACAGAGGATACATAAGATCGCGCATAGTGGAGTAGGAGAAGTAAGAAAGCGGACCCTGAGCGTCGGAGTGAACGCTCCGAAGACGAACAGGATTTCACGCTTGTGCAAGTCTGTTATCCTTATTTCTCCTGATTTAGATAAGTGCTCCCAAAATTACTACTGTAATAACCACTAAAAGAGGTTTTGGGGAATTAAAACTGTGAAGGACAAAGAGGCAACACATTAAAAGTATGAGGTATAATAAAAAAATATAAATGTAGTATTTAAGCAGACATAAACAAGTTACGATGTGTGCGAAACTGTTAAGCAAACAACATAAGGTCACATTGTAATGAGTTCACGTCAGCGTTTCTTGTAATACAAAGAATAACGTTGAGTAAGTTTTTAAGTATATTTAAGGAATTGAGGTATGAATTTGTATGTTAATTTGTTTTAACACTCATAACGCTTGTATGATTAACGACGGTCTTGAATTGATTTTCGGGATCTTTTCTGATTGAAATTGCAGGGACACACGCGCTTACGTTTCTGTAAGAACAACACTCACGTAACTATCTAGTGGTGTGCATCCTTCCCATTTCCTTTCCATTTTTATTGTATAGAGTCAGTCCGCGCCGGCATTTCGTAGTGTCATTGGTGTACCGATACAAATATTCAAATATTACGAAAGTACACCTGCCTTTACCGTATCTCCACCACGGTATAGAACCCACATAAGCGGCACATATCACTGCCCCACAAAATATAAAAGATTTACGTGTACGATACCCCATATCGGATCTAAGCCCTGATTTTTCAGCCAGACGTTTGCGTTTTGGATATAGTATATATCTATAGTCTATTTTGATCAGGACTCGATCACACTTTGATCAACAAAACTAAAATTATAATAGGTTATGGTAATTCAGAAATGAGTCTTTATTTCGAATAAAGCTCTTTTATTATTAAAGTGTCTGGATGTCTGGGATCAGCCCCATAGTCCATTGTATATTAACCATAACACAAGGGTAATTTGCTAAATTTGGGGATGTACTCATACAACAATATGTGTATTTGACTGCTATTATTATATATATCTTCTTTGTCTCTAAGACCACGGGCCATAAAAATTGGAGGGCTTGCGTGAGGCCATGGGAAGATTAACACGTAGAGGCCCCTTGACAAGTTTAATGTAATGTAGCGTGACACTGAGCATATAGAAATGACTGTCGGTTAACACCATATAAAAATGCACCCAAGGACAGCCCGGTTAGTGTAGGACTATTGTCGGGAATGAGAACAAAAGGTACTGAGCTATTGGTATGAACTGCTAGTGGAATTATGAATCGGGGACTACAGCGTCTGCCCGTCACAATCTTCGGCGAACATGAAAAAAATGAGCAGCCGGCGACTCACCACTCACTGCATGGGCCCCTAAAATGCCAACATTGGCAAGGGGCTCAATATGGGTGTGAGAGGCTAAAGGATGTAGATGAGCTGCAGGTTCACAGAAGCTGAACCATTTCATTCATAGATAGATATTAGCTGAATGGTTTCATGCCGATATTCTGTCAGAGCATGGTATCATCCATCGAAGCATTTCATGCCAAAGCATGATAAAGTGCAATTTCGAAACGCAATTTAACCCATGTACTAACTGAAAGGTTCATGTGAAGTAACACAGAGTACATGACTGCGTGCCCCTCGGTGCTTGCTCATAATGCACTCCTTGTTCCGTTCCCGCTAATGACACATGTACTAAATAAGAAAAGATCTTCACAGTCATAAATCAAGCGGAAAGGATCTCACCCCCGTACGACTAAAATAGCCGCATTGACGGCTTGAATTATGTATAAAAAACACTGGCCAAGTCAAGTTTGGAAGAATATGCAGTGTTCCGTGGAAATAAGCTGAATAAAATAAAATTCAAATCATATAAGGCTCATAATGTTAGCCTAATGTACGGTATTTTAGCTATATTTATTTAAAACTATCACACACAATAATGTATTTAGTAATATTTTTCTCTTATGTCTATGCTAGTAATTAGGAATTAGCACTAATTTAGTCCCCTTAATGAACGAGTAAATCAGTTGGCAGTCTTTATCAGCTATTCCCTTAAAGATGCTGTGTTTTTATTGCAGAGGACCCACTTGATGGAAACGGGTACCATCGCCTATGGATATTTGCAACACCATAGGTGCTACAATGCGCTGCTGCTCTCTCAAGGGAGACTGGAACCTGGTTAATGTTCCTGCTACCACTCAATCTGCTTAGTGACGAAGCTGTTTTTAACAGCCATAAAGCATCAAAGCCATCTATGTGTGCTTTGGCGAACATAGACATACTGCAGAAACGCGGTCGCTCCAACAGCACCCTGGCGGAATTATTGTAATGGACTCGCAGGGCATTGTAAGCTCTTTGAATATATTTGAACCACAGACTTGCCAAGTATAGAGAGGTACAGTAGTACAGTATAAGTAAGAGTATTGCACCCGGCAATACTCTTACTATATTATTTCTTGTATATATCTTTATAGGAAGATAAATACATACGTAAATTATACATATTAAATACAAAATTCGAGTTTCATTCAATTAGCCAAACTTATAATTGACATAATATCTATTCTATACATATAATAAATCTGTAGAGGTTGAATTTTGTCAATGAAGTGAAATAGAACTAATTTAGATTTTTTTGTTTCTCTGTTTGTCTGTCTGTTTGTACAGGCTAATCTCCGAAACGACCGGACCGATTTGGATGAAATTTTGTATGGTGGAAGCTTATATCCCTGGTCAACATATAGGATACTTTGATCCCGAAAAATTAAAGAGTTCCCGTGGGATAGTTAAAAAACCGTACCACGCGGACGAAGTGGCGGGCAGAAGCTAGTTTACAATAAGTTATAATGAAGTTTTTTTTGTACTGTTTATTTAAATTCAACGTAAATATTAAAACAATTGACATAAAATATAGAAAAGAACCATAAATAAATTCAATGATCAATGTTTCTATATGACACGAAATTTCTAAGAAAAATTAAGAAATATATCAATCAATACGCTCCAATCCGGCTTTGAATTTACAAATATCTTAGTTTTCTCTTTGGAGCTAAATTTGGTAAACTTAGTTAAACTCAATAAACTATTTTATAGGAGCAGCCAAATAAAAAAAGCTTTGCAATTTTGGAAGGAATCTCCAAAAAAACTTGAAAAAGGGCATGGGCGGTCTGCGCAAGCGCATGTGTTGCACATCTGATGCACCGCCGTTGTTTCCGGACTGATTATTTTGCATTTTAACTGTCAAAAAAAATAAACAAAGTTCGATGGAACAATATCTGTCACTCTTTGAAGCATCTGGCTTTCGCGATGTCGCGCGTCTTTTCTCCTGTAAAGATTCTATTTCTAATAACATAAAAGATATGTAAAGGAATCGAGTTTCTACAATGAATTAGAAAATAACGAGAAAATCAAGAGAAGGGGCTAATTCGATGCAGCATATTTCAAAGTAGACATTTTAGAACTTTTGTCCGCCTCACAGAGGCTACGTTTCACAACGAACTCTCAACGACCACGCTCACGACAGCGATTATTCCCGTTCCACTTGCTTGCAGGCGATACAACCGCAGACTCAACTGGAACGGATTTTTAAACCCACCTCTTAACATGCGTCATAGAGAACGCTGCGGCAGCTAAAATCATGACGTCATTAGTGACGTTTTCGTGGCGTGATATGATCACTGTCGCTTTGAGCGGCTGAAGGAGCATTTTGGGACGTTGTGGGCTACAAAGGAAACGCGCCCAGAGTAAGTGAAAAAGCGACCTCTTTCACTTTCCAAGCAACCTAAATCAAAGAAAGTTAAATCAGGCGAAGTAGGTGGTGCATGATGAAAGCAATACAATAGATTCATACAGACTCAAAACAATTTAAGAAATAAATATACACACATATATACATAGTCATTTATACATACACATATACAATAATATACAGTAATATACAATACAAGTTATTATAATAAATGTATTAGCATGATTATATTGTGTTAATCAGACATAGGCTATTTGTGGACAAATAGTGTTTTCTGAGTAAATTTCTGAATGTTGGTAAGGCCCCTGACAGTAAGAGGCAGCATACTCCAAAATTTGATAGTGGCACTGTAAAAGAATTATCATAATAGGGTGAAGTGTGTGCAGATGACATAAGTTTTCGATAGATGTCAGAGAGCAAATTGTGGGCAGTGGATAAGCGAAGGAATTTACAACGCTCTGTACTGTACTGGGGACTATTAGGAGTAAACACTCTTCCCCCATTAAAAACAATAGTACTAAGTGCTAACTCCCCTATCTCTAGAATGTGTAGAATTGTCAACAGCAGCAGTGATGTTACTGACATTCACTTTGACCCCAAAAATTCATTTTATAAAAAGATTAATTTAGCCCAACAGGACACTCATTAGAAAGACTAATTTAAATACCCTATACATTTTGGTTACATTTATTATTAGAGTTTAAGTAAATAACAGTGAAGAAATTATACTCCAAGTTGTGTTCACCTATAATTAGCTTTTACATTGCATTGTAAACCTTAGTCATAAGTCTAATAATTGATTAAATGAAAAAAAACTGTTGGTGATCCTATTAAAATAAAATAAAATAAACAATAAGGAGATTCGAAACAAACTGGTAGAAGTTAATAATATCATTCTCGAACTATGTAAATTTGAATCAAATAGTTGTTAATTCAATGCGAACTGGTAAAATAACTACAGTACAGCACGTAACGTAGGCGGTTTGCGGCCACCAAAGCACTAAAATCGCACTTGTTTAGCATCTTGGCTTGATGATGTCATGCACGATAAAATAACGACGTGATCTTGAATGTAAACGCTCAATGTTGTTGGCCTTCTCCGTATTCATTACGCTTTTGTAATACTGAATCATGTGGCGAAAGTTATTAGTCAGTGTTAAAAAAAATATTTTTAACACACTCAATGGTTTTAACTATTACAAAGGAAATAGTGCGTTCCACTCTACTCCACTGGGAAAACGTCGAACCTGTATGTACCACGAGTTAGCTATACTAGCTAGCTTCACTCGTAAATATCCTATATTCGAAACCGTGACTTTCCTGTTAACTACAACATGGAAGGTAGAACCAATTCACTTACCTACAAATATGCAATAACTATAAGTATTTAATCAATTAGATTTTAATGAATTGGCTTTATATAATTATAATTATCACATTAGGACAGTGTAATTACACTGTCTTAATGTAATAATTGAACAATTCTGTAGAAATTGTTACAATAATTGAATTTATTGAATCAATAAAATTGACCCTACACAATATTACCAATAAATTGCTTGAAGACAACTCGCCTCAACACGAATTTTCTTTACTTAATTACTAGGGTTCTCCACGCTACTTTGCCAAGATAAATTACGAAACTCTCCTTCGGAAATTCTCCCATATTCCAAAATAAAGAATATTCTTTATTCACTTCTCTCTTAAAATTAAAATAGGTTTTCTTATTTCTACAATATGATTGTTATAGAAATAAATAATAATAATTCAAACTCTTTATAAAGTCGCTTCAATCGGACATAAATTATTTATCGGTCTTAAAAACATTTTCGAAGCAATATTTCAAATCCACTGTAATACCAATTAGAATATGTACTAACTGTAAAGAAAATCACTTACATTTTTCGATCTCCATCGATGTGCGCCTGGACTGTAAATCCAAACATGGAATTTTCAATCCCCCTGTAAACCACCCTTGAGGGGATGTCCACATTGAAACCCCGCGCACAGGCGCACACGCACAAAAACAAGCACACAGACAACATCATGTTTACAAAAAATACTTTTACACACAAAATATATTAACACTTAATAACATTCGTCCTCATGATTCGTTCGAAACGAAGTTCGTATTCGAGTTTGCTCACACCGGCGATACGTCTCTACCTCACGATGGCTTGAGCGGTACTGTCAGCAAAACGCGAGTATTGCGTTGCGACTGCGAGTCATAATGCAACCCAAAGGCCACTATGAGGTAACTGTATGAAAATAGGAAAACGTGTCGCTACGCGATGAGTTTTCTCGTGTTTTTCTTGGAAGATGAATGTTCTTGTTTTGAAAACGACATCATGTCCATTATTATGCTAATTCAGTCATTCATGTTGGTGGCGCCAATTTTTTCTAGTAAAATGATTTTTTTTTAACTCTTGTAATTAACCAATCGCTGTGCACTGCTATTTGTTCATCTACCTTCAAGCTTCAGTTTGTAAGCAGTTGGTAAGTAATGTAAACTCCTGCAAGTATCACGTTGTCGACACCTACGTGATTCCAAAATTTGGACTCCCAATCTTCCAATGTCTGCCGGGAAGTAGGTAACCGATACTACAGGTCACCTAGTTATCTGTAGTCACTCGATTTCGGACTTTAAACCCCTTCCACGCGATACAATTTCATTGCCAATCAGATTTGCCAATTTAATTAACTACAATTTTAATTATATTTTGTTGTCTTTGTTGAACGGACTCATGTTAAGAAAGATTTGTTTCAGAACCAGAAGCAAAAGTTTGTGTTGATTATGGCTCTAACTACAAATTTAGATGAGAAAAAAATAAGGCTAACCAAAAAATAGACATAGACAACACTTTATTGTACACCAAAACAAAAGTTACAAAAATGCACAACAAGACAATAGCTACTTGGTAAAACAAAAGGCGGCCTTATCGCTAAAAGCGATCTCGTCCAGGCAATCTGACTCAAAAGAAATTCTTAAATAATGGTTGTTAAAAATAAAGCAACTGAATGACGTAAATATAGTTAAAGAGCTAGACAGTGGCGATTTCAGAAATTTTATGAGAATGTTTCATGAAACCTTTCACGAGTTGGGCAGTACAAATGACAGCACAGTTGTAGAGAGGTATGTGACTCATCCACGGGCGGGCAGAGCTGAAATCCCATCCTTGCGGACGGATATGGTTGAAAGATTGGATTTGACCCTAAAAGCAATAACCGAATGGGGCAATGCTAATCTGGTCAAATTCAACACAGATAAAACCCAGGAATGTCTGTTTACGGCGAAAAAAAGCCAGTTTGAATTATTGTTCGGTTGCGGCTCAGCTAAATACCAGCTTGAAGCGCTAGAGTCAGTTGAGAGAAGAGTCACGAGGTTGATTGGTTGCGACCAGCTCGTCAATACAAGGCTTCAAAGCCTAGTGCCTCGACGCCGGGTTGCTAGTCTATCGGTTTTTTACATATCGGAGAGTGTGCGGTTGAACTGCTCGGCCTCATTCCCCCTACACCATTCCATCTTCGGACCAGAATGCGCACTGGTCTACGCCATCGTTTCACCGTGGAAAAGCTACCAGTGCGAAATAAACGTTTCGCCTCAACGTTCCTTCTACTTACGGCAGAGTTGTGGAATGCACTACCAGAGTCCGTTTTCCCGAAAAGTTCAGGTATCTTCAAGTCTTGTGTGAATAGGTACTAACTAGGTAAGCGTGTTCCATCTTCGACCGCATCATCGTCCGGCATTGGACGTGATCGTGATCAAACGCAAAACCTATTTAGTATAAAAAAGAAGGATTGAATTTAGTCCTCATTAATATAATTTTAGTAATTAGTAACTCGCAGTGCTGATAATTACGTCAAAAAATTGACCAACTAGAATCCCCACCACACAATTTGATTGGACGCCATCGAATCGAGCGAACAATTCGATTGTCAATCTAGTCAAATTGGTCGTAAAATTGTATCGTGTGGAAGCCACTTCAGAACGGGCTTAAAAATGCAGTGTTAAAATGTAATAAAAGAAGCTAAGTATGTAAGAAAACAACGTGAATGGTTCTCTTCAGGTAGGCTTCCTCAAAATACCACATATCGTAATACTTCAATCCCTACATAAAACCCGTCTCAAAACACTTTTTACCAAAAGCGGGAACGGAGTCTAAGGGTGATGATATTACGACCAAGTACAACCAAATTTCATCTAATCCTCTGTTACCTAGAAAGGCTTTAATATTCAAATAATAAAGGTATTATCATCACATATAAATATTAGTATATAAAACCAAATACATTATAATAAGTGAACCAAAAACACAGCAAAAAAATTGTACCCCTTTTTACGAGAATTGCGCGGACGGAGGAAAATGAAATTTCGCACACTTAGAGCAGGGGCACACGATGCGTTGCGGCGCCGCACCGCAAAGATTTCGCCGTATCGGCGGGCACACGATCGGTGTGGCGCCGCAACGTTATCATGTCGCAGCCGTGGATCGTAAAAGACGTCTGTTGTTGGCCCGACTATGTGCCCATGTGTGACGCTGGACGCATAAACAACTGAGCGGTGCCGCTCCGACGTCGCAACGCATTCACCCGTCCCCGCCTCGTCTCGGTGGTTGCTAATCCGGTGCCGCAGCGCATCGTGTGCATGCCTCAGATATTTCTATGTAAAATGACGCAGCGACACCGCTCCGATGCCACACCGCCGCCGCAACGCGTCGTGTGTCCCCGCTCTTATACTTTATATACAGAAGTAACGACAAGAGCATTAATTATGCATAAAAATATACATTAAATCAATAATATAAAAAACATTACACAACTACCATGTCTTTGACACACACACGTATATATACTCTTTTGTTTATTGTTAAAGTCAAATTAACAGTGTAGTCTTGGCGAAATCTGTGATTATAGAAATATAGTCTTTGACAACAGAACCTTAATAATGTTAAAATTATAATTTAAAAAATAATCGTTTTTTCGTGAGTAGCTTCATTTTGATGAGACACCCAACAATTTCCTCTATGAAAACTCTCGATTGTGGTAGGTAATATGGGTAGCAGTGATAAAAGATGTCAATTTGATGATTCTCAAAAATTGAAAACTAAATGATTTTTTTTGTTAACACAACTAGTAACGTGCAAATTAAATATTTGTTACGCTTCAACCAATCATCATGAAATTTTAAAAGCAGTAGTCAAGGGTACAGAAGCACATTAAGATAACTTTCTCTGCCTTCCTTACTGCCCTTGGTTGCCAGTATAAATAAAACACAGACATTATACAACCATATAATTTAATATGCATTCGATCACGAATTCCGTATAAATACAGTCAATGTCATTTATATTTTAACATTGGTGCCATCCTTATATTATTAACCTTTTCATTTAATTTCCTTCCGTTTCGCCGATCATTCTTTTCGTTTGAATTTTTTTATAATTTCGGAAGTTCCTATTAAAAGCTCGATCCTTTAGTAGCTCACAACGCCCGAAATGCTCCGTCCGCCGTTCCACAAGGCGACAGCGGTCGTTACGGTCGCGGCGAGAACGTCACTAATGACGTCGTGATTTTCGCTCACGCAGCGCTCACAACGACCCAAGTCAAATCGTGGTCGTTGTGAGCCACTAATGGAACGCGCTGTAGGTCTCATGAGATTTAAAATAATTTTTTTCCGGATGAATGTGATGATTCCATATTTTAAGCTGTTTAAATGGCAATTTCTCTAAATCATTGCATTAAATATTATAACATTGCTAGATGATTGTGTCGTTAATATAAAACTTATGAAAAAGATATATAAATTACTTTTTTGAAGTAATAAACTCTTATGGGAGGGTAAACCGCTTCGTTACGTAACTCGTTACAGCGCCAGTCCGCCTGGCTTCCCTTTCTCTCACGTTAGATTAGTTTGAGTTATCACTTCTATTGGGCGTCCCGAGACGCATACCGCCTTTCTTTTTTCTATAGTGGTTTGAAGTAGCGGTGTGCGATTATGAGATATACTAATGATATCATTCGATTATGAAGATGTCTCGAGATATCTCGATTATGATAGATAAGTAGTTACTAATTTAGTTGTGAGTACTTGTGAGACTTATATTTTTGTACACAGGTAAGTGTTCGAGAACATTACATACACATACATGTAAACTTACCGTTATAAAACTCCACCAAAAACAAATACGCTAGCCACTCGCACCACCGAAAACGAGACGACGCAATGAACAACTCACTATAGTTGGAATGTTACTAATAGTATTGAATTATATTACAACTAATATTAGTACTACTAATCAAATCGTTGAAAAAAGTTGACACATTGAAATGTTGGTATTGGATGTTACTAATACCAAGATTACAATGTCTCGCTCGACTTTCGACGTTTTTCAACGATTTGATTAGTAGTACTAATATTAGTAACATCATTCTTTTATGAAAACAAATTGGTAACTAATTTCATAATCGATTATCAAGATTAGTAATTCAAAGTAGAGGTGGGCGATTATACTTATTTATATAATCGAATTACTCGCTCCTTCACCCTATTCCGTGGCACTAGGGGCCCTAGTGCCCCGGTCAGTGTTGCCATCTTGCCCAAAGAAAAAGTTGCTAAACATAAGATGTTGCTAGATTGGAAGAAATTGATGCCAAAAGTGGCTAAACGAAAAAAAAACGTAGGATAATTTGTTTTCCTATTATTACAAGCTTTCGTTTAACTTGTTTTAGTTAGTGTGGGTCAAATCTTGCAAGCTAAATTTAACTCACTTCTCAGTGTCCGATTGAGCTTAAATTTGGAATACACTTTTGTTCTAAAGACAATGCAATTAAAAGGCATTTCCATGATGCAAACACAAAATTCACGCTAAACAACAATTCTAAGTAAACGCAAATCGCAAAGTAGCTCATACGAAATGCACTCATGCCGTTGTACCGCAAGCAACGAACCAACCTACATTTTAATTCGAGGCCCCCGGGAGTTCCCCTTGAATTGAAAGGAATCCCCAAATCTGACAAGATTACACATCGACAATTTTGGGGATGTTTTCTCGTAACTGAAAAACTTACCAAAAACTTTCATTAAAGTTAACAGTCTGAATGCGCCTACGAACATTTTATTGCATTACAAAATGATTCAAACTGTTAACTTCAATAGTTACTTTTATAAAAGTAGCTAGAAATGTTGGCTAAAAAATTTAGCTACCAATTTTTTTTCTTTGTAGCTAACTATTTCAATAATGTGGCTAGATCTAGCTATAAAGTGGCTAATGTGGCAGCACTGGCCCCGGTATAAGGTTAAGGAGCTAGGTATAATGCTCCTCTGCCTCAAAGGAAGATCTTCCAGCGAGGCTGGTTTTGTTCCTCACAGACCTAAGCCTATCTATTCTTCGTACGTTTCGGGAGACGTTTGCGCCCTCAATTATTGCACAGCGCCATCTATCGGCTTATAAGTGTTCCACTATAGGTTAAACAATATACTATTGCAGTTCATTAAAAAATGATTTCGGAACACTGATAATTTCTATCTATCATTTAAGGGCTATGCTTTGGTTCAGTAGAGCCTCCTGCAGTACTATATATAGATCGTTCAAAAAGGGCCTTCTAAAGAAAAGACAAAAATCCGTTACTAACAAAAGGTTAATATTATACAAGATTACAATCAATACTGATATTACAAAAATATCTGGAATCATTATAAAACTCTTCTCTTAGAACTAAAAACGATAAAAATACTGAATAAAAATACATTTAGAGCTTTGTGCTGCAGAAAATCATCACTCGACGGTTGAAAAACATAAATAAACACTTCAACTCAAGGCTTAATTCATCAAATACACAATCAATAGAAAAACAAACATGAATATTTATAATTATTTATTAACATGCATTTTCATAAGTTTACAGAACGATCAAGAAACGTCATAATTATGTATTATACTTTATTCAGTCATCATTTAATTTTATAAATCGTATAATCTGTACATATGATAAAACTGTAGAGGTCGAATTTCTGTGCAATGAAGAAATTGCTAAAAACCGAGTCAGGCGGATGTAAGAAGCGAAATAGAACGAATTTAGATTTTTTGTAAATTTTTGTTCCTCTGTTTGTACCGGCTAATCTCCGAAACGACTGGACCGATTTAAATGAAACTTTGTATGGTGGTAGCTTATATCCCTGATCATCATATAGGATACTTTTGATCCCGAAAAATTAAAGAATTCCCGTGGGCTAGTTAAAAATACTTTAATTACTTAAACGGCTTATTATACAACTATCATCATAATAAATAAACTAGATGGCGCTGATAGTATTCTACATAACGATCGTGACGCGGACGAAGTCGCGGCTACCAGCTAGTCTCTAATAAATGATGACTTAGTAAAGACCTGGTTTTTATTTGATTTTTTCATTAAATTATATCGTATTTTCTTCGTTCTATAAGGTTAGGAAAACGCATATTCGAGGTGTTGTAATATAAACTACGATATTGGATATCCCCAAATTAAGCAAGTAACGCTTGTGTTATGGGTAATACAGAAAGGACTACTACTCTAGGGCCGATCCCTGTTGAAAAATCTTTTAAGTAAAAGATTGTGCTATCGGTTCGATATTTTTGAAGTGATATTTCTTATGGGAGGCTAAACCGCTTCGTTACGTGACGCGTTACGGCGCCAGTCTGTCTGGCTTCCCTTTCTCTCACGCATACGACAGCGGTAGGCAAGGCCCTCCTCTCTCACTCTAACTTACAACGCTAGCCGTATTACAGTAATTAGATTAAATAATTATACTAATAATGTACATATTCAATTCTAATGTACCTACATGTTGTAACATAAAATTTAAGTAATAATCTAACCTTTTCTCAAGTTAAACAATTTCAACATTAAATACTTTTTTTTTCCAGGGGAAATCCGTTTGAGGACCGTAGGCCGCGCGAGAGGGAAAGGTCGCGGCCCGTGTGTGGGATTCGCCGGGTCGGGGTGGCACTAGCACCCCACGTTGAGATGTGGGGAACTATTGCCACGCCGCGGTTAGGGATACCCACTAAAACCCCTGAGCGATCACGAGAGTCCTTTGTCCAGGCTGTGGGCTCGCTCGCGCATTCACCACCAGCCTGGACGGACGGTGGCCGGCCCCTTGCGGGCTGGCCTCTCCATTTGGGTCTCTCCGGCTTCTCTACCTCACCGCGAGGTGAGAGAGGGCGCGCGTCCCTCCTCTCCGGCCTTTATGTGCGGGCGGGTCCGGTTTCCCCGCCGGTCGCTCGCACGGCCGTAGCCTACGGCGGCTGGAGGTCGTCATGGACGACTCTCAGACGCCGCCGCCGGCTCTGACGGGAGGGGAGCGTCGTGGATTGCTCCCTCTCCCGCTCAACATTAAATACTAACTTAGATTAGTTTAAGTTATCACATCTGTCGGGCGTCCCGAGACGCACACGCTTTTTAACTGAAATGCGTTTTAATTGTATTCCATACTGATGAGGTTTTACAAAATAGCTCCCTTAATGGAAATACAAATATAAACACTTGTCAACGAACTCTTTGTTATTTACTACGGTCTGAGTGTCTAGCATGGATGCCCATAGTCCATTGTATTTTACCCATAATATAAGCATAAGTTGATTCATTGGGTATTATGTGCACTTTAATCTGTGTGTTTACTTTCCTTCCTTATACATATTTATTTTATATTTCTATAAAATACTTAACATGCCGTGTCTGAACATTGAAGCTGTTAAAAAACAACTGAAATAGACTATATAAGGGGGCGTCCATAAATTACGTGAGGTGCGTAAGGGGGGGAGGGGGTCGAGTCAAATCTCATCTAATCTTACGTTGGAGAGAGGCCCCCCTCTCACGGCAAATATCACGCATTTTTTTTTATTGGACTGAATTAGAGTAGGTATTTTTTTTAATCACAGTAGTTACGATTTAATTATTCTATTGTTAAATCTTTATTACACTTATAATTAAACTCTCAGCAATATTGATTACTAGTCTTAATTAGTCGTAAATAAAAGCACGAAGCAAATTTGTTTTTTTCTTTTTACAATAACAATCCAACGCGTTTACGTAAGAAACTCACATTTTGAAAAATCTCACGTGAAATTGGGGGATGGGGGAGGGGGTTGAATAAAATCTCACGACATCTCACCAGGGGGGAAGGGAGGGGCAAAAAATTTAAAAAAACACCTCACGTAATTTATGGACGCCCCCTAAACGATGGAGAACACTATGCAAATTTTTTATAGATTTCTTGACTGTTTTTTCGAGATTCATGTAAAAACTACTGGACCGATTTCGCAGAGGTTTTCGATGGTCGACAGCAAATTCTTAGGATTAAAATCTGCGCTACTTATTATTCTGGGAATCCCGCGGGAATTTTTCTGGGAATGATTTAAAACGGGCAGATTAAAAACAATAATTCAAATGTGATTTTTTTCACTGATCCATAGCAAATTTTATGTAATAAAATATATGATATTTTTATCACGGGAATCCCGCGGGAATTTCAAGTCAAGCGTGGACGAAGTCGCGGGCATACCCTAGTATTTCACAATTTTATACTCAGTGTCTAACAACGTGTTACTATGCAAGCTGTGGTTTATAGGAGATGCAAAAGTATTTTAATCATAATGGTTAATTCACAAAAGCCGTACATAAAAGTATATACTTACAAACAAAAAACAACTTAATAGTAATTTTGTCTTTCAATAGTCTTTTCAGGCGATTTCTACAATCCCTAATTATAATTAATCATTTCAAAGATTATTAATAAAATATAAAATTAAACAATAAAAAATACATTAACTTCATTCATGTAATTATTGCACCAGTATCAATTTGATCAAGGAACGATTTTTCAATGTTTATTTTTAACTATCATGTACTTTACTATTGGATAAAGTTATGACGTCATGACTTTGTAGACTCGTACAGAATCGATTAGACAGCGAGGTTTTTTTTGTGTGTCGCTTCTTTGCTTAACGATGTGAAAATTGAAATGTGATCGGACCGGACCGGAACCAGATTGAAGCGTGGACGAGGTCACAGTGTGAGTCAAGCCTTATAATACTTCAGATTTAAGTTATACAACTCGCACGTCAATCTAATTCATGACATAAATACAGAAATAATAATTATTAACCAAATGTATTTTCTGTTATTATTTTTAAGGGCCTACGTAAATTGAGTTCGCTATCCCGCTCGCGCAACTCCGCATATATGGAAATATATAAGTTTACTCACAATCGCTTCTTTGCTTCAATAACGTGACATATCCCAATACTCACTTATTTCACTCACTCACTTTATTGTGCTAAATTTATCATATTATCACAACTTTCTCATGTATTAAGCTTTTTGAAGCTTAG
Organism: Dendrolimus punctatus; assembly: GCA_012273795.1. Lineage (NCBI taxonomy): Eukaryota > Metazoa > Arthropoda > Insecta > Lepidoptera > Lasiocampidae > Dendrolimus > Dendrolimus punctatus. The sequence continues at coordinate 191,095 of CM022537.1, forward strand.
TAAATTGACACTAAATTTAATTGTGAAAAGTATTGAAAAATGTATAAATATGTTTGGGTAAAAGCTTTTTTGAAACTTTAAAAATGGCGAACTGTAAATTTGGGTTTTTCAAGATACCACGTTATTGAAGCAAATTTTTTTGAAACTTTAAAAGTGGCGAACTGTAAATTTGGGTTTTTCAAGATACCACGTTATTGAAGCAAATTTTTTTGAAACTTTAAAAGTGGCGTACTGTAAATTTGGGTTTTTCAAGATACCACGTTATTGAAGCAAAGAAACGATATGTATTCTACGGATCACCATAATAATATTACGAATGTTTAAAAAATACCAATGTTATTCAAACAAGGCTCCGTGGGCGATTGCCCCGTCTCCAACCAGGCGCATCATTGGCGGCAAGCAGATTTCTTTAAAAATATTACATCTTTAATTAATCTCATACCGTTTCAATTGCCTTGTTGATAACAATAATGAGCGCTAATCAGTTAATTGTGCACGTCAAAAAACACGAATGATCTAGCACTAGTTAAAAAAGTGGTTGCAGCCAATGTTGCGCATTGGTTAATTGCCCGCCAACTATAACAATAATTGCCACCACACATAAAAATTGAATGAAATTTTTACATGAATTGTATTTTATATGTAGAACCGTATATGACGTATATGAATCAAATTGAAGACGTGAGTGGATGAAGGTGATATGTCGTATATTCGGTTTTTTGCTTTTTTTGCGTAGACGAAGGTTTTAAGTCGATACCAAATGAATACAGACCTTAGACCATAGATATAAGGTGTCTACGACACGGTGTGCTTGCCATAAAGGTAATATATTAGTGGCAACACTAGAGGTTGCGCAAATTTGGGTTTGTGAGCCTGGCAACACAGACAGGTAGTAGGAAACTGAATCGATGTATGGCAATACCAAATAAAGTCTTCTTCTAATATCCGCATCGGTGTGTAGACATTTTCCTTGGACAACCTAATCCACGAATATACATTAAATCGCACAAATTAGCGAAGTAATAACCAAATCAAACATAAGGCATATTTAAAAAAATAAAGGTTGAAAAAGACGTAAGTTCAGTTCAGTATAAAGTAAAAGTAAAACTTTTATCTCGATTTACTCAAAATTGGAATTATGCGACTTATCATCTTCATCCACTCATGTCTTCAATTATTTTTAAAAAATAAGTGGAATACACTATATGAACCATTTTTTTTAGATTCTTGTATGTCTGTTCGGAATTCACGCAAAAACTACTGGGCCGATTTAGATGCGGTTTGCGCTGATCGAACGCAAATTCTTAGACTTCATATCTGCACTAATCCCGGGAATTCCGCAGGAATTTTCCAGGAATTATTTAAAATATCTAGATTGAAAAAAACGAATTTTCGATTTTTTCACTGATCGATAGCAAATTTTATGTTAAGAAAATGTGTGATATTTTTTATCCTGGGAATTGCGCGGTAATTTTCCTGGGAGCGATTGAAAGTTGTTCGAACGCATAAAAGTTAGCTTATTACGATACAGTTTCCACTAAAACGATAGCTAACATTCTTTTTTGAATCCTGACACATTTTGCGTCCCGGGAATCCCGCGGGAATTTCACGTTGAGCTTAGATTAAGTTGCGGGCATATTGTAGTACATAATATTATTGTTGAGATACACAGGTTAGTTTTAAGAAAATTCTTTCAATTTATATCTTGAAAAATGTGCGAGCGAGAAAGAAAACTGTTTAGGTAGATCCTAAATCAAAATATGCAAACCACTATGCAGTCAATAGATTAAGGTAATTTACAAAAGAAATATTTATTGTTATTAATCGTTTTCCTCATAATTATTGCGAAAAATGTCCCGTTTCATAATAGAAAATAATAATAATAATTGAATTATTGTAAATAATAATTAATTGCTTCACCTTTCAGCTACGACTTTGAAAACTTGAATACGCTGGGTGAGCTCTTCTTCTGGGGTTTGTTTTCGGCGACCTGAAATATAATTATCCTTTAGAATTATTTTTTTAACCTCCGGACGGACTAGGTTATCCGGTCTTACTTATCGTATGAAGCTTTGTTTTTTTATTTTATTTTTGTGTTTTTATCTTTATTTTCTTTTCAATTTTGAAACGGATAAATCTTTTAAAAATTAATATGCGAGAGAGAGATAAGGTTATAACACATTATTGTACACCATTACAGAACACACAGAAAAACTTATTGCTTTAAAATATTCTAAATGTGCACAACGAGCGGTCTTATCGCTAAGAAGCGATGTCTTCCAGACAACCCGTGGCAGGAATAAGAACATATTATATTGGTCAAATGTGGTATACATAAATATATTATACGATATGCAGTGACATACATTATATTTTATTCAATAATAAGCATATAAGTATTTAAAATATAATATAAGTAAACATTATACTTAATTGACATTTATAAATATACCTATTAATATTACATATTACGTGGAATAATGCGGACCAAGATATCCCGTCAAGCAATTTTAAGAATTTTTATATGGCTCTCTGTCTGGAAGTTCCAGCAAAGCTCTGAAACGGCTGGGCCGATAATACCTAATATAAGATATAATAATAATATAAGATAAGGAGTATTATCCCCGCAAATAGCTATTGCGCCTGGCCGCCATTTTGGTGACGTAAGCGTAGCCGACCACTCAGTAGAGATACACTCTACACTAGTATAAGTTTAGTATTAAAATTGGGATAAATTAATATAATAAGTTACTCGTAAGATACATACACTTCAACACAAATTAATTAATGTCACACACAAGAATTAAAATAATAAGCGTGTAAAATTTAAAAAATTAAATCCAGGAATAAAGCTCTAAAAAAGTGTACGGAATTAGATTCCGTTGAGTATTCAGATTCATTTTATTTGCTTAAAACATGGTACATAAATTTGAGGTGATATTAGAATACAAGGTTCACATGTTTTGCCTATAAGGCGTGCAAATGTTCAAGAAAGAAGATTACTAAAACACACACAAAACACATCATCACAATTTATAAAATTATTATAAAATTAACAAGGACCAAAAATATACATTAATATCAATCATGATCATTGTCAAAAAATTATCCTAAAAATTCGTTAACAGAGTAAAAACATTTATCCAACAACCATTTATGTAGTCTTTGTTTAAAAAGATTTGTGGGCAAATATTTAAAATCTTCTGGAAGTTTGTTATAAACCTTCACCGACATAGACATATACGACATATAGTAGTTAAAAAAAATCAGTCTGTTAGCATCAGTGGCCGGCGAGTACGCGTACATGTCGGGTTGCGGATGACGTCACGTGAACGTCAATTTGACAAGGTCCCAGCGCATTCGCAATTTGCGGGGATAATAGCTTAGGCTACTTTAAATCATAGGGTTCCGCGAAAAAGTCCCACGCGGTAAAGAATGAAAAAGAAGGGTGAAGGGCTTACAGTCCTCTCCCCGAGGAGCAGCCTCGCCTTGTCCTCCTCGAGGGGCTCCGGCGCCGCCGCCGCTCTCCTGTGCAACTGCAGTTTCTGTCTTATTGCCTGAGACAGTATTACCCTGCAAAACAAATGTACATATCGCACCGTTGGTAGAAGAAAGTCGTAAGTGAAATTACGTCAATTTTTTTTTTATTTCACTATTCGATAAAGGACATTATGATACATATGCTCAACAAGTTCCAAAAAAATATCCCAATAAATGACGGAGATATCGCAAATTTAGCGAAATGCTAAGATTTTTATTTTTTCAAATATTCACTGTATAAATTAAGTAAGTTTTGTTTATACTAGGTCATTTGTGAAATTTTCGCTGTCAATATAAGCTTATTATTACTTACTTACTTATACGCCATAGAATTGAAATATACGTGCATAAACTAACTTACATACTTTTGTCACGATATTTGTTAAACAGATAAACGCGGAAATCTAGTTACGTATTTCTTCTACTAAATTTTTATCATTATTTTTTTAAGTAAACACAATTATGTGTTTACTTAATTAATTAAACTGGTCGGCAAGAATACGTGAGTAAAATCACGATGCTGTGATCCGTGTGAATACCGTAGCAACAATGTGGTTACTTTACTTATTCTTAAAAGCCATAATACCATGACGGGGATTAAAGACGTAACGGATTAATTTTAAATTATCTCGAAAGCTAGTCAATATTATTTTAAATCAAATAGACAGGTATCTGCAGATTACTTTTGTCTATGAAGTCTCCTTAGAACACATTTATCCTAAGATTTACCATTTCTCCACAAAACAGTTTTTTTAAGTTCCTGTAAACTTTATGGTTTTTTTTCACTTGCTTCCTTTTTCTACGAATGGTGCGATATGTAAAAGTTAAACACTGTACACTTGTATGCGACAGGTAAAGAGCTCTATCTGCCCTAATTATATATGTATGTATCTATATGTATATCTGTATGTATTTTTTTTTATTGCAGGAGTTCAGCAGACAGGCAGACGGCCCACTTGATGGAAAGCGGTTACCATCGCCTATGGACATTTGCAACACCGAAGGCGCTACAAATGCGCTGCTGTTCTCTTAAGGGAGACTGGAACCTGGTCACGAATGCCGGAACACAACTCAAGGTTGTTATGGCGGCATACTCTAGACCAGGGGTGGTAGCCATCAGCCATGTATTTTACTATGTAAATATTTTAAGTTAATATACATTTAGGTATAATAACCTATATACTTATGGAAATAAACTTTAATATACACAACTCTTCCTCTCGTTTTCCCACTCTCGCAAGACCTATGGATTTGCTGGAAGACAACTCTTTTTAGGGTTAATCTCGCCTTTGTACATCACCACTATTGTGTAGTATTATATGTAACTATTTTGTGAACAATAAAGAATAAAAGAGTTTTTCATCATGATTTTTAAGAACACATCTTTAACGAGCCGTTAAACGTCATATAACTATTATGAATAAAGAGATAGATAGACGTAATAACCTTGTAGTAAAATATCTATCTCTGCATAAGCTGCTATAGATCTAGGTGACGTAGCCAGTCTTTCTTCTCTAGTGTTTTGTTACCACAAAAAATGGTCTGTACTGTTGACCAGACTCATCTATTCTTATGTATTTCGAAGCGCTGAATCTAAATCTGGGATCAGTTCACACCCTCAAAATTTTGAGTGAATTGCAAAAAAACCGCAAATAATGGAAAACAATTAGGTAGTTGACAATTTTTGGGAAACAGGTTTATTTTGAACCTTATGGTCTGTTTTAGTCAAAATATTAATATTTCAGCAAAAAAACAACATTAACATACTTAATTTAACAATTTTATAAATATTTTGACATTTCGTCACAAAAACGCGTCAAGCTGTAATGGCGTCTCGCATGACGTCACAGTGTGCAAAACAAACATATGTTTCGTTGAAGTGTCATCTGAAAAGTCATTGATAACTTCTTGCGTTTTGCACACTATGACGTCATGCGCTCTGATCGGCGTTCATTGTAACGTGGCTAATGGCTGCAATAAAACAATTTTATTTCTCAAAAATATCAATTCATATTTAATGTTATAGTTAAAACAATTTATTTTTGTCATATTTATATCGTAATCTACGATATATATTAAGATCAGCCTATATTTTTCATACTGTCAACTACCTAATTGCAGTTATGGCCATTAAAAAAGTTTGATGGAACTAGATCATGTATGAAATTTATGTATTTTATATTTAATAGCAATTTTCATACCATCATTTTTAACCCGAAAAATCTACTGAAACTCGAAAATCATAAAAACCAAATGAAATCTTCTTGTATGAAATAGTTACACAAATTTTAAATACAGAGTAAAAACAGTCTTACCGCCTAGTATCATTCTTAGTAGCTAAAAGCAGATCGAGCCACGTCCAGGTGACGTTGTGGTATTCCAGAGTAGGGATGACCAGCGGAAGGTCCCTCACATCCTCAAGGTTCTTCTCCTTGCTGCCTTTATACGACACACGGACAGGCACTTCCGGTATCTTTATGTATATGAATAGTTTGTTCTTCTCTGCTCTCTCCTGCACGAGCAAAACAAAGCTGATTAAGAAACTCAATTGTCAACCGATTGCCGGGCAGTAAACGCCTTTATGTACACAAGAAAGAAAGTTTAAAAGAAAGTTTTTTTCATAAAAAATGAAATCAATGTAAATGTAATTAAAACTACTGGGCCAAACTATGTCAAATTTTTAGGGGAACAAATGGCGGCTATTCCGCGTCGAACAAAAAAAGAATCACCTAAATCGGATCATAAATCTAAGAGTAATCGGTGAACATACATAAAAAAAAGATTCCGACGAATTGAGAACCTCCTCCTTTTTTGAAGCCGGTTAAAAAAAGTTATTTGTTCTTTCCTTAAGCGAAATTCACCAAAAATAGTTATGATTTTGTAGGAAAAGTAGCTTTTTTTTTACAAGTTTTTATTTAAGTTGCAACGGATGTATGTATGCAAGTAAGTTAGGGTGGAATCTTACAAGTTAAATTTGACCAACTTCCCGGTTTCCGATTGAGTTGAAACTTTACACGCATATGTATATCGCGTGACAATGCAATAATATGGTACCACGGAGCTGATCTGATTATGGAGTCGGAAGGTGGCCATAGGAACTCCTGTACTAAACAAGATAGACCCGTCGTGTTTGGGCTCGTTTTACTTGTCTTGGCTAGCACTCTGCTGCTACATGATATCCAGGATTCAAAAGCCTTTAAAGCTTTTTAAAAACAAGTTATTTTATGAATAATTTTGTTGCGAACAGAATGTTGAAAATTATAAAATTTACATTGAGTTATACGGTTATTGCTCAAAATATAAATCAATTAAATTGTTCGAGTAAAACAACAATAATCCCTATTAATATTATAAATGCGAAAGTAACTCTGTCTGTCTGTCTGTCTGTCTGTCTGTTCCGTTTTCACGTAAAAACTACTGGACCGATTTGGCTGAAACTCAGTATATATATATTTTTTCGATACCGAGGATGAACATAGGATACTTTTTATCCCGAAAAATGGGATAGTTTCCGGGATAACATGATATTTGTCTGTTTGTTTGTTATGCTTTTACGTAAAAACTACTGGACCGATTTGGCTGAAACACAGTATATATATATATATATATATATATATATATATATATATATATATATATATATATATATATATATATATATATATATATATATATATATATATATATATATATATATATTTTCGATACCGAGGATGAACATAGGATACTTTTTATCCCGAAAAATGGGATAGTTTCCGGGATAACATGATATTTGTCTGTTTGTTTGTTATGCTTTTACGTAAAAACTACTGGACCGATTTGGCTGAAACTCAGTATAATATATATATATATATATATATATATATATATATATATATATATATTCGATACCGAGGATGAACATAGGATACTTTTTATCCCGAAAAATGGGACAGTTTCCGGGATAACATGATATTTGTCTGTTTGTTTGTTATGCTTTTACGGAAAATTTACTGGACCGATTTGGCTGAAATTCGGTACGTATGTAAATTAAATACTGAGGATGGACAAGGGGTAATTTTCATTTTAGCCTTTTTGGTAATTTTGGCCTATTTGGTAATTTTGGCCTTTTTGGTCATTTTGGCCTTTTTGGTCATTTTGGCCTTTTTGGTCATTTTGGCCTATTTGGTAATTTTTCCTTTTTGGTCATTTTGGCCTATTTGGTCATTTTGGCCTTTTTGATAATTTTGACCTTTTTGGTTATTTGACCTTTTTGGTCATTTTGGCCTATTTGGTCATTTTGGCCTATTTGGTCATTTTGGCCTATTTGGTCATTTTGGCCTTTTTGATCATTTTGACCTTTTTGGTCATTTTGACCATTTTGATTATTTTGGCCTTTTTGGTCGTTTTTGCCTATTCCGTCATTTTAGCCATGTCGGTCACTGTGGTATTTTGGTCATTTAGACCATTTTGGCCTTTTTGGTCAAGTTTTGTAATTTATTTTGTTGACAGATAGACGGGGGATGGTATATATAATTAACGATATAAAATGAAGTGAATGTTCTGTGCGCAAATACATAAAAATGTAATATAATATAACCTGTAGCACTTGCTCTATAAACAAGAGACACGCACTAGAGGTTAACCCGCGGCGCAGCCGCGGGGTAAACTCTAGTCTGAACATATTTGGACAAGCGTTCATTAACCTTCAGTAACTTGTAAATATTGTAAGCATTTTCCTTATTCAATGACAATTGTTTCTAATAATTTTGTAAGTAAACAATGCCTTCTTATAAATTACCACTCACATTCGTCTAACCAAATGATTACATATTATAATTATTAATAATCGACGTCATGTTTGCCTGTCTTACGTCTCATTCAATGGAAACTTGAAGGGCGCTCTCAGACATGGCCTAATTCAGCCAATCGTCTCTTTGTATTTAAATTATTCCAGACCGCAAGTGTTTTAATGAAGAAAACCATAGTGAATACACGAAAATACAAAAGTACTCTGTTTTGTTATAACCAAATATAGTCGTGATTAGTTTAGTGGCTAATGCATTAATGTTTCATTCCGATAGGTGTATATTGATAGGACGTGTTCTTTTAGTATCTCACAACGGACAAAATGCACCGTCTGCCGTTCCACAAGCCGACCGCGGTCGTTATGGTCGTGGCGAAAACGTCACGGATAACGTCATCGCTTTCGATCACAGCGCTCACAACGACCCACGTCAAGAGCTAGGTCGAAGTGGGCGTTGAACACAGAGCATTAATTCTCTCATCTCTTGACTATTTTTATTTCGAAAATATGCTATCGAAAAAAATCACATTGGAATTCGATTTCTTTTAAACTGTCTATTTAAAATAATTCCCAGAAAAATTACCGCGGGATTCCCAGGATAAAAAGTAGTGTAAATCTAAGAATTTGCTGTCGACCAGCGAAAACTGCATCGAAATCGGCCCAGGAGTTTATTTAAATGAATCCCGAAGAAACAGACAAAAATCTAAAAAATGTGTTGCTTGTGAGGGGACATATTTATTTTAAAATCTTGAGAGGTGTCAAAGGACACCCGGATGGAACGAAGTTCCTTTCGATTAATTAGTGAAGGCATTGTAATTTATTTTTTTAGTTATAATAATATAATAGAAAGACGAAACGAAAATAACTGGCTTGCTTTCTATGAGAGATAGAGAGAGACAGACAGAGAAATACGCGCACGCCGCACGGCTTACAACTATAGCAAAAAGTGTCGTTACAACTTTTGGTCTTAATTTTTTCCGTCTAGCCCCCTTTCGCAACGCGCGATAAGAAACTTCATTCCAAAATAAATGTGTTTTTCCATCATTTTAACAGTCTCGTCCAGTGGTTTTTTTTATAGGTTCAATGTACAAACACGGCAAGTTTCGAATTTCACAATATTATAGATTTATGAGCTGAAAAATTTTACCTTCATTTTCTCAACATCATCCTTGTCTTTCTTGTCTCTCTTCACATAGAAGTTAGAATTGGAGTCCTTTCCCTTCTTCTTGACTTTCTTGGAACCTGTCGAAACGAGGCTTGCTGATGAGGAAGGCCTCAGGGTGCCCTCCTCGTCTTCCACGTCGTCAATGGAGTCGGGATCCCGTTCGGGGAAGCAGAACTTTAGCATTGTGTTGAAGAATTTCTTCGTTAGACCTGTATAATAAATTGCACGATTTTTATTCATACAAGAACAGAGAGAGAATACGAAGTCCTGTAGCAGGATGAAGTATCATAACAAGTGACAGATCAACCCATAGCCTGGTACGGTATTTGCCCGTGTGGATGGCTACCACTCCTGGTCTAGAATATGCCGCCTTAACAATCTGTAGTTCCAACACCAGTGGCTAGGTTCCAAAGCCTATAGGAACTCCTGTACTAAACAAGATAAACCCGTCGTGTTTGGGCTCGTTTCACCTGATTTGGCTAGCACTCTGCTACATGATATTCAGGATCTCAAAAGCTCGTATTTAAAAACCCTTTTAAAAACAAGTTATTTATTTATAATGAGTCCCTTGAAATGTTACGTCATGTTCTTAAATGGTGAGAATATTAAGACGTAATTGAAGACGTGAGTGGATGAAGGTGATATGTCGCATATTCGGTTTTTTGCGTAGATGAATGTTATAAGTCGATACCAAATGACTACAGACCTTAGACCATAGATATAAGGCATATTTAAGAAATAAAACGTTGCTAAAGGTGTTAAGTTCAGTTCAGTTTCAAAGAAAAGTAAAACTTTAATCTCGATTTACTCAGAATTGGAATTATGCGACTTATCACCTTCATCCAATCATGTCTTCAATTATTTCCGAATATTACACCACCACTACGACAAAAGAAATGTTAGTACTGGTAAAACCCATACATAATGTATCTCACCAGTGAGTTGGAACTCATACAATATCTATTTTTCAGGATTCATCTCACAAAACTCACTTGTGAATGAGCCATACAACGTAAAATAGGTCGACTGCAGCTGCCATTTTATCCAGGTAATTAAAAATCAGATTACAGTCATTACATACATGCAATATCAAAAATTGAAATAACATGGATGAATTCGCATTGTTTGCATTTGCCTGACATTGACTACAGTTAGGATATAATATTGTCAGAGGACAAAAAAAATACTTCGAGTTCTAAACATTATTGCCAAGCTGGCTGTACTCGTAGACCTACCGGAGATTTGGCGAGAACTAAAAATTGTTGTGCTGTGCAGTTTTATTTTTTAAAAATGTCTAAATTCCTCTAAAATGAACCGTAGCTGTGGGATATCGATAGTTTTTGAGTCATATGTGGCTTTTCGCGTTGTCACAAGAACTCCGTGAAACGGCAGCAGTTGATAACCTACAGTTCAGCTGAGCTATACATAGGCTTAAGAGAATGAAGAAACTGTATTGTAATCTAAGATGTGGCTCAAAGGCCTCCGTTTGAGGACCATAGACCGCGCGAGGGGGAAAGGTCGCGGCCCGTGTGTGGGATTCGCCAGGTCGGGGTGGCACTAGCGCCCCACGATGGGCTGTGGAGAGCTATTGCCACACCACGGTTAGGGATACCCACTAAAACCCCTGTCCGATCTCGAGCGTCCTTTGTCCGGGCTGTGGGCTCGCTCGCGCATTCACCACCAGCCCGGACGGACGGCGGCCGGCCCCTTTGCGGGCTGGCCTCACCATTTTGTGGCCGGAGATCTGGGTCTCTCCGGCTCCTCTTCCTCACCGAGACGAGGTGAGAGGGGGCGCGCGGATCGACGCACGCCTCCTCTCCGGCATTAATGTGCGGGCGGATCCGGTTTCCGGCTCAAAGGCCTAGCTTCCAAGCCATAAACCTAACTAAATCGATTACCTATCCTGATGGGCACGACGTTGACCTCGAAGTGCTCCTTGACGGCGATGCCGCCGACGGGCGGCCGGTCGCGGCAGAAGACGCGCAGCGCCGCGCGCCGCGCCACCGGAGCCCGGCCCGACGCCGCCTGCGGCACCAACACCTTAAGGAAACAACCATCAATATATGTGAATTTATTTCAAAATGAAATGTTACAAATTACTTAATGGAAGTCATTTTTGTTTGGAAAGCGGTTACCATCGCCTATCAGGCGGCTTCGGAGTAAACGCTCCGAACGCAACCGGGATTTAACGCTCGGATGATGATGACTCATTGGTTACTAAGTAGCACTTGCGCACAAACTATATGGAATTATTTTTTATGAAAGTGTGAAGTTAACATTTTTAACTATAACTCAATTACCTCAGGGAATGGTTCATTTGGTAATAAGTTGGTGACGCGAACATATCCAACTTCAAGCTGATGTTCCACCGAATCGTCAGATCTTGATGTCTTCGTATACCTGCAACAAAGTTAATGGTCAAGAATAATAAAAACATTACAATACCAATCATACCACCATTATATAATTTCGAAATTATTTTCCATAAATAAAAAACTATGTTTTCAGGGAAAAAGTACAGCATGTTCAATGACGATAACAAAAATGCTGATCTTTATACGAAATATGGAAAATTTCGTCATAATTGGTTCATTCGCGTAAACTTTACATCTGCATGATTATATGTAGATGTGAAGTTATCTAGTATAAATTTTTTCTCTCAAAATTTATTATACATTGTATCACATCGCACATATATATTTTATTATTATACATGCAACTGATGCATTGCAATAATACTATTCAAAGTGTTCAAAAGGCGCCAAAACAGGAATTAATAAGCACTTTGAACATGCTCAACAAGATTCTTTTGAAATAACTGTTTTTTAAATAATTTTTAGAAACTATAGGTTGGCAAAGAAGAGTAGAAATTGACAGGGGGAGCCACTTTTCAACGTAACTTTAGCAACTCCAACATTACGACAAGAGTAATTTTAGTACTAGTTTATTAGTAACTTTCGAATTACGTCGAACATAGAGAAGTATCAAGTTGGTTTATTTACGATATAATCATCGTTAACATAACCTATGATGTTTACTTTAATAAAATCACATAAAATAGAAATGCTTAAAACTAGTGTTAGTAGAACTTATAGACTAAAGTTTTAGTACAATCGTAGTAGTTTGGAATACAGATATCGAGCGCCGGCTTTCGATTGTTACGCGATACATTCGCATGCACTTTTTTTGTCGCGTCGAAAAGCGGGTACACCGGCAGTGTCTTAACAGTCAGTACAATTATTTTTTCTTAGAGATTTTTTGCGTTCTATTAGTAGGTACGTATTGCAGTAGATGTCACTGTTCTCCAATTGAACACCAAATGAAAGAAAATAATATGTTTCGTTATACGCAGTTGTTTTAATACTTGTTTAAGAAATATTTGATATTTTTTTATGTTTTTGCAAGCCATGTCAGCTAATAAATATATTTTAAAGCGTGTAAATTCTATTCCTCACCTTTTTCATTGATATTTTTTTATGTTTTTGCAAGCCATGTCAGCTAATAAATATATTTTAAAGCGTGTAAATTCTATTCCTCACCTTTTTCAAATTATAAAGCTCTTTTTAACTTTAATTACTGGATTTTTGATGAATTGTCGATTTACCAGAAACTTATTTCAAAGATGTCAATTATGTCAAAACCAAAAAGACATTCCGATCGATATGAGTTACACTCGTGAATGTATGTACTTTGTTTGTGTTTTAATTATTTTTCGATAACTTTGTTTGATTCCTGGACTCCGAAGACTTCGCTTATCACGTTTACTAGTGTTCTGTGATCACGTTGGACTTACGCATGTACCCTGAACACTGATTTGCCTAACGATTTGTTCTCTGAGGACTTGGATTATGGCTTCTTCTAAAAGAGGTTGTTGTGTGCCCAAATGCGGTAAAACTTGTAAGTAAATCATCGTAACGGCACCAGATTAGATGTGGATACAAATGATGTTATGAAAATGTATGCCTTTGAATATTTTAATAAAAGGAAATATAATAAATCACGCTACCGCTAAATTGTTGTTTTATTTACTAACAAATATACATTTTTTTGGAAAGGCTTTTGGGAATTGTAGGAGTTAAATTATTAACTCCTGCAATTTCCAAAAGTCTAATATAAAAATCAAAATAATACTAGACCCCCTGGACGGTTTTTGCCGTTGAATAGTGTCGTATACCGATAGAGTGCGATAGTATATACATTGTGACTGTTGACTCTATATCTATCTATCTAGTATATATAAAGTACTCTGTGTACACCGGTGATTGGCCTGAAGACGCACGGTAACTGCTCTCGCGCAATATATTCATTATTAAATTAATTATTGGGAATTTCGATAATTACTACAGTGAGTGGAACATTATATTAGTAAATCTACACAGTGAACAAGTGGTTGTAACAAAATAGGACGAGGCGCGGCTGTTTTTGGACAGACATTTATCCATCCCTCGTAGTGTTTCCCTTGTAGCAGTAGTTTGGTAGGATACTTTATATATTTCCTCTCAAGGGGCGCCCTTCCCTGTGTTCCCCCTTGTTCCTGTTCCCGCCACCGCCGGCTGGAGTACCAGGTAAGTACCTAGTATATAAGTAACAAAAATTACGTTGTGGGTTTGGACCGTCGGGTTACCGATCCCGCCGTGTACGGTACAGTAGTGCTAGCTTTAAATTTGCTAGCACAACAATATTAAGAACGGGCACATCAAACCTGTCAGCCAGGACTCTTAATATCTTGCAAAGCAACGAGCTCTTTTCCACAACAGCGTAATAGTCGTCAACTCGTACTTCTGCTAACATACCTGACGCACTGCAGAACCTAAGCAGCCCCATCAAAGTCCTAACACCATGTAAATGTGATACTCACAGGAAGTTGGTGAGCAGCAGGTCGGCGATGCCGAGCTGGCCGTCGGCGTCGGTGAGCCGCCAGCGGGCGCTCTTGAAGCAGATCTCGTTGTAGCGGTGCGGCGGCGCGTGGTGGCCACGCGGCGCGGGCGCACTGCACGCGCGCCGCACCTCGCGCCACGCGCGCACCATCGCGTCCAGCTCCTCGCCCAGCGACCACACCGACTCCTTGCACTCGTTCACCTGCATAGTGCAACGACATGGACCTAGTTGTGCAAAATGGAACCAACCCACATACTGACAGTTTTGAGAAAAAGCCGTGTTTGGAACGAAGTTCTTAATCGCGCGCTGTGAAAGGGATTAGCGCTAGACAGAAAAAATTAAGACCAAAAGCTGTAACGCCACTTTTTGCTATAGTTGTAACTAACTTTAAAAAAAATAATTTTATTACAATCCGTCACTAATTAATCGAAAGGAACTTCGTTCCATCCGGGTCTCCCTTGACACCTCTCAAATTTTTTATTCAAATTTTGCAGAAAAAATATCTATACATATAATAAAACTGTAGAGGTCGAATTTCTGTACAATGAAAAAAAATGCTAAAAACCGAGTCAGGGGGGTGTAAGAAGTGAAATAGAACTAATTTAGATTTTTTTTTAATTTTTTGTTTTTCTGTCGGTTTGTCTGTTGTTTGTCTGTCTGTTTGTACCGGCTAATCGCCGAAACGACTGGACCGATTTAAATGAAATTTTGTATGGAGGTAGCTTATATCCCAGGTCACCATATAGGATACTTTTGATCCCGAAAAATTAAAGAGTTCCCGTGAGATAGTTAAAAAACTGTACCACGCGGACGAAGTCGCGGGCAGAAGCTATTTAGAATATTATATGTTCTAATGTAAAATATTCTAAATATTTTTCTCCAAAAATTTGAATGAAAACGGCTTTTTCTCAAAACTGTCAGTGTGTGGGTTGGTTCCATTTTGCATAAATAGGTCCAATTGTTAACGATGCCAAAATAGTTTGTAGCTTATAGAGATAGCTTTTAGAGAGTTGTTTCCCACGAGGGTAATGCTGATGCTGCGGTATGGAATAATTTAAGACGTTCCCCGTAACGTCCTCCATTGTCTTATATTTCGAAGTGAAACTTCTATATAGACGGGAGGGGGGGGGGGGTCGGTAATAGAACTTTTTCTGAAAAAGGCCGCGTGGAGGGGATGGAAGGTGGGTGTTTTTTTTAGTTCCGGATCGAATTCAGTTTTTTTTGTTTGATAAAATATAACATGTTCAAATAAAAATTCATTCATAAAATGTACCTAACCTAACCAAATCATAATTTGCAGTAAACCTGCGAAAAATCTAAATATGACACAGTAGAAGTGAAAGTTCAACGGACAAGCGGAAAAACGAATGGCAAGGACAAGTTTCACTTGTACTATGTGTCCCAGCACACATTTCGATTATTTTCAATAATTTCGATTTCGTTTAGAATAACGCCATTTGTGATACCATTTGAGTTTAAGAACCATAATCCTGACATCTGCCATTGCCATTGTATCTACACACACCAAATAAACGTTTTTTCTTTCATTCTTTTTACTTACATACATATCTTAGAAAATAGTTTCGCGATTTACCTGCATGTTTTGTTTTAATTTAGTGAGGAAATAATTGATTACTTTATAGGCAGAAGTAGCATCTTCCCAGAAAGGTTAGGTCGGGTCAAAAGAAATCGTGGCAAGTTTCTGCAAAATTTAGTTATATCGTAATATAATACAATGCCCGAAACAGAATATTTTAATTACCTGATCATCGAGATTCTTAAGCTCTTCAATAGCCACGGGATCATCGTCGGTTATAGAACGGTTCTTAAGGTAGTACTCCTTCTCTAATCTTCTTAGTTTTGCTAGAGATTCTCTTACCTGTATATAGACACAAAATAAATCATACACTGCGATCTATTTCTTCACAGTAAATAGAACGAATGTTTAAAAATGAGTAACCAAAATACTGTTCAAACCAATTTTTATTAACTGTTCTTCAAATTCTACAGTACGATAATAAAAAATCGGCCAAGTGCATGCTATTCTACATACAATGAAAGAATACACCACATAGATATATAACTAGTGTTTTCCCCGCGGCTACGCAACGTAAAAAACCTTGGGTCGAAGCTCTATATTAAACCCTTACTTTAGTTTCTTGTTCAATTCATTAGAATTACAAATAAACCACAGACCACAGCAAATACCCTACCACCCGGCTGTGGGTTGTTTTGTCGCCTCTTACGACAGAACGCCCCAACGCAGGACGTAGTATTCTTTGTCGGTTCAAATGACACGAACTACATAAACAAACGGACGAATAATTTTGTAACTTTTTTTTATTATTTATGAATTTTCGAAAATGGCTACGGAACACCAATAGAGCCGCAATAAATACATCAACACGTACTTAAATAAAACAAAATACTTATCTAGACTCATGACTTGAATCAAAACACAACATAATATACGTTCGTTATCAACCACACAGTTCTGATAAATATGATTAATTTTTTCTTATGATGACGTCATGAGAATAAAAACATTCTGCGACGATACAGACTAAAAAGTTTGCACATACAGTCACAATCCTCGGTAGTATAGTGGTAAGTATCCCCGCCTGTCACGCGGGAGACCGGGGTTCGATTCCCCGCCGGGGAGGATACTTTTTGGAATTTATACAGAGCGTAGTTTACGTCAATTATATCCGGTAAGTGAGCTTTATAATTTATGACAAAAGTCGAGTACAGCCCATTTACTCCTGTAAATAAATACTCAAACGATATACACATTGTTTTTCCTTAGAAAATCGTTTTAGTACATACATACAAACAGGATTTTTGCAATGAATTATTTAACTAAATGAGCCCACGACTCCGCCCGCATGGAATTTTTCGAGCCTAATTATAAAAGTAGCCTATGTTACTTCTTGTAAAATTATCTATTTGCCAGTGAAAGTCCCATCAAAATCAAACAGACAAGCAGAGAGATAAAGAACAAAAAAGTCACCTGTCAATTATTTAGGAAGAATAAAATCACAAATTTTGTTCAATTTTATGCTTCAGACGAACGAATAAAAGTAAGCATAGACAGAGTAATTTAAAAGTAATTGGACATACCAAGGTCTGCAGTTTGTGGATGAGTTGTCGAGGATCCTGGTCCTGATGGAGCTGCAGCTGGAAACGCATCCTCGCCCTCCTCTCCAGGGTCCTGCGGCGCTCCGGCTCAACGTGGAGCACCACGTTGTTCACAACGTCCAGCAGCATTGCGTACTATGACAATATAGCAAAACATAGTTTTACTATATTATTTAGTTTTAGTAGCATTTCTTCAAGATCAGTGCTAACGATGCCAAAATAGTTTTCTAGTTGGTTTTTGAAAGTTGTTTCCGACGAAGGCAATGCAGATGCTGAGATACGGAACAATTTATGACGTCTCCCATAATGTCTAAAATAAGGTCTAAAATAATCCTTAAGTGTAACACATAGTATTACGAAATTCGGAGGTCTTGTAACCGCCCTTACTCGGTCACATTCAAGCGGTGTCGCCGCATGCGTGCATGTTTCTTTATAATTTACTATTTTATAAAAAAAAATGTATGTGCATTTCACTCACAGATAATTCTTCTATAACTTTTATTAATCCATAATATTACAAACATTCCATGTCTGTATATTGAAGTTGTTAAAAAAAACATATGGAATAGCCTATATGAGTAAACGACGGAGAACACGATGCATTTTTTTAGATTTCTTGTCCGAATGTCGCTTTGCCAGTTTGTTCGGGATTCACGTTAAAACTAATGGGCCAATTTCGATGCGGTTTTCGCTGATCGACAGCTAATTCTTAGACTTAAACTGTGATATACTTTTTACCCTGGGAATCATGTGATATACATTTTATCCGCGGAAAATTTTCTGGATATGATTTATAACGGTCAGATTTAAAAAGATCGAATTCCAGTGTGATTTTTTTACTGATCGATAGCAAATGTAATGTAATAAAAAACTAACATCTCATTCTCTCGCAGCCTTAGTCCTATATATACATCTTTTTTAGTGTCGCTTTTTCGTTTCATCGAGTTCCAAATCACAACGATTCTGAAGAAGTTTTACTTCAAATAATTCTCAAAATTGGTACGGGAAACGAAAAACAGGCTGCGCACACGCAGCTCCTAATTTGGGAGCTCACCTGCAACGAGTTGGTGCAGACGTCCAGGTCATGGTGCATGAGCGTGAAGGAGTCGTACGGCTGCTGGCTGCTGGTCCAGCCGCTGCCGCCGGCGCCCACCACGCCCTCGGCCTCCTCGTGCGACACGTAGTAGAACTCGCACGAACACCGGGACACTATCCGTTGGAGCTAGCCAACACAGTTCATTACTCACAACTCGTCTCTCTTCACCATTTTTTACATGGAGGACGGACGTATTTATACAGTCTATTTAATGTCTTCACTCATCATTATGGCCGGCCGCGGTAAATGTATAGCTTTCCGGTACACGAATTTTAAGTATCGGGGTGGTGAAATAGGGAGGGGGAGAGGCATACTTACCTTTACTACAACCCCTAAGGTCTGGAAGCCTTAAATTTTTTTTAAAATAAACATAACCTCACTTATTTTTTCGCTAATATGTGCAATATTAGCTGTCTTCTTGTCATAAGTCCAAACTTGAAAAATCTTTTCAAAGTCCAAAAAAAGCCAGTAATCAACATAAAAGGAACCAAAAACCAGCTTAATATGATAAAAGTGAAGAAAAACACAATAGAGCACGTTCACATACACCACAAAAGACTTTTAAGGCTTCGTACTGTTTGTGTGTATAAAATAAATAGTAAATGGTAGCCAGTCGGCTCTGCCAGCTGTCCAGCCGCTGGCACGGCACAGCGACCGGCTTATCAATTCTACATTAAAAACAGTTTTAGTTTAAAAAAAAGTTTTGGTGGTTATATGTAATTCGTGAGTACATTCATAAACTCAAATCACGCTTTGTTATTATCAAAAGTGTCACAATTTTACAATAAAAATAAGTAAGGTTATGTTTATAAATTTAAAAAAAAATTCAACCTCCGGACCTTAGGGGTTGTAGTGGGGGTAAGTATACCTCCCCCCTACCCACTACGCCCACCCAGTACTTAAAATTTGTGTACCGGATTATTAAGTCGCAGCCCCGGCCGCAGACGTCGGTTTCCTGATTAGGTTTCCTGATCCCAGTCCCAGTTTACATTGTACAAACCGTTTCTCTTCGGTCATTGTATTTATTCGGTTAGTGTGAATGGCACTAGCTGATTACCTACAGTTCAGCTGTGCTACACATAGGCTTAAGAAAATGAAGAAACTATATTGTAAACTAAGATCTGGCTTAAAGGCCTAGCTGCCAAGCCATAAACCTAAATAAATAATCGATTAGTGTAATTGTAAAGAAGTAATGACTTAATTTTATAAAGTTTTAATAACATGTACAGATAATTATATATCAAACTAACATATTAATTAAATAATTACACAAATACGAAAAGACAAAAATATGAGATTTATTATTAATTATTTAAATTTTACCTGTGCGAGGCCAGCGTCGGCACTAGGTCCCACTGTGCTGCCGATGACTCCCCCAGCGGAATGTCCACTCCCCACCAGCCTGGGCACGTCGGGCAGACTGCTGATCTCCGCGCCCTGCCAACGCTCCTCGATCTCTTCTACAGACACCCATTGGATGTTTTCTAGTCAAAGAAAAAATACCCATATTCTCTTTCTTTCTTCTTGATAAGATACATTACGTCTTCACTTACCGCGCAGACCCCTTTGGTTAATTAAGATTTTTTTACTATGTAATTAATATGTATAGGAATGCGAATCTTAATTAATTAATTGGACTAATAAAACTAAGCTGACATGTAATACGATACATTCTAATATTTTGAGCTATAAAAATAACAGGCGTTAAAATAATATCTTATCGTTTGGTAGTGAGTAATAGTGTGAAATTTAATAGCGAATAGTGACGTATAATAGCAAGTAGTAACGTGTAGTGGTGAGTAGTAACATGTAGTAGCGAATGATAACGTGTAATAACGAATAGTAACATGTAGTAGCGAATAGTAACGTGTAGTAGCGAGTAGTAACATGTAGTAGCGAGTAGTAACGTGTAGTAGCGAGAAGTAACGTGTAGTAGCGAGTAGTAACATGTAGTAGCGAATTATAACGTGTAATAACGAATAGTAACATGTAGTAGCGAATAGTAACGTGTAGTAGCGAGTAGTAACATGTAGTAGCGAATGATAACGTGTAATAACGAATAGTAACATGTAGTAGCGAATAGTAACGTGTAGTAGCGAGTAGTAACGTGTAGTAACGTGTAGTAGCGGGAAGTAACGTGTAGTAGCGAGTAGTAACGTGTAGTAGCGGGAAGTAACGTGTAGTAGCGAGTAGTAACGTGTAGTAGCGAGTAGTAACGTGTAGTAGCGAGAAGTAACGTGTAGTAGCGAGTAGTAACGTGTAGTAGCGAGAAGTAACGTGTAGTAGCGAGTAGTAACATGTAGTAGCGAATGATAACGTGTAATAACGAATAGTAACATGTAGTAGCGAATAGTAACGTGTAGTAGCGAGTAGTAACATGTAGTAGCGAATGATAACGTGTAATAACGAATAGTAACATGTAGTAGCGAATAGTAACGTGTAGTAGCGAGTAGTAACGTGTAGTAGCGAGTAGTAACGTGTAGTAACGTGTAGTAGCGGGAAGTAACGTGTAGTAGCGAGTAGTAACGTGTAGTAGCGAGTAGTAACGTGTAGTAGCGAGTAGTAACGTGTAGTAGCGAGAAGTAACGTGTAGTAGCGAGTAGTAACATGTAGTAGCGAATGATAACGTGTAATAACGAATAGTAACATGTAGTAGCGAATAGTAACGTGTAGTAGCGAGTAGTAACATGTAGTAGCGAATGATAACGTGTAATAACGAATAGTAACATGTAGTAGCGAATAGTAACGTGTAGTAGCGAGTAGTAACGTGTAGTAGCGAGTAGTAACGTGTAGTAACGTGTAGTAGCGGGAAGTAACGTGTAGTAGCGAGTAGTAACGTGTAGTAGCGAGTAGTAACGTGTAGTAGCGAGAAGTAACGTGTAGTAGCGAGTAGTGATTTGTAATGGCGAGTAGTAACATCTAGAAGCGAGTAGTGGCGTATAATAGCGAGTAGTAACGTGTAGTGGTGAGTAGTAACATGTAGTAGCGAGTAGTGACGTGTAGTAGCGAGTAGTGATGTGTAATAGTGAGTAGTAACGTTTAGTAGCGAGTAGTAACGAGTAGTAACATGTAATAGTAAATAGTAACATGTAGTAGCGAGTAGTGACGTATAGTGGCGAGTAGTACCGAGTAGTGGCGAGTAGTGACGTATAGTAGCGAGTACTGCGCTCACCGTCGAGCTGGTCCTTGTCGTGGGCGCTGACGGTGGCGTAGTACTGCATCGCGGAGAGCGCGCCGCGCCACTCGGCCGCGGCGGGGTGCCGGCGCACGCGCTGCCGCACCTCGGCGCGCGCCGCGCACAGCAGCACGTAGCCGCGCGTCTCGCACCCCTTCAGCACCACTTGCGAGTTCACCAGCTCGACTGGTACAGACGGACCATTTCATATAAGTGAACAATACAGAGTAACACGATTAGTGTTATCAGTCATTTTGTTTCAATGTCGCTTATGAGATTATAATATTGTTATAGGATATTGTTTACAAGAAACATAAAATGAAATGAATGAAAGAATACATTTAAACTTTTTCTCTTTCCGCGTCCATAGTTTAAAAGGGACAACATACTGAGGCAGGCGGTATGCGCGTTGTCGTCGTCGAGGGCGTGCTTGGTGTGCGCGGTGTGCTGCGGCTGCGCGTCGGCCTCGGCGCCGCTCAGCTCGTCGCTGAACACGACGGGCGCCTCCCCGCCCGCCTCCGCCACCAGCGCCGCCAGCATGCCCCCGCCGCACGGCCCCGGGCCGCTGCTCGACTGACAAGGCACAATACTATATTAAGGCCCCTGTTGCCGCAAAAGGTCGAACGTGGTTTCGTTGGTATTTATTCATCAATCATTTACCAAATATCATAAATCTTCACGATATGAGACGTAACGTAGTCTTTTTGTAATTATCTCTGGTTATTTTAAATTTGGAAAAAAATCGCCAAATCGCCTTCAAATTATTGATATGAACATTTTACTCCTTCAATTTATATTAAAACCGTATAAAAAATATGTACTTCTTTATAAAAGAGAGATTTAAGAAAATGGTTTTATTATTTTTTTGAATACTTTTTTATTTTAATCACAATAAAATAACAATGTGTCTGAAAAACGACCGCGTCTATGGAATCCCCACTATCGCCCGAAAAATATTCAAAGACGTCAGCATTGCTACAAGCCTTAATTATGGGGGTTGAAATTAATTGGTGCGTCGGTAAATGCTACCCCGTTGGATAGGGTGACGAACCATTAGTGAGAGCCCATGGCTCGATCGCCGTGTACAAAATAAGACGCCGAGTGTTGTAGTCTAGATGTTAAAGATGAATAGATGTCTTAGGCTGGTGTGCACCGACTTTTAACCGATGCTTAAAATAAAATAATCGCCAAAAATGTATGGAAAAACTGTGATTATTTTTGGTTAACCATCAGTTAAATTTCGGTGCACACCAGCCTAAGACCATATCTTTGCTCAAATCGAGCGAGATAATGCTCAAACGCGAAACTATACTTGATAAAAAAAGTTGTTGCTCAATTAATTTAAGACTAAACCTGACTATAGCTACGTCCCAGAAGAGACTCACAACGACCACGCTCACGACCGCGAATTTTCCCGTTCCACTTGCTTGCGGACGTTACAATCATGATCTCTAGTGGAACAGATTATGGGGCGTTGATGTCATAAACGACGAAATAGACAAATGTCATTGCTTGATTTGAAAATCGCGCCTTTTTCAATGTCAAGAGTAGAGAGAACGTCTTCAATGCAAAAATACGGTAAATAAATGTTACTTGTGCAGAAGTGGTTGGTGGCGGCGAAGTGACGTCAGCCTCTCGCTGGTTCTTCGGCGATGTTGCTGGCTCTTCTTCCTCTTTCAAAGCCTTCGTCGATAAGTTCTTTTTGAGTTGCTGAAAATATACATAATCAAATACATCACCACACACAGAGCAATTGAAAGCTAGTACGTAAGTTTTTTTTTCAAAACCACATTAGTCAAATTATTATTTTTTTATAAACTCTAGTCAAAGTGCTTTAAATAAATATAGATAACATATTTATGTTATCTATATTTATTTAAACACCTAAAAAAGAAGATTTAAAAATAATCCCGGACTATCTTGACTCTGGAGTTCAATCATTTATTTATTATAAGCAAAGACGAGAACAGTTCTGTACCTGGGTCTTGATATAAGTGTCAATGAGCGCAAACGCCAGATCCCTGTTGAGCTTGGTCCAGGCGCCGCGCAGGTCGTGCACAGCCAAGCGGTGCGCAGGCGCAGCGGCGCTGCCGCAAGTGCCTCCCCCCGCCTCCCTGCCGTACGACACGCGCCGCACGGACAGCGCGTACCATTTCTCCATCGCACGCCCGGCCGTCGTCGACACCTACTCAGATAAAGTCTAGCCATTACTTAATGTCCAAAACAAAACTACCATATCGCCTTCTGCCTTCATTCTTTGCCTCTTATCTGTAGTCAAAGAACGAATGAATGAATGAAAGAATGAATGAAAACACTTCTTTGGTCACAAAAATTAAAACCGCGGTCTACAATATATGTTGAACAAATTGCGGCCAACCAACCATATCCCATGAGATAGAAGAAGACAGACAGCATAGCAGCTGTTTGAAATGCGTCCATTTAAAGAAAGAGAGTGCGCATGCTATTTGATTTTGAAATTGAAAAGGATAGAGATAGACTCGTATATGCTGTGCTTCATTTTGGAGTAAATTGTCGCTATAGTTACAATTAAAAAAAGTTCTACTATTTATTTTTGAAAAAAATGGTTTGGACCTCTCAGAAGCACATATTCACTTGCAGCAATATTTCACTTTTCAAAATTCGACAACCTGAATTCGGGACTCATTTTTCGCAGGCAACCCTACACCATCGTGTTCATAATGAAATAATCTTTATTTTCATTTAATTTTAATTCAATAATTAGTAGACCGGTGCAAAATGCTAGTATCGATTTACCTGTTTATACCTGGCTACCCGAGAGTTGTGACCGGAAAAGAATAGGCAACCTAAGATTTGCATATTCTATGGGGTTCATACTTTCGATTGGTATAGAATTTGTTTAATAAACAAACCGGTGAAATGTTTTTTTTAAATAATTAATCAATCATATACTGGACTTAAATTTTTTAAGCAAGCCATATGCTATATTATTGACATATTAAATTTAATATAAAATAAGTTTCATCAAATAAGCACTCGTTGAAGGTCGTTGTATAGCGCGATCCTATACTATACGGGAATCGTTTTCTTATCAAATCAAAATAATTCACCCAAATATTCAGCTTAAGTATTTTTGGAGTTTTTTGAAAATCAATTCCCACTTCAGTAAATACTGTAGTGCCTCAATATGAATATACTACCAATAAAAATGTTAACTAACTGCGGCTCAGCGTACCAAAATACGTCCTGGCCTTCGTAACGAGATTACTCCACTCCTTTCTGTTAATTATTTTATCATTAAAAAATACCTCATCTAGATCCTGATCCCTGGGCTGCGCAGCGAGGGTCTTGAGCCAGATCTCCGCATCGTTGAGGTCGCAGTTCATGTAGACCGTGGTCCAGTTGGCGCGGGGCCGCCTCACGAGGCCGTCGCTGGTGGGCACGAGGGTGAGGCGGTGCTTCGAGCCGCACGTCACCCTCACCCCCAACATCTCGATGCCTCTTTGCAGAGAGGATGAGGACCAGTAGAACACCTCGAAGAAAAACACTCAAGAGTATTAACGGCGCGTACCGTTTCCAAGCGTTTATTTCACTTTTGACGTTTGCACGTCTATCAAGATATATATATATCTTGACAGTGGAGCCCACGTAATACAAATGACATAATTGTCGTACTTTATTGTTGTGGGTTACGTAATAGCGATGTTATAGGAGTCATGTAACACACAGACTATTAAAACATCGACACTACAAGTGAATAAATCGAAATACACGCTTATCCAAGGCGCTTGGCAGGTTCGACACATGGGTTAACTCGATGGGCAGGTTTCATCAGATGTTTTCTTTCACCGTTGTTAGCACGTGGTAATTGTAATAATATACAGAAAACTGCCTAAGTGGTGCATGCGTTCCGGCCAGGATTCGAACCCGCGCCCTTTGAGTTAGGGACGCGTGCGCTGGCCACTCTAGAGAGAAGGAGCAGTGATGCCAGGTGCAGTGTAATTACGGTAGATTTACTGTAATTTTACTGCTTTTGCTGTACACTGTATTCCAGCTATACAGTATACAGTGAACAGCGAAAAATGTAGTTTCCTTTAATATTAATCACCAAAAAAGTAGATTCACCATTCACTGCGTGAAACGAACCGCACTGTGTTCTACTTCAAGTAAGCATTACATCTTAGACCGGGGAATTCTCACAGTACGGGGAACAGATTGTAGATGACTATTATTTGAGAAAATTGACATGTTTATATTTAGCATAGTCTTTGTTTACTGTACCATTACCCTTACCCTTGTAATGTTGCCGATAATAGTAGGTAAGTTTATAAGTTCATTTGGAAATAGTAGCTACATTGTTGGGATTAATTGTAGTATAATTAGTATTACTTTTAAAATAGCAGAAGGTGACGTCACAAGTGAAATGAAAAAATGATGAAGACTTTTACAGACAAAATATATAAAAATGAACCCTTAAGTAACAGTAATACAGATATTGATTGACAAATTATATGTAAATTATAATAGCGATTATTAAATACATCGATAATTCCAATAAAAGTATGGTTTTTTTTCACTGTAAAGCACCGTAATGAGTTTTATAATTTATTGTATTTTCCTACCGATCTACTGTAATTTTACATGCAAAACACTAATTTTGTCAATTCAACCTGGCAACACTGAGAAGGAGTCTCACGAATGTGACAAGGACGGTGGAATGGTCAAACAATCATGAAATTCGATTTTTTTTTATTTGACTTGATTTTATGTTGTTGGTCTGAAGACCTCACAACTTTACCGGGGTTTACGGGCGCTCGAGCCCGGGGACAACTTGCTCGAGGGAGCTCCCTAGGGAGTTTTACCTCGGCTGGGCTATTGCCATGAGAGGGCGATGGATCTGATGATGCCCACCATAAGGCGACACAATGTTACGTCATTTGAGGATGGACCCTAATTATACTGTTATAAGACAAAATATTCCACATGAACTCTAACTTAATTAATATAAAATAAATGTTGCATAATTACCTGTAAATTGTGCAACGTGACGGACACCCCGACGTTTCTGTAGTGACGCGAGAGCTGGGGCTTGCGCGGGCGCACGTTTCGGAATATGCGCCCGCGCCGCGTCGGCCGAGTGATGCCCGACAGTATCAACTTCAAGCTTTCAAACCACCTTAGATAATTTTTCAAAATATTTTTGCACAATTAAAAACTACGTTCAAAAAATTAACTTCACAATCTAGAGTTACGCAACGGAATGAAATACTCGAATTATTCGCCGCACAAAATTTACATGGCATTGCTAATACAAATGTCAATGTCATTTTATCAAAAACATTGTTGTCATTACTGTTATTTTTGTACTTTACTGTAATTATGTTTTAGCATTTAAGAACTTATAACACGTATAAAACCACTAGCTGACCCGTGCCCACATCGCTGGGCTTTATAAAAATAAAAATTCTTATTACTAATCACAATCAAATGTACCCTATGCCACTCAGGAATAATGTAGCTTTGCACTGGTGAAAGAATTTTCTAAATCCGTTTAGTAGATCCAGAGATTACTCCTACAGCGTCACAAAGTCACAAACATTACCTCTTTAAAATATTAATATAGATGAGTATGAGAGATGTGCGCAAGTTGTCGTTTTGTATGATTTACAATTTCGAGAAAAGGCAACAGAAGAAATACGCTGAATTCAAACAAAAACAAGTTCATTTACGTTTTGTATACTACTCTATGGTAGTTTAGAGTTGCCAGTATTTATTCTTTGTAAAGGCATAGCCACAACTTGGCTATATCGCCTTAATAATTAACATACATACATATCTTCACGCCAGGTCCCTTGCGGGGTAGGCACGAACAACAGAGCGCCATTTAGGCTTATTCTTACACACCTCACTTGCTTCTTTGACATTCATAGCTCTTCTCATGCACGCTCGTCTATTCTTAAGGCTCCTGACATCACCTTCTGCTAATACACGATCAATTTGATCATGGAAGGTGTGTCGTGGCCTTCCGCGACTTCTGCATCCATCCACTTTTGCATTGTATATCTGTTTAGTCATTCTTTCATCATACATTCTTTCCACATGCCCGAACCACCGGAGCATTCCTTTCCTTACCTTCACCCCGACACTATCTTTAATATAATTAATAATATTTAACAATAATTAACAATCAATTTATATGCATGATGTATGTAATTTTTTTCGCCAGTCTGATGACTATAATAAATTTATACCAATCTAAGGCTGTTTTTTTTTAATTTGCTTCGCTTATTCAGACTGGTTTCATTAATCAGAATCTATTGTTACTGTCGTTTACACAAAATTGCAGATCGGTGTTTACAAAACGACGCATTGTAAGTAAATTGATCCAGAATTAATTAGTATTAATAAAGTAATTATTATTATTTTGTTAATTCTAATATTTCTGATTGTGTACAATATTCAGCATTTTACAAGTTATCAACTGCGGCCTGATGCTTAACAAGACATTTATATTCGTATATTTTCAGTATTAAAATCAGTGAAATTACAGCGCTCGTTGGGTTAGGTATTTCTGAAATTTTATCCTTCCCTCCTAAACTAAAACGGCATACACAATAATTTTTTTGGTCCTTCGAGCCGGATATGAACCAGCGACCTACGGATGCACATCAGAAATAATCATCATACGATTATATTAATTCAAGGATAATATTTCTTTTAATAGAGTCATTCCGAGAACTCTGTTATTTAAATCGCTCGAACCGTTGAAATAACAAATCAAATAAATAAGGACTAAAATCGTGTACGTATTTAGATATAACATTTTTTTATATATTGTTTACGATACTTAAATCGGTTTGAAATTCATACATCAAAACTTACCTGAGCGTACTTCCATAGAGAAGTAAGACCGGTCCCGGACCCTCCTTGTCAGTGGGTTTTGTCTCCATACTTAAATGAAGATCAAGACCCTGAGATCTAAATGCCCTATACGAGTCGTGCTCCTAAAAAATAATATCAACTTGCATTAATTCTAATTACGCCTATAATCACGGTTTCACCAAGGCTGTACACTGTTAATTTGATTTTAACAAAAGAGTACATATGCATGTATGTGTCAAATACATGGTAGTGGGTGTTATTTTTTTATTATTGATATAATGTATTTTATTTTATAATTTAAAAAATTATTAGCATTCTGCACTCCCCTATATAAACCATAACTGTGCGAAATTTCATACTCCTCCGTTAGCGCAATTTTTGTAAAAAGGAGTACAAAGTTTTTGCTGTGTTTTTGCTTCACGTTAGTACTTAATAACAATGCAATTTAAATATCGCTATATTAGAGCTGTTTCATTCGCGTCAATACATTTTAAGTCTTGCTTTACTTGTTACAATTAATTTTAGTCAGTTAAAAAATTCCATATGTTATGTGTCCATATGATATGTTACATCTGACTTACAGTAATTAAATTAGTAAAAAGTTTACTGCGCGTCTTATTAATTGAACTCAAACTTCACACTATACGAAGATGTTTATTTTTTGGTCCTTCGAGTCGGATTCGAGCGAGCGATCTGTGAACTTATAACAAACATTACCTGATTACTAGAGTACTCCGGCAGCCTGGTGGGTGCGCAGGGCGCGACTGCGTGGTGGTCGCGCGGGTCTCCCACGCACTGCCACCCCATCTTGACTGAGAGGCGGAGGGAGGGGATGCGCAGCACTCGGCAGTCGTCGTACTTGCTCGCCGTGCGCACGAACACGTTCAGGGAACCGAGGAAGCATAACTTCCCTGGAATCGGTTTTGGTGGTTTCTAATCTTCATTTATAGTAAGAGAGGACTTTATATATTGTCAAAAAAGATTTATTTGTCATAAATTAGACTTGTATATATTTTTTTTATTACAAAGCACTTAAGAGTTATAATCCACTTCTTAAACACGTAGGAAGATTGATTATTAAATTCTTATTATTAATTAACCGGACTAAAATGACAGCGATGATCGAGCTTCTTTCATTTTGCAAGCTTGGATTCGGATTTAACTCACAGTGGTGAGTTTTTGATTCAACTCACACAACTCACTTATAAATAAATAAAAAGTCAACCGCATTTGTCATTTTAATCCAGGTAATTAAAAATCAGAGTATAGTATAAATTATTAGATAGAATAAACGAATCTATAACTTTATTCTCGCAAGAACGAATAAAGTATACAAAATGCCGTGGTCGGGAGAATCGAAGAGCCGCATAAGAGGCGAAAGAACAACCCAGAGCTAAGTGGTAAGGCATTAGCACGTCTAGAAAACCCGGTTCTAAAGCGAATAATCTTCAATGAGATTCAGATATCAGTGTTCAGTTTTCAGTCCCCCATTCGAGGCACTTTTGTTGTTACAAACTGTCTATAGAAGATGGTAGTCACTTTCCACCATATTTCATTTATGTCTGTGACAACATTTTTTATTCATAAATAAATATATCACAACAATTTCTTTCCAAGAACAAAATGCATTTACAACTGCAAAACACCTGAAAGAATAGCGTTATAATAAAATAATATAAACATACTAAGAGCTTAAAAATCTATCTAAACTAGATATGCCACGATTATTCGGCTGCTAATCGATATTCGGCCTATTCAGCCACTCTTGTATCAATTCGATATTCGGCCGAATACCAAATTGTGAAAAAAAAACACAGATATTGCTCAAAACTGTATATATTTCCACTAAAATATAATAAATACGTTTCAGCTTTTAAAATGTCAGTTCAATTTTTAAAATGTCAGAATCAAATAACAAATCATTTAAAATGGCTCTTAAAACCGTTTTAGTTTTAATTATGTGTCATCTATCATTATCATTATCATTATCATTATCATTCGCGAGAACTTAAGAAAATACTTCACAAATTATTGCTTCGAAACTAGCTTGCAACGCGCGAATTGCACCTATCTTAGGACGATCATTATTCGAGACGAATATTCGATATTAGGTGTTCAGCCACACCACTAATCGTGGCATCTTTAATCAAAACCTCATACCATTAGTCCAATCCAGCACCAAATCGTTCCACGTGACTTCCATCTCCTCGGTGGTGTTATAAGGGTCTAAGGAGACGTGTAAAAGGCAGGTGAACTTGGAGCAGTTCACCGTAAGACGACCGTGCATCAACAGTCGAACCTTGTCCCACCACGCCAAGGGCGCTGATGGGTCTAGGGATGGCCGAGATACTTGGTCAAAGGCTGAAAGACCACACCATCACAAAGTTCAGTAAATTCTGTCGCTATAAGTAGTTTTGCTGGGGAGATGTCTGATCCAACTAGGGTTGCTATCTCTATAATTGGCAACCAGGACGAAATGCGTGAAAACCCTGAATTTTGAAGCCCAAAACCCGGATATGTCAACAGGATTTTTATTAAACTTAGTATTATAAAAAAACAGGTCAAAATGTCATAAATCACTGCGGCGAAAGTGAACTGCGCACCGTGGCAACAGCGACTTTTGCCCAAGGTAAATCTAGCGAGACTACAAATGAAACCCCGCCCGGAAGCGGCCTCTAAACTAGGACAAATCCTGGGAAACCCGGGCGAATGGCAACCCTAGCTTTAAGTAAATATCATCCAGATTTGTAAACTTAATAACTGATAAATCAATTGATCTCATCAATCGTTTCAAGTCATGTTGAAGGGTGGTCTTTACGCTAAAAAGCGATATTTTCAGACTACCCCACTATTAAAATGAAATTAAATCAAAAACCAGTGGATGGTGCTCAATAGTCAATACATACATAAATTAAAGCAAAATTTCATTCCAATCAATAAAACGATGTTTTAAAACTAGTGCGTTGGTAGATTTGAGATATAAAATTAACTTTGAGTGGTTATATAATAACCAGAAAGGCTAAGGCGGGAGCTCCACTTCGCTTCGCATCCGCCTTAGCCTTCTAAGCTATATTAAAAAAGTTCGGATCTGTTCATAATATATAAATGTGCCGTATAACTATACCCCACCTTAAAAATCTAAACAAATCGCTTCTTTGCTTCAATAACGTGGTATCTTGAAAAACCCAAATTTACAGTACGCCACTTTTAAAATTTCAAAAAAAGATTTTACCCTAACATATTTTACACTTTTTTGTAAATTTAGTGTCAATTTACTAAGCTTTTTGAAATATATGAGAAAGTTGTGATAATATGATACATTTAGCAAAATACAGTGAGTGAGTGAAATAAGTGAGTATTGGGATATGTCACGTTATTGAAGCAAAGAAGCGAAATATATAAATATACCAAAGATACTTACACAGATTACAATGCGCTATCACAGGATCCCAACAGGGTCCAAACGCATAGCTAAATTCGGCCATTTCACAGCATAAATCATAGTACCACTTCAACGGCATCATACTGCGTTCCAACTCCCGATCGCCCCATGGCTCGCCTTGCTTTATCACTACCGTTCTTACCGCTAAAAAGGAATATAATTTATATCAAAACACTAATCACATAATAAAATGGGAAAGATAAAGTAGGTATTTAGTCAAGTCAAATCTTCTTAAAAAAACATTAGCTATCTCTTTTATTCTCATACAAATATATTGCCGTCTCACTCTCAAAACAATAATGAGCGACAATGACGGCAACATATTAGATTAAGTGTAAAAGAGATAAGTAAAAATAAAAATCGTTTTATTCGTTAATTATAAGCCTATGAATTGATAGTATAAAAAGAAAGAAAACATTTATTTTAAGGCATCATTTAAAGGCAAATAGAAAAACTAAATAAATGATATGCCCTAAATTTAACCAAGCTCAACAATACGTTAGCCGTTAAGATCAGTGCTGCTTTTCAAATTGGACCAGAGGTGAAGTCAGAACGAACGAGCAAAACTTATATATGTCCCTGAACCTCGTACATGTCATTGCGCAGAACACATTTATAACTCACAGGCTCTAAGATTCACAGAGCTGAAAGGGGACAGTATTGTACTCTCGCTCGACCGTTATTAGAAATCGCATACCATCTCTTGCACAACATACCGAAGTTGTAATAGACGTTAACATTTGAATGGACCTGCGCAAACTCAGCGAAACTAACTTCACTCGATGCGCGTTTAAGTTTTGCGCGTATACATACAGTATATAGATATACTTAAATTGTATCACTTTCTATTGTACTTTTACAGTCATATGGCAGCAGAAGGCAGCATTTTGAACTTATTACAGAGCTTAGTAAAAAAATACCTCTAGGTGGCGCCTGTTCCTCAGCAGCCATCAAAGTTCCCCACATCTTCAATTCACTCATACTGAGCAACGGTTGCGGGAAGTCCCGCAACAACAACTGCCATTGATTACAACTCAGATTGATGCTACGACACCAGAGAGTCGTGAATTCTATGCCGTCTTCGGGCCATGGACTGAAAGTTTTATCAACCAGTTATAATTTTATTTTCTGTATTAGTGAAAATATTATTAATATTGTGGAGGGTAGAGTTAAGTAGTACCATCTTATATGGATGGGGAAGTTAAAAGTGTCCAGCTCTATAGCGCGAGTCAATTCTTGATAAGTCGGTAATTTATACCATTAAATTAATCGTAAGCATTGGCATAATTTGTTAAATTTTTAAACTCAAAATAAGCTATTTTAGAAAGATTTTTAAACACAAGCTTTTGAGATCCTGAATATCATGTACCAGCAGACTGTTAGCCAAGACAAGTAAAACGAACCCAAACACGACGGGTCTATCTTGTTTAGTACAGGAGTTCCTATGGCCACCTTCCGACTTCATCATCAGATCAGCTCCATGGTACCACATTATTGTATTGTCACGAGATATACATATCGAGGTCTTTGTAACAAATGGGCGTTCAGACAAAAGTGCAGTTTTACACTAGGGACAAAGTTGTGAATAAAACAAATCTCGATGATTGTATAAGGCTGAAACTTGGAATATTCTTCTTTTTAGGTACACTTGCATACTGGTAAGACTTTCTAAATTGTGACATGCATAGTTTTTAGTAAACAACAATAAAATGGAATTTTTGCGTATACGCTTATATGTTAAGAAGCCCTCGATATGCTTGCAAAATTTCAGCTTATATGGAAACAGGGAAGTTGATAACTGGCAAGATTCCATCCGAACTTGCATACATACATGCTGTTACGAGCTATACAGGACTCGAATTAAAATGCCGTTGGAATTACTATAGAGTTTATTAGAACTGTACAAACACGTATAAAACAGGTATAAATATAACTGGATACAACTTGAACACACTGCACGATTCAATAACGCGCAAAGGCCGTCACTATATCGCTCATCGAATATACGTCTTACTCGTATCGCAATCCTCGCTTGACTGCCCCAACCACCTTGGGCCATCCATACCTGGCAAGCTTCGACGCAATACAACAACAAGGAGTAGTTCGACACTAATGACGGCCATAAAACAAGTACGATAACAATAGGATGTTTTTCTTAATTACAAATTCTAAACACAAAGTAAACAAAAGAATTGCTAATAAACTGCGCTTTACGACAGGCAGGTGTGCGCATTTCTTTGTCGGTGTGTAACAATACATAGGTACATCCATTGTCAGTTAAATAAAAGCCTGTAAAAAGGATAAAACAGCAACAGTGACTAATAAATGATACTGGCCTGTCAGAAAGACTCACCTGTCAAAATCGATGTCCCTGAGCCGCGCCTGCGCATTCTGCGCGCCGTGCATGGCGGCGTCGGCGAGCGCGATCAGCCGGAACCGCGTGAGGCAGCACGCGACCAGCCGAGTGCGCGGCGGCGGCGCCGCGCGACACCGCTGCACGTATATCTGGGCGTCTTTTTGACGCAACGCCGAGTACAGCTCCTCCACCTTCCCAGCGGGAAGGAAGAGGTGCGGTTTGCATAGCTCCTGTACCTATTACGGAAATAACTCACTTGCAAAATAAATATAAACGTAGGAATATTTTGCTTCAGAAAAGTAATAATTACATTTGTTTAGGTAAAGTATTTTTAAAATAATTTGCGTCTTATGAAAATAATTATTTCTTAAAGTATAGAATTGTCAATCTGTTCTAATTAATACATAGTTAACTATAAAATGAAATATTATATTTTTTACAGCAGTGTTTTTCAACCTTTTTCATGACACGGCGGCCCCTTTAGTGTGAAGAAATATTTCGCGACCCCCCCTACCCGTTGCTTTGTTTTCATGTGTTTTATTTTGTGTCAAATATTCAATCCAACATATTTATTTATTTTCATAATTAGGGTTCGGATAAATACTTGC
Source organism: Dendrolimus punctatus (assembly GCA_012273795.1). Lineage (NCBI taxonomy): Eukaryota > Metazoa > Arthropoda > Insecta > Lepidoptera > Lasiocampidae > Dendrolimus > Dendrolimus punctatus. The sequence continues at coordinate 226,140 of CM022537.1, forward strand.
CCAACCTTTTGCAACCCCGCTATAGAAACTTCGCGACCCCCTTAAAGAAGTTTCAGGACCCCCCAAGGGGTCGCGACCCACACGTTGAAAAACACTGTTTTACAGCATATAAAAACTAATGAAAACGTAGATAATTACTACTGATGAGTAGTACACGTGTGAGGCAGTACATTTGTCCCGTACAAAATAGATTTGTACTGATATGGCTCAAAATTTAAATTTCTGCTACTTCAAAAATTTTGTCCCGCTACTACTCACGCGTCAAATGTAAGAGGAAGGACGGAACGATGACAAAAGTACAATAATACCTCTACGAATATTTACAATTTTATTGACAAAGAGGGACAACACGACATGTGCGACTGCTAGTAAAATGAGGTGAGGCCGATCACATCCGATTCTTAACGAACATTTCCGAACTAGAAGTTTTGTACGGGACAAATGAAGGAATGACGCTCACCACCTCACCGTCCTCACCGCTTCAAATGTACTGCCGCATTACAAACCATACAAATCTCCTCACCTCATTTTGAAGTGGTACATTGTCCAGTACAAAATGTCATGTTACTCTTAAAAACTCATTTTAATCATGTCCCACCAAACTCTAGTAATTACTAAGTCACAAGCCACGTTCATTACGCTAAAAATGCCTAGTTAAGGTAACCTGCAGCATATGTAATGTCAACTTCTCTTACTAAAAGGTACATCCTGACATATCATATTTTGACAAATAGCAATGTACAAATATTAAATGTCGCCACGGAATAAACTTGAATCTAGCCTATATCATTATATCACCTATGTTTATGAACCGGCGAAGGCAAGTAGCAAAATGGGTACGTATACATTTTTGCATAATGTCCTTAACCATTTACATCACAATTACCTTGGCATCCAGCATAGTCCGCCGCTTCTGACTCTCCTTATATTCATCCTCTAGAAGCTCGTAGTTATCCCGCAATTTCACTTCGAAAGGATCGTCACTCATTTCTATTAGGAGTTCCTCAATCTACACAAAACAATGACACCACTACACACATATTTAAATTTTCTTATGATTTCTTATTCATTTTTATTAACAACTACGATATGTCTGCGACTACGTCCACGCTTGACTTGAAATTGCCAAAGAATCGCAGCTATATTGAGAAAAAAATCATAAAAATTATTATCTAGAAACATTGCAATGACAGCCTGTGTGTATATTCGATGTTATTAGATATATCTGTATATGTAAGCAATGTATATGTGTAGGTGTATATATGTATGTGTAAATACATTTTTAAACATATGCATCACTATAGGTACGATGGAGAACACGATACATATGTATGATTACAAATCTTGTATTGAATAGAATAAGTTTTCTTGTAAATGCCCTTGCATTTACAAGAAAACTTGTTCTTTGTTGCACCCAGGCACGCAAACCTCATGGGTATAAGTGGTGTTTTACTACCACTTTAATTTTAATATAACATTTTTTAATAAGTAAATTAAATATTAAGGAAAACTGTCGGCATAAGCTAAATTTTCTGTACCCGAACCACTAAGAACCGCTTTCGAGAAAATTTCCCGGGATTTCCAGGATAAAAAATATCACACATTTCGTTACGTCAAATTTGCTATCGATCAGTGGAAAAATCACATTGGAATACAATTGTTTTTGTACTTACCTTTATATGCAGATCACTTGGCAGTGGACTGTCCAGTGTGAATGGTTTCTTCTTTATCCCGTGCACCAGTTTGATCCATTTGAAGAGAGACACGAAGTCACCTTGAACGGACTCAGCGAAGCGATGTTTGTACGGGAATATCACACGGACTGAGTCTACATTCACTGCCCTGTAGAATAAACCACTGAACAGTACTGTTTTTGAAGTGAAACTTCTATATAGACGGGGTCTTACGATTTTTCGCTCACGAAAACGCGTCACGGTCACGTGGTCTAATTCTTACATTTTTAAACTTGTGATATCTTTCGAATGTAATGTCCAAATTGAATAATTCAAAAAGTTACATAAAGGTATTGAAGCAGTCTTGAATATGAAGTAATTTATTTTGATAAGGATTAATACCAAGATACAAATAAAGAGCCTTTTCTAGCGGCGGCATTATTAAAATTTTAAAGATAGAAATAAAAGAACACTTATTGTGGCATAATGATGTGTTCTGCAAAGTCGTACTACATTATTTTATTCATTTATTCTATCATCAATAGTTTTCGCAGCGCACTCGATTTTAGGTATTTTTGTACACCTTGGGTTACATTATTGGAATTTTAGTAAGGACCCCTAATTTATTTGTAAATATAATATACCCTATGTCACCCGGGAATAGTGTAGCTTGCCAACAGTGAAAGAATTCTTCAAATGGATTCAGTAGTTTCGGAGCCTCTTCATCAAAACATGAGCAAACGAAATTTTATTGAGTTATTTTATTTATATTTTTTTCTGTTAACATGACTTGATATCGAATAAAGATTGACGACGAAAGATGCGCATTTGTTAATGTTCCATTGTATGTGTATAATTTTAGAGTAGACTATGGATATTTTTTTGGTTCCGGATCGAATTCAGTTTTTAATAAAATAAAAAATGTTTAAATAAAAAGTGCATTAATTAAAATGTAACTAATCTAACCAAATCATAATTGCAGTAAGCCTGCGAAAAATCGAAATGCGTGCTGGGACACATATTAGAAGTGAAACTTCAACTGACAAGTGACAAAATGAATCGCAACCAGATTTTAACTTGAAGTTTTACGGGCATATTGTTAATGTACATTAACAATGTACATTAATGTACATGTTACTTATCCGTTGCGATTCGTTTTTCCACTTAACCATTGCCATTCCTTACCAGCTATAAAAAAAACTACTTACCATACTTTGTTCCACATAAGCTTAAACCCTTCGTTGGCCTTTCTTTCCACCCTGACTTCGTGGTCATCGGCGACACGAGATTGCGAATAACCTTCCACTGTTATCACCTCATTGCCATTCAACACCATCGTCAACTTGCTCCATAAGAGTGAGAGACCGGACTCGTGGTCGTACGATATCGTCATATCGTCTGAAAAGATCAAACTGCTAATATAAAATAACACACAATATTAAAGCGATATATAGTACTGTTACATGCCGGCAAAGGTAAAGGCACGCCTGCCTGTCATAAAGCGCAGTTTATTACCATTGTCGCATTTGGAGTTCTTTTGTTTGCTTTGTGTTTAAAATTTTCAATTAGACAGTAGCCTATTTTTATTGTTTTCAAGTCTGTTGGCCATTCGCAGGAATAATTAACCAGGTGTGCAGATTACGTTGTCTTGGAAAAACAACTCAGTCGATTATGTGGTATTGTACAATTTACTATAAAACATTGCCCGAACAGAGGGGTGAGGTAGTCAAGCGAGGATTACGATACAAGTAAGACGTGTACATTGATAAGCTACAGTAACGGACTTTGCGCTTGTTATTGAATCGTGTCGTTCATCGTTTGTACTAGTAGTGTCTAGTTATATTTGTACCTATGTTATACGCGTTTGTACAGTTCTAATATATTCTATAGTAATTCCAACGGCAATTTAATCAAGGGTCTTGTAGCTCGTAACAGTACACTAAATAAAAATTAAACCCTCATTTACATATAAAGCCTCAAACATACTGTAGGAGGCGACACGCGGCTGATAACCACCTCTGGACATCTGGTCGTTATAACCGCTACATGAGCGAAAATCCTGACGTCATTAGTGACGTATTCGCAGCGACTATAACAACCGTGGTCGCTATGTGGAACGGCTAAGGCAGGATTTTTTGGCGTTGTGAGGTACAGGAGAAACGCGCCCATAGTTGAATTTGTTATTCAAATGACGTTAGTGTGTGTTTCTGACGCAGCAATCAGTTGCCAGCTACCGTCTAAAGCCCACTCGTCTTGGTGAATTGCAAAAAAAGAAAAAATATTAGAACAAGGCAAATATACACTGTGATCCAAAGAAATTAATCATAAACGTAAATACACTAATACTAATAATATAAAAACTCACCAGTCCCAAAAAGCATATTATTCTCATCAGATAAAATAAGTCCTAAATTAGTTTCCCCTTTGAACGAAACACGCCAATCTATCGCTCTCCTTCTTTCTCTCACCTCTTCCTGCACTTCTGTATCTCGTTTACGCATCTTCAATTGTCCACTGAAGTCCTTGATATCTCTTACGAAAGCTAATATTTTCAGATGCAAATTAGCACTCCATTCAAAGTCTACGTTCTCTAGAAATTGGAAATCTAATAAGGCAGAATGTCTCTCTTTTGAAGGTACATATTCTACTCTAGCTAACTTCACGTGGAAGAATGTCGTTGGGATCTCTTCCGATTTCTGACAGTGCATACTTCCTGTGAAAAAAGTTTGACTTTTATATGAAGCTACATAGTATTTTCTTAAGTTAAAACATGGTTTTAACGGTTTTGTTTTATTCTGACGTTTCGGCCAGTTTTCAGTAACCGTGATCACGGAAGACGTGAACGTGGAGCTACATTTAAAAAAAACATGCACACGATTTAGTTATAGATTTAAAATACTAGATGTAAGAATAGCTAACTATTCCAAAGGCCGTGAAGAAGGCAAAATATACAATCAATTTTTATGTTAACTTCATACTTGAGCACGACTAGTTTGAGTTTCTAGGACACGAACTAACTACTGAGGGTATTTAGGCGGCTGGCAGATAGGGTAAGAGCAATCTGCGATTCCCGCGACCGACCACAGTAGAAGAGCTTCAACGATTTTTGGGTGTGTTAAAACTGAATAATAATAAGACAGACTCTTTTTGCTTAGCTCACTGATAAGCAGGGGTCTCGGATTCGATTCTTGGCATGGTAAATTTCGTAAACGAATTTTCCGTTGTTTACCACAGTCTGGGTGCCTTGTATATACAGAGGCTAAATTGTGTTTACTAGCGAACCAATACATCGTAGTAGTGTAAATGTTGTTCGCGTAAACTTCTGAGACTAAGCGTGCACTACGCAAATTTTACAGGCCTGACTAACAAAACCTGAAATAAGGTCACCAGGTCACCACAAGGAGTAGAATAAGAAATACACACCTTTGTAAGGCACCATATCAACAACCTTGAAGCCGGATACAACCGCCCCAGATTTATTTACAGTCTTCTCTAACGTCACGGCATCAATCCTCGTCATCAAACACATATTTTCATTAACAATCAAAAACAGGTTGATGTGAGACAGCGCTACATTCACAGCAATATTGAGAGGAATATCACAACTCTCCACTGGAGTTATTTGTTTAGTTCGGTGAGCCATTTTGTATTGGTCAAGACATTCTGTGAGAGATATTATTGTTTCCGCGAATGTCGTGCTCCATTCTAAGCGGAGGCAGTCCATCATTGCTTCTACCTAGAAAAAGGTATTATTAGTATTGGTAGATCAGCTACTCTAGATATAATACGAACGAAACTAATTTGCGTTCCTGAAGTTGGTCACGCCATTGTGTTAAGGTTCACATGGTGATAGGTAGAGAGCTAAGAAGGGAGAGTTTTGCACATTCCAATATGCCGCTATCCAGATATGCGTCCCATCTCTTTCACTACACACATTGTCAGATATGATAAACGTTAGAGCACTTGGATGGGTTTGCGGAAACTTCTCTCCAGACGCATTTAAACTTGGCGCGTACTGTTCAGACTAATTCGGTAGTTGTAAATTTTTGAGAAACAGATTTATTTTGAGCCTTATGGTCTATTTTAGTCAAAATATTAATATATCAGCAAAAAACAACATTAATATATTTAATTTAGTAATTTTATAAATATTTTGACATTTCGTCACAAAAACGGGTCAAGCTGTCATGGCGTCTCGCATGACGTCACAGTGTGCAAAACAAACATATGTTTCGTTGAAGTGTTATCTGAGAAGTCATTGATAACTTCTTGTGTTTTGCACACTATGACGTCACGCGCTCTGATCGGCCTATATTTTTCATACTGTCAACTACCGAAATCTTTCAAAAAGTAAAGTATAGAAGAGAGATACGTAATATAACAGCTATGTAGCGCTTTCTATATGCATGTAATATTTATGAATGTATAGCTTTATGGTTGTATATGTCTCAGTGTGTATGGCCTAAATAAGTAAACAATCACTAACTTTAGAATCTCTCGGGCCATGGCTACCCCATTTAACCAGCGCCACTGCTAGGAGTGCCGAGCCCCATGCATGGTGCCTTCTGGGCGGTGCTTCCTTTAAACTGAGGCAGCCTTCCCCACTGGCCACCCATCCTCCATCCACCAGCAGCTCTGTACTCCAATGCCTAGAGCCTACCACTAGGCGTGGTATTCGGGATTTGTAGGCTTCCTCTATAAATTCAGAATTTAGTGTCAATAAGTATATGCGAAGAAAAAATGCATGATATTCATGAACTTTACTTGTTTGGTACACACGGCAAATTCATCGTCGGATAAAAAGAGTTATGCCTTATTGGTTAAAGACATAGACACATAATTTACAAGAAATAAAATTATTGTGAGTAAAGTGACATAGCAGGCAAAGTACAAGTAAATGTAGCCAGCTCTACGATATTATTGGAGTGTGTGAGCTTTATTTACTTTCATAAAATCTTAAATCGATTTTTATATAATTAAATGTATTAATAATAACCAAGAAACTAAGTCCATATTCAATGTGCTCTTTGGGCTAGACAACTTCCCAACAAAACAAAGGTGAGTTGAAGTCAACCTGATTTAAAGTATATGACATGACAACATAAGTGTTTGATAATGTATTTAAAGAACGCGTGCCATCTATTTTGTGAATCCGTCTATTCCACGGAAACGTCATGTATCAGAATAAAAAGTATCCTAAGTTACGACCCTGGATATTAGCTAGCTCTGTATTGGGTTTCGTTTAAATCCGTTTATTAGTTGTCACGTAATGCTCTAACAGACAGACGGACAAAAAATCTAAAAATTGCATTTTCGGAATCTTGTAGTCCGAATTACCCACATGTGTTTTTTACATTTTAAACGCAATGCACAAAGTCGAACCATTTACAAATTTACTATAGTAATAGATGACATGATTAAAGCATAATACATGTTAATTAACAATTAAAGTGAAATGAACAATAAGAAATCATAAGTCTCTGCTGATGAGATAGAAGTCAATAATGACACAATTATTTTAAAAAATTACATACCTCTGGTATCCAGAAGTTGGTCTAATTTGACTTTAATTCCACCACAGCCAGCTGCAAGAGCCTTGTCGCCAAGCAACTTGGCGTGGAAAGTCACTGAACGCAGTTCTGCACAGCCTTGTACCACACATGAGGAGAACACTCTCGTTACCCATAATGGGGTTGGCGAAGCTACCAAAGAACAAGAAGATTTAACGAATCACCATAAGCACGAATTTCACTATCAATCTCACTATTAATCACAATAACAACAGCAGGTGAATGTCTCACTGCTGGGCTCAAGCCTCCCATGTTGTTGATGTTATTTCAGGTACAGCCTCCAACAATCTTCTCTATTAATTGTTTATTTCTTTCCGCTTTATTTGATCAACGCATAATTTTATGCTATTCCTAATTACTACCAGTTCAAAGTAGACTGTGGACTGAACTTGAGTAAGCTGAGCTCGTAAAACTCAAATGTGAAGCAACAGCTGCTTTATGCTAAATTCATGTATTCAGAGCGACATATTATATTGGCAATATATCAAATAACGACTGAACTATGTCCTAAAGTAAGATCTTAAGAAAAGTAATTTGTAGATCACAATCTATATCCGGATAAGTAATATAGTAATAATAAGTTCTAAGTTAACCCGCAGGGGGGCTTTGTGGCGAAGCCTTAGGTGAGTGGCGACACCTCGTACTCCTCCTCCTTGCTTGCCAGCCGGCACGGAGTGGAGATCGCTAGAGCTAAGACTCAAGCTCCAGGGGTGGAAGTGATAAATGGCCTAACGTCGGAAGTAGCTTCGGTGAACCTGCAGCCCACCTCTCTACACCCCTTTACCACTCACACCCATGTTGCCCCTGCCTTTTATGGCATTTAGGGGCCCATGCAGGGAGTGGCGAGTCATCGTCTGCCCATTTTTCCATGTTCCCTGAACATTGCGACGGGCAGACGCCATAGTCCCCATATTCCCAGACCGCTAGTACCACTAACAGTTCACCCCAATAGCCCGGTACTTTTTGTCCTCATTTCCCACAATAGTCCTACACTGGCCGGGGCTTGTCCTTGGGTGCATTACTATATGGTATAGACGGGGATAATCGCCGGCCAGTGTCACGTCACATATTTACATTAAACTTGTCAAGGGGCCTCTACGTGTTGGCCTCCTCATGGCCCCACGCAAGCCCTCCAAAAGTCCGGGCCATTTTTATGGCCCGTGGCCTTGAAAAGACATACAGTTCTAAATTATATAAGCCCACTCGTACAACAATAATTCCAAAAATAAAGATAAAAACCTGCGAGTTTAATATTAATAAAAATTGTAGTACAGTGAAGATTACCTTTTGTATCCTTAATTTGTAAAGGTTTCGATGATTTCACTTTCTCCATTGCCGAAGTGTACCATCTGAACATGTCTTCGTGATTGTACATAACATTTAACGTGCTGATTATTAAGTATAAGTTCAAAACACCTTTTTCTAGCTGCAACAACAAAGTTATCGATGACTAATAGCAACCGAGAGGTCCTGTTGTTGAGTCCAAAGTAGTGGCAAGAGCTGAAAATTTATGAAAGTTTTGCCACAATTTTGTCTGGCTAGCATTGTGAATATTTTATTTTCATGAGGAGCTGGCATCCTGGCAGACGGTCCACTTGATGGGAACTGGTAACCTTCGCCTATACAGGGATAAAAGTGATACTACACTATTGAAAAATATTTAAATAACAAAACCTCATATACAGAGCAGCTCGTTCTAACAAAAGAATCCACAGCTAGGTTGTAGGGTAATTTGCCCGTCTGGATGGCTACCACCCCTGGTCTAGAGTATGCCATCATAGCATTAGTGGCCAAGTTTCAGTATCCCTTAAGAGAGCAGCAGCGCATTTGCAGCTCGTTTGCTGTTACAAATGTCTATAGGCGATGGGAACCGCTTTCTATCAGATCGGCCGTCTGCCTGTACTGCTGAACTCTTGCAATACAAAAAAAACTGTAATCCAGATAATTATTACAGCATGACTCTACTTAACTTAGTCTTAGGCTTAGTCAATAAATTAAATAGATAGATAGATAACATAATAAAACTACGTTTCAACGGTTTTAAGCGCGGTACTTTATTTGATTTTGGTTATTTGTTTTATTATGTATACAAGTCGTGAACACTTAAGAAAATATTAGATAGATAACTTTATTGCTCACCAAAATAAACAATTATAAAAAAACAATGCATAATTAATTAATTACAATACTTCTTGGCAAAACAACAGGCGGCCTTATGGCTAAAAGCGATCACTTCCAGACAACCTGGCTTAAAAGAAATTCTTAACTAATCTGGCGATAAAGGTGGAGCAGAAAAAGATATGACTACAAATTAATTATACATACTTACACTAATTTATAAATTCGACACATACAATTAATCCCGACACATTACTAGCCAATATTATATTTCCAATAAGCAACGCATACCTTAGCATCGAGCTTTAACTTATTTAGAAACATCAATCGCTCCTTGTCCGTAACGATCTGATAGTGGTCCATTTGGAAGGCGATGTACACCTGAGGCAAACCCACTTCACAGCCCACGTCGTCCACGTGAACGGTGGTTGCGCTAAACCTTGAATTAACCTAAAAAATTAACGGGCTCAAGTTACCAGGTAACATCACTTCGGCGTCAGTGCAGGACCTTGCTACTTTGTTAGGTAACATTATTATTTACGTCAGCAACTATATATATAAATTAAACTAGCTGTCCCGACAGACGTCGTCCTGCCCGGTAAAAAATAGGGGTTGATCGTAGAGGGTTGAAAATTTAGGGTTGTATGTATCTTTTAATGCTGTATCATAAAAAAATAGAAATTAAAAATTTTGTCTAAAAAATAAATAAAACAATTTAGGGGTGGACTACCCCTAACATTTAGGGGGATGAAAAATAGATGTTGGCCGATTCTCATAGATACCGGATAAGCACAAACAATTTCATCAAAATCGGTCAAGCCGTTTCGGAGGAGTATGGCAACGAAAACTGTGACACGAGAATTTTATATATTAGATTATAGTGTCTATAATAAAACCCCTTTTAACGATTTTTTTATTCCGACATATAAGATAGTTTTTAATAGCCGTGACCGCTGAACGTGAACCTACTTTTACTTCATTATGTCTTAAATCGCGAAATCCTAAGAAAATACTAATATAGTGTCTGTTTGTAATGTGAAAATAAAAATGTGAAATTAATTAGTGACCAAGAGATTCCGAAAATGCAATGTTTAGATTTTTTGTCTCTCTGTCTGGATGTTCCTGGTAATCTGTAAAACGACTGCAGCAATCTTGACGGGTCTATCACTGGCAGATAGCTGATGTTATAATGAGTAAATTAGGCTGCTTTTAAAATTAGGGTCCAGGAAAATAAATCGACGCCGACGAAGCCGCGAGCAAAGCTAGTTGTGGTAAATCTTCTTCTTCTTCAGCTAATCTCAGTCCACTGCAAGACGTAGGCCTCCCGGTTACGTATTGTATTGTAATATATATCAACAAGTCATATGTAACAATTATGAAAAACAATGACCCAAAAAATGTAGCTATAAGGTCCTGCACTGACACCGACGATATGCGGATTTTTTTCACTCCTTGAAGCAGGCTAACATGCAGACGGTCTACTTCAGTGTCCTAACAGTCAGTACAATTATTTTTTCTTAGAGATTTTTTTGCGTTCTATTAGTAGGTAGGTATTGCAGTAGATGTCACTGTTCTCAAATTAATCACCAAATGAATGAATATAATATGTTTCTTTATACGCAGTTGTTTTAATACTTGTTTAAGAAATATTTGATATGTTTTTATGTTTTTGCAAGCCATATCAGCTAATAAATATATTTTAGTGTGTAAATTCTAGTCCTCACCTTTTTCAAATTATAAAGCTCTTTTAACTTTAATTAATAGATTTTAGATGAATTGTCAATTTACCAAAAACTTATTTCAAAGATGTCAATTATGTCAAAACCAAAATGACATTCCGACTGATACAAGTTACATTCGTGAACATATGTACTTTGTTTGTGTTTTGATTATTTTTCGATAACTTTGTTTGATTCCTGGACTCCAAAGACTTCGCTTCTCACGTTTACTAGTGTTCTGTGATCACGTTGGACTTACGCATGTACCCTGAGCACCAATTTGCCTAACGATTTGTTTTCTGATGACTTGGATTATGGCTTCTTCTAAAAGAGGTTGTTGTGTGCCCAGATATGGTAAAACTTGTAAGTACATAATCTTAACGGCACCAGATTAGATGTGGATACAAATGATGTTATGAAAATGTATGCCTTTGAATATTTTAATAAAAGGAAACATAATAAATCACGCTACCGCCAAATTGTTGTTTTATTTACTAACAAATAAACATTTTTTGGAAAGGCTTTTGGGAATTGCAGGAGTTAAATTATAACTCCCGCAATTTCCAAAAGTCTAATATAAAAATCAAAATAACACTAGACCCCCTGGATGGTTTTTGCCGTTGAATAAAGCCGTATACCGATAGAGTGCGTTAGTATATATATTATGACTGTTGACTCTATACCAGTATATATAAAGTACTCTGTGGTCTACTTGATGGATAGTGGTTACCGACGCCCGCGGATGTTTACAACACCGGGGGCGCTGCCAACCTCTAGGAAATTTTATAACGCACTTATTAAATAATCTTACGTCATAGCGCAGAAAGCAAACCTCAGTGGGTAGTTGTAAAAATTGTAGCATACAAATAATTCTCAATAACAAAACAAACTTACTTGTAAACTCTGTAATGACATCTCAAAATTCGTACAGGAACTTTTGTCTAAACAATTGACTTTAGTCGTGTCTATTCTTAAACTAAACATCTGGGGAAAAAGAATATAGGTGTTAATAAAACTACGTAATACCAGCTGTTACATATCTATTTAAATATATAGTTGGATCACACTATATTGCACACCAAAGTATAGACAAACAGAAATAGGTAAATACAAGAGATAGTACAACGGGCGGCCTTATCGCTAAGAAGCGATCTCTTCCAGGCAATCCAACGGAACACGAAACGACCACACTCGAGAATGTGTTTCCAACAGGATTTGTTTGCAGCAACGACAGGTAGAGATTGAGTGATACTTCAGATGGCAGAGTAATATTCACTGTCGAGTGCTGATGTGAACTAAGTTATAAGTTATTTGGAAACAGTAGCATTAAGTTCAAATATTAACAAAACGCACAGCTATAGTAGAATTATTTTGTCCGTGCAGTTTGTGTTATAAATTATCGGAGCGGTGAAGTGAGTATTTCGCTATCTCTTCCACTCACGAGCCTTATGGGCGGGCATATTGATGCGCATTATTGTTTTGTATAAGCGTTATCGATAATGTATTTACTTTTTTCATTTTGTGGGTTAGTGATAACAATGAATGAAAAAAATAGATAAAACAACGTATTTATTAAAATAAGAATAATAATTATTTAAAATAAATAATTAATTAGGTATCTATTATTAGTATTAAAAAACTATATGTACAAAAGTTCAGAATGTAACAAGTTATATCAAAAATAAATATAAATACTTATATCTCAAGTTTAAAATTATCAGCAAAAAGGATAATAATGATTTTTATAAGAATGATAATCTTTCTTTGATAAGAATGAGTTTTTATCGATAATGGCGTTGCGCCCGCGCAACATGCTCACCGCCTTAGCCGGGCTGAGGCCGAGCTATGATTTATGACCCAAACTGCACGGACAAAATAATTCTACTATAGTACAACATATAGCATAATGTGTGAGCGGGACAGATAATGTGCAATAGAAACAGAGTAACTGCTAATATGGGCTCCCGCGTTGCGCAGTGCGACAATCGTTTGTTCGTTGTCCGCTGCAATGACTAAACGTATGCAGCTCCCATATTATGTTAATGGCGTTTGACGTTCCGTCAGATTGCAAATTACTCGTTCGGGAGCTTTCCGTTCTTACACGGAAATATTTCTGACGTGTACCAGACTAGTCTGAATTATCCCCCTAAGTTTTTGCTCTTTTTCATCGTCCACAGTCGACAGCTTTACAGATTTTATATTATAGATTGTATACCTTTGGTATTACAGGCGATAGTCTAGGTATGATTGTAGCCATGTGATTGCTTCTTTCCGACCTATGTACATGTGCCTGCCTACGTCTTTTATGCTTCTGTACGAACTGGTACAAGTCATCTTGGAATGATATAGTCGTGTTGTTTACAGTCGCATGAATTTTCTGTGAAAGATAACGGAAACATCAGAGAGTCGCTAAAATACTTAATTGGTTACTTAACTCTTTTTTTGCATATTGTATTTTAAGAATACCGCATTAACAATATATCTTATTAATTAGTTTTGTTTATAGAAGTAATTAGAAAGTATTATACTTTTCAAGTTTTACCTTATTGGTTGGAGGAAAATAGCAATTATCCTTTTGTTTCTTTACAATGGCATAAATTAAAAACTACAGTAGATACTCTTTAAGTCGAACTTGAAGGGAGACGCCAATAAATTCGAATTATAGACTATTCTACTTATGGTGGATTTCGAGTTGAGCGAATTTCGTAAGGAAACATCCATATATGTTAAGTACTTATAGATGTTAAGACTCATAGATGTAAAGTATTATTAAAATAATCGAATTGTAAAGGTTGTAAAATCAAATATTGCATGTTTGAAATACAGAGGGCCAATTTATTTTTTAGAGTTATAGAGGGATAATTGAAAATAAGTGCTGAATTTGCTTATAGGGACTCACTAATTAATTCCACTTATAGAAGGTCAGATTTCGAACAACAGAGGTTTTTGGGTTGAAGAGAAGGAAACACATTTTTTTTCGACTTTGGGAGGTTCTACTATATTATAAAAACTGTCATGATGTTACATGACATATAAGTAATATTTTAATATTTTTAGTGATAATTAAAAATAAATTCATGTAAGAAATGCAACACTATTGGTATCGCCATGTAAACCTCCTTTCGACCTATTCATACTTTTCTTCGACATATTTAAATTCTTCCTTGAAATGTGACGGCGCGTTCCCCTTTCGCACGTCACTTCAATCATTCAGTGTCATATTGTAAAATAAACTAAATTAAATCGCTCCGCAATTATAAATATATAAAATAAAGTAACTTAAAGCATACCGCGCCCTCACATTATAAATATATATGTATAACTTCTCTGCACCGCAATTCTAATATATAATAAACTAGCGACCCGCCCCGGCTTCGCACGGGTGCAATGCTGATACAAAATTAATTACGGTTATATTATATTATGTATTATACATATAAACCTTCCTCTTGAATCACTCTATCTATTGGAAAAAACCACATCAAAATTCGTTGGGTAGTTTTAAAGATTTAAGCGCACATAGGGATATAGGGACAGAAAAGGCGACTTTGTTTTATACTATGTAGTGACATATAAAATACTACAAATAAAGAACATATATAATATAAAATACTCTAAATATAAAAGTACAATAAGTGTGTGTGAAGTACATAGTGGAGAAGAGAAGCCGCATTTCATTCCCGGGTAACCATTAACCGGGTAAGTGTGTACTCGTTCTCAAATTCGCATCCAAATTGTCCCACACTTCTTTTCCCGCAAAATTGACACAGTTCGCTTCCCGCTAAACCCAATGCCGCCGCAACAACTATATTGAGGATTATTGAAGCTGAAACCAATTGGCCTGCCCACAGCCAGTTAGCTGGAATTCACAATTTAAAAAATCATGTATAGTCAAGATGGCAAGTCCATGAGTGGGGGAACTCCATATACCTCTCAATATCTTCATACATTTGAATAGTTACGACGATAAAAAATCAGTCAGTGAAGCTAAGACTTCATTGAATTCTGTCTTCAAATTGTTCTTGGTGTTAAATTCCGTTTAAAAAAGTAGTTTATGAACTTACCCCATCAATGGACTTTGCCACATTGACTATACTTGATATCTTACCTCAACATTTAACGGTCCATCTGCCTTTACAGTTCCCTCTATGAGCAAACTACAGGCTGCTTCTCCCAAAACATTCCCCTTGCCTAATATTTTCAATTTAGCATCCACTAATTTTGTGGAGAATACTAGGGCTCGAGCTGGTCCACCTGCAGCACCATCTGCATGGATCTCAGAGGCCGTTGTGTGGATAGAATAGTTATCTGATGTTCCATCGTGAATTCTAACCGAAGCATTGAAAATGTGTACACCCATAAACTGTCAAAGTTTGAAAAATTATTAAATTAATGAAAATTGCATCAATTAGTAATTTAAATTTAGCTGTGGTGGTTAAAATGTATTAATTTTAAAAAATTATGATAAATTGAAGATTTACTTAAAAATAGTAAATATTCAAATTTATTATAAACTCTTGTTGTAATATATGGCTTTGAATATTTTAAATATGTATATTACTGTGGAGTGAAGTGATATTATGGATACAAGTCTAGTACAGATTAATAATCTGTAAGAATAAGAAAGAAAATATATATTTCTAAAAATGCGACACTTAATAATAATTTATAATAATAAGAATAACAATGAAAAAGTGTGCCCCAATTTGGGAAATGAGGTGGGCACTCAGTTTTTGCTGTGCATAACAGAGTCTGACACAGCACTGATTTTCAGTGCCCACCTCCTTAATCATAAAAGTCATGGGACCCACGATAAAAACATGTTAAGTTAAATTATAGTTAACATATTATATGTGAAAGCAATAATGACAAAAAAAAATCATTATAACTGAGAACAGTGGTAGCATTATTTAAAAAAAACAAAGATAAGTGTGTAGCCTGTTAGTAATAATTAAGGCAACAGCTTTTAAATGATACACAATAAACAACAATTTAACAAACTGCTATATTTTTATAAGTGCTCCCTCAAAAATGGCATAAAATTCATGATTTTTATTTATAATTCAAATTCTGAACTCAATTATCAACAGTCAGGGACTGTTCACTTGACTAGCCATTGAATCATTAGTTTCATGAATCATGGTTATTACTCACAATGTATTTACAATGATTTTAGATATAAAATAACACAATAACTCCAGAATTGCCAAATAATTATGTACAACAATATAATATACTGTGTACACATAATATGTGCATTTTAATTACTTATTTTACAGTATTGATCATTAATATTCAAATATATAAGTAGCAATGTTAAAAGTAGATATGTTAGCAAAAAATTAAGTATTTAACCCAAAAGCTGGGATACTCTCCTGTTGAGGATCAGGTTCAGGGTCAAACCTGAAATGAAAGCTTTGTAACCTTTATCATATATCAAAATAAAAAGATTTTTTCTTTCATACAAATCCTATATAAACAGAGTGAGACAACAACAATAAATCAGTTTGTTCTAAATTCGAGCATGAATTCACTCTATTCTATATTGAAGTAGCTAAAGCAAAAGCTGGCTGCATGGATGCACAAATTCATGATAAATCAAAGTATCTCAGTTAATATTTCAATTGGATGTTTCAAGTATACTAAGACATAAAACATCTGAAGTCTTATTGAAATCTATATTTTTTTTTATCATAACAACATATGATACTAACAGCCCATAAATGTCCCATTGTTAGGCTCGGGCCTCCCACTATAAGGGAACAGACGTATATCCCCCCCCCTCCCCCTCTTGTCCAAGACAGTTTCGCAAGTATGACACATTGGTTATCTCAAGGTGCAGGTTGCATCACAATGTTTTCCTTCACCATTGTTAGCAAATGGTGCAAATTGTTAGCAAAAATATAATTTTCAATAATGTTATATTTTTACAAACTTAACTTTATCTTACTTACCTGTGCAAACATAATCAAACTGTGAGGCAATTTCTTATCTCTGAAATCAAGCAAAGTTTTCTGAGCTATATCACTTGAATTTCTGTCCAGGTTACCATCACCACTGCCATCTTCAGCTAGCCCCTCCCTTCCGAAGGAATTTTGTTTTGACAGTAGAGGTTTGAGGATGGTCTCAACAACAACACTCCTTTTCTCTTCTGCATGGTTGGTCACTTCTACACCTCTGATTACAACTGACACTAGTTTATTAATTTCCGAATTGAAGCAACTACTTTGGAATGATATTTCATGGATGTGCTGAAAAATTAATAGAGAAGCATTTGTCACATTACATTGTTTTTTTGAGAAGTATTGCAAAATTGTGTAAGATTGCAGTTCTATTTTTCTTTTACTAGTTAATAATAATCACATCTGTTAAGGTTTCCTAAAGGATGCGATTATAGACAGTGGAGTCTAGAATAAACATTGATATAAAATAATATATAACATTGGTAAATTTCAGTGTTTAAAAGGAAATTTGTATACTGTCTATATGTTTACGTTACAGTTAGGTATTTTAATTACATTTACATTATATATATTGACCGTTATGGAAATATATACTACGTCAACAAATTTCTACTTACAATAAAGTATCTATCTTTTGATAGCGTAACATCTCTCAAAATTGGTTTCGGTACCGCAATACGGCCTATTTTCAACTTTATGTGGTATTTCCTCATAAACAGCCATGCCAACAAGTTCGGCAGCAGCCTAAAAATACGCCAAACGATATAAACTTAGAAAAACAAAAACAATAACAAGTGTATCAGCAACTCATGGCTTACCAAGAAACACAAGAATAGATCACGATGAAAATAATACAAAGGATTAATAAGGCGTTCATTTTCGTGTATTAGTAAACATTTCGCTATTAATGATCAAGTAAATAATATTTCATTTGAATTCTTTCGTAAAAATTTGTATTCTAGTTTAGACCATAACCTCACTTGTCACTTGACGATAACAGTAGTGACAATTACACTTTAATATTCGTCCAGAATTTTAGGAGTTTTTTTTCTTCTAAATATGGCTCTGCGTGACTTGTGAATCAAGACCGTGTCAAGATTTTATTTTGTATTTCAAAACGAAATCTCTCTGAATCTGGAATTTCCTGGTGCTTATTTTCTTTGGCAGAAAATATGCACCAGGAAATGCAGGAACACAACTCAACGTTGTTATGGTGCTATGTTCTAGACCAGGACTAGACTAGACTAGCCAACGAAACCGCCAAACCCTATCACCTGGCTGTGGGTTATTTGGTCGCCTCTTACGACAGGGCGCCCAGCCGCAAGAATTAGTATTATTTCTGGGTTCCTGCACGGATAAAATAAACATCACACATATATTTCACAAATCTTTTGCAGTATCTGATTAGTGTGCCATTTATATCATAAAAACTTGATATGCTAGTCCAGTTAGAGTAATTCACTTCGTTTCAAAAACTTGAGCGCTGAAAGGGTAAATCAACCCACACATGGAATACTGCTTATATAAACGACGTGCTTTGGCACCCAATATGGATTTATGGACACGGAAATTATATCGCAACAGGAGTTTTGCTATAACTTACTACTAAATAGTGCTACACTGCATTATTTTATAACTATTAACTATACCGTTCAAATAAACCCCGTTACAAGAAAATAGATTGATCTTGGAGAGCCTACCTTTTAAATTATTTAAAACAATCAAGGGGTGGAATAAGGATTGAAAATTTGTATGGGCAACAAACAATCTTTCAATTTAATTTATAGAAATTCATATTTATGTTGCTTACCTAGTATAAAACAAAGGCTGTCGCTTTCCGTAGCTGTATATCCCTTAACGCGATATTCAAGCAGTATTTCTCTTAAACATTTTTTTAGGAAGGTGTATATCTAATGGTTTATATATTAAGCGAAAATAAGAAAAATAGCAAAGACGCTGGCGAAATCGCATATACTCGCTTTCGCCTGCGTCTTCGCTCCCGATATATAAAAGCCTAATTTTTTTAACACATTTTGTAACAGCACATAAACCACGTGTAAGTGTTAGACCCGCGGCTGCGTCGCGGGGAAAAGTTTTGCCTATAAAGAAAAACTGTTAAGTCTTACAATTGTGTTTGTATTTCCTTCAGAAAGTATAAAAATAAAAACTGATAGTATCGTAAGCAATTTATAAAACAAATGTAAGTTATTTAAACACTTTCCTTCTAAAGAAGTAAGCTATGATTTTAGGGGAAACTGTGTCGGAATAAGCCAATTTTAAATCTAAGAATATATTGTCGATCAGCGAAAATCGCAACGAAATCGGCCTAGTCGTTTTGAAGTGAATCCCGGACGAACAGACCAGAAATCTAAAAAAAATTGCATGGTGTTCTCCATCGTTTACAGCGGTTTACAGTCTATTCCAGATGTTTCGTTTTAAATAGCTTCAATGTACAGACATGGCATGTTTAGAATTTTATACTTATTTGGACTATTGTTCCGCAAAATATGTACCGCGGCACACCGGTGTACCGTGGACATTAATTAGTGTGCCTCGGCAAAATAAGGTTGCAATTTAAACCTTAGGTTTGTTGATTAATAATAAATATTGTTTCAATAATTAATAAATAAATGTTGATTAATATTACTTAAATTAAATTTTTCGTTTTTCCTAGATATACCTTGAACACAAAAACTTTGCGGAACACTGATTTAGACTGCCTTAAAAGCTTTTCAGTCATTTAATGAAACAAAACAAATAAATTATAAACAGTTTATTAACTACTAAAACTATACATGAAATGTAAAAAAAAAACTTATCATTTAGATTATCTATGGCCATGATCTCTTAGCAGTATAGCCCTCATACTTCTTCCTTGCCTTCAAACCAGTAACAATCGTGGAACTCTTAGGGAAAGCAGACTGTCCTTTAAATAGTGTATCTTTATCTGAAAATGTAATAAAATTCATTAAAACATAGGTACCTATTTCTAAGTGTTTGATTAATTAAATATTTAAGAAAATTAATGTTAATTTTTTATTTCAAAATGGAATCTTGTGCCTGCTTATTGAAAATCATGAGTCTACGAACAACAAGATTACCTCCCATCATGGCGAAAATAGATAATTATGAATCAGTTACATATATCTAAAGAAACTACAGCAAATCATTGTTGTGGTCAGCCAATTGACCAAGACTACATCTCGGAAAACATAGTCAACAATTTGTGCAAAGTTTCCATTGGGAGCTGGACGAGGACAGCTGAGCTGCTTGAGGCGGCCAACATCCAGCAGTGGACTATGGTTGGCTGATGATGGTGAGCTGGTCAGCCATTTGAAGTTCACTGCTTGTAAAGATTGTCTATGTTGACTAAGAAATGGTTGCCATTCTACAAATTATGGTCATACTCTAGGACAGCAGAGTACTCAGACGGGAGATATATAATAATTATATGTGAATATGTATTGTATGTATTTGTATTTAAATTTAATTAAATATAAATAAATCTTAGTATGGGCCTTGTTTTCCTGAAATAAAATAAATTAATAAAAAATAATTTGCTGACCTGGATGAAACCTAACATAGTCTTTTTGGATGTGCAAGTTCTTTGGAAGATCCATTTTCTTTAATGTTTCAAATGGTGTCTTTGTGTCCACAGGAGTATTGTAAAAATTCATCAGGTCATCTGGTAAACAAATAGTTAGTTTATTTATTAACTAGTAATACCTTTTTAATATAAAGATCACTTTGGAAGAGAACTGTTCGATAAATCACTGAGAATATTGGTGTGAGTTTATTAGCCATGTGCTAATTGAAGACGTGAGTGGATGAAGGTGATATGTCGCATATTCGGTTTTTGTTTTTTTTGCGTAGATGAATGTTATAAGTCGATACCAAATGACTACAGACCTTAGACCATAGATACAAGGCATATTTAAAAAATAAAAAGTTGCTAAAGGTGTTAAGTTCAGTTCAGTTTAAAATAAAAGTAAAACTTTTATCTCGATTTACTCAAAATTGGAATTATGCGACTTATCACCTTCATCCACTCATGTCTTCAATTGTGTTATGTAATGAGTGAGAGAGTTCCAATAGCCCCCTTCCCAATCCTTCTGTCCCAGGGATTCCGAAACAATTTAGGGCAAAATACCCCAAAATAAATAAAACTGATATATATACTTTTATTCATATTGTGCTCATCGACTATAAACGATAAAACTTAGTAATAAACGAAAAAAAAAAGTTAAATAATAATAATAATTATTATTATTATATTATATGTATGTCTTTCAAGACCACGGGCCATAAAAATGGCCCGGATTTTTGGAGGGCTTGCTTGGGGCCATGGGGAGGCCAACACGTAGAGGCCCCTTGACAAATTTAATGTAAATATGTGGCGTGACACTGACCGGCGATTATCCCTGTCTACACCATATAATAATGCTCCCAAGGACAAGCCCCGGCCAGTGTAGGACTATTGTGGGAAATGAGGACAAAAAGTACCGAGCTATTGGGATGAACTGTTAGTGGTACTAGCGGTCTGGGAATATGGGGACTATGGCGTCTGCCCTTCGCAATGTTCAGGGAACATAGAAGAATGGGCAGACGGTGACTCGCCACTCCCTGCATGGGCGCCTAAAAATGCCGTAAAAGGCAGGGGCAACATGGGTGTGAGTGGCTAAGGGGTGTAGAGAGGTGGGCTGCAGGTTCACCGAAGCTACTTCCGACGTTAGGCCATTTATCACTTCCACCCCTGGAGCTTGAGTCTTAGCTCTAGCGATCTCCACTCCGTGCCGGCTGGTTAAGGCAAGCACGGAGGAGGGGGCCTTGTCTTGGCCCCCGGAGTCAGGTACGAGGTGTCGCCACTCACCTAAGACTTCGCCACAAAGCCCCCCTGCGGGTTTATTATTATTATTATTATTATTATGTGCTCATCGACTATAAACGATAAAACTTAGAAATAAACGAAAAAAAAAAGTTAAAAATATGTTTTTTATAATCTAGTAACAGCTTCTGTGGATGTGCGGCTAAAGCCTTTGCTGGCCTCTTTACTGTAATGCAGAGGCTCCAGGTTCGATTTCTGGTATAGTATATTTCAGATACTTTTCCATTATTTATTATGAGACGGGTCCGAGAGTTACTTTTTTGTATATCACCCATAACACAAGTAAAACATGCTCGATTTGGGGATATACAATACAAATGTCTGTCTGTCAATTATTAAAAACAAGTTATGAAAAAAACAAATTTTAACTTTTTTAGAGAGTCTATAAACTTTGTGTAACTATTATGAATAAAGAGCTTACTTAATTAACTTCTACAGGTGGACTATGTATCTAAGGCAGTCTTACCATTCTCAATAAATTGTAAGAAAATAACTTTTGTCTAACAAATTATTAATTTATAGTAATAATGTGGATTACCTTTCAGTAAAATATTATTTATCATATTAACTCATATTTCAACAAATTCTTAATTAACATAAAAGAGTTGGTTCATTTTTATAATAAAATATCATACTAACCTACATTTTCAATAGTATGTAAGCTGGAGTTTGGTACACTATGTCCTGTTTCTTCATAACACGCTTTTAATACTGTGAATTTCACATCTAACTCTTCAAACTGTGAATCTGGCCGGAGACCCTTTGTAGTACATATATTAAGTATTTTTTCCTCAATATCAGCTGGGGGGTCCCAAGGCTTTGTTGGACGTAGAAAACTATAATCATAAAGGTATTATCATAAATCTTGTGAAATTATACCCAATTTCAAGTATGTAGTCATGTTCAAGAATATATTTTTTTTTACAATAGGGGAACTGACAGTAAAACGAACTGAGATACTTTTCAGAAACTTACAGAATATCATAAACTCATACATTTTGAATGTACTTACTTATGATGTCATAACCAGATACAAGTAAAAAGAGTCAAATACCAATAAAAAAACAAACAGTTGCATAGTTTTTAGTCATTTTGGCCTTAAAAGTGCTTTTTGTTACTTAATTGTTGTCATTGTTGAGAGTGGGTGTAATGCTACATAGAGTGTATCATTGTATGGAAGACAAACTAAACCAACCAAACCAAGTGATTTGGATGCTTAAGGGAGTTTGTCATTAAATCAAGAGATGTTACATGGAGTTGACACTGTATTAGAATTTATTGTAAGATGTGTCCACATCTCTATTATTTAAACTTGTCAGATAAACCTTAGCTACAATTAAACGAACTAGTTAATTATAAATCTCTATCTTTAGTCTTTACCCTCTAGATGCCAAGGATTCTGCAGCGGCTTGAAGCTTTTTATCCACTTTGGGATACTTTTTTTGAGCAAATCTCACTGTTATGACCTACAAATAAATAAAGTATAATTATTTTAAATAATATTGTGACAGTATTTTGTACAACCCATGAAAATAATAGTCTAACCTGCAAATTAGTATTCCTGGATGTAAACAATATATTTCTCAACATATTGAAGCAATTGATTTTTCTTGTACGTGTCTACAACAGAGCAAAATGATTTAGTAGGAATTTTTCATTTATAACCGCAAAATTTAAAATAAAACATTAACAATGCCTAAAATTTTCGTATAATTTTGACATATTGATCTATTCCTTACACGTAATGCTTAATTCTTTCATTGTTTCAATGGCATGTCACAAAACTATTATGTAAATCTTATTCCTCTTGTTTTGAGAAGTTCAATAACATCTAACGCAAAATTAATAAATTTAAATGTTATTTTTTTGTGAAATTAATGGATGTGAGAAGAATGCTGTTATTTATAATCGAGATAATTAAACACTACATGACATCGATATTTGTTGTTTGGCTGAACGGAACGTAAAACCATTTCTAGACGGAAATAGTTGTCAAGTTTTGCCGCTATTAGCAGCACCATCGGCTTGGGTTGTTGTTTCCTATCCGCCATTTTCCAGTCGCCATTGAAAGGTGAAAACTTCACTAAATGTCGGTGATGATTTTAAGATTTTGAGTGGTTTCTTTAATTTTGGGCCGGTTTTTAGTGTTGTGAATTTAAAATGAAGTGCCCGGGACTACCATGACGCATCAAAATCACCAAACAAACGGTGCAAGTCTCGAGGATTGCCACACAAACTTCTTCGCCTTGGTATGTCACTTTTACATTGATGAAAGAACTCGTATGTATGTACTTTTCTTTCGAAATCATTACGAATTTACGTATTGCCAGAGACTGTCGCTATTGTTATTTAGTGTGTGGTAGTAAGTTTAGGAATACTTAAATAATGAGTTCACGACGTCGAAGTGGACGAACTGATTATTGTAAGTGGACACAGAATTCAAAATTCACCTTATTGCGATACAACCGCCGAATCGATCTATCGCAACAAACTTTTTGTATTGGACGAATATTTTCGAAATGGCTAATGACGCCTGACCGTTAGTCATCCTGGCATCATTCTCGTTGTAATAAGAGTCATGTCGAATTGCTAACCCATAAAATGTCAACGCATTGGGTGAGCGAGGCCACAAGAAGCCACCGGCCCATAGAGGTCATTTTGTATTCACCTGGCCGTAACACGGACCGTAATGCGTTCGCGAGACTAGTTTCGCCAGGTTGAGGAAATAACTTTCTTATTACAATTTTTAATGGTCCGTTCGTCCGTCAGTTCAATAATGCGACACGGTGCAGTGCATAGCTACGTGTTTATGTACCTACGCATGGTAAAAAAATCGTCGGGTCATTCATTATCAGCGTGTTGTAGTGTTGAGTAGCTTTGCGTAATGTTCATAGCTGGCGCGAATTTTATCAGATTGTGTTCGGGTGAAGATTAGGCGGGTGTGGGGAACTGAGCGGGGCGAAGGGGCGGTCGGTCGTCCTCGGGCCTCGGTGAGAAGCGAGAACTGAACGGGCGGCACTTCCACCTGACGCGTTGCCATATCTCCGCGGCGCGGCGGCGCGCGCCTGAGCGCCTGCCTGCACCCGTCTCCCTCTGTGCTCCGCCTATCTCGACACGATACAAATTACCGATTTCTTGCCCTGCCTGCTTATTGTCTAATTATTTATGTGTCGTTTGCGGACACAACAGCTTTTGTCGCGTGGAATTTTACTCGCAATCAACTCATTGTGCATTATACATACACGTTTGGCGGGTGACGCATAGTATTCAACCAATTTGCCGAGTTCATTACACTTTTGACAGGCAAAAAATATTTTGATAAATTTCTGTGCAAATTTTTATTTTTCTATCTTCTTATCTGTATAGTGATACTATTTACGAGTTATTAAGGACATCTGTTGGGGTTGAGGGACATCTGCGGAGTCGCAGAGTCGGTGCGCGGGCGCACACGCACCGGCTGCGCAGGCGTCTTGCGCTCATTCAACCGTTTATGAATGGTCGTAATGCTTGTAACTTTCCCATAAGCGGGCCTCCGCCCAAGCACAGTTTGCGTGCGCCGTGGTTGTCTTAACTATTAGTCTTTTTCTTTTGCGCATTTATTTATTGCAAGTTCTAGAACGATTCCTCGTCTACTCGGCCATACTAGCGATTGATTCTAATTGGAATATAGGTAACTTAATAATAATTTTGCATTTTTAACGTCTCCCCTTTTAAGTAACTTTAGACAGTCTGGCCTAACACTATACATTAAGTTATATGTACTCACATAGGAAATTATGCCACTACCTACATGATAATTTATACTTTTATTAATACTAGTTGCGCAGTTTCACCCGCGTGGTGATGGAAAATCGTTATATTTTTTATAATTCACTCAGATGTGTAAGCTATATTATCATAAAGTTTCATCAAAATCCATTCAGTAGTTTTGGCGTGAAAGAGTAACAAACATAAATAAATAATTTTTTATTGAACTGAAAAATGTTACAATTTTTACACCATATTAGGTGTTTACATTTACACAAAAAAAATTTTTTTTTAATTATCTGTCTTACGTAAATCCAAAGTTTTTGATGATGGGGGCAGCTAATGATAATGTGAATGCATCTTATAAGAGTTAATAATAACGCTATTGACGAATAGCCACATTCATGTATATACATATGTTGCCTGTCAATATGTAACGTCATTAATAATTAAAAACAATATCGCATCACAAATAACACCTTAAACCCATCACCACATCTGCGTGAAACGCATCGTAGGATCAACTTGGCTGAATCAACTCATACGATGTTTCTAAATTCTCCAAATAACAGATAGAAAGATATTTTAGATGTACTACGTTTTGTTTAAAACAATTATTTACGTCGTGATAACAAAGCATTTTAACCCAGTTTCATTACCAGAAACTAGGCACTATACTAGTCATAGAATTATCATAATGAATTGATATCAAAATCGTATAAATATGTTGGGAAAATGAAATCCCGCATCTGGCAAGCGCTTCGCTCGTCCCCATACCACCCTATGCATACAGAGCACGACTTCAATTTCGCCCTCAATGTGCTTATTTCCCAGCTGTTATGAATCCTTAGACTTGTAGGTCATATCGCTTTTATGTCGGTCGGCGGACTATCAAGGCCCTCGCTAATATCAACGTTAACGATGTACTACGGACCTCGAATGGGATGGAAACGCATCGCTTTTTCTCTATAGAAGTACTGTCTTGCTGTTGAAGGACCGCCACATGCTTAGGTAGTGTTGAAGATTTTATCTATAATCGCATAACAAGTCCGCGACAATATTTACGTCTGCTCCTAGCAACAGATTGTTGCGAAATAGATGCTTTTATCTTCACAATCAGATATCGCACGGCCATTCATTTCGTGTAATGCAGAAGTTATAAAGGTTGACGCGGAATTTAAATAAGACATCTTTCTTTTTTCCTAATGATCAATTTCCGAACTGAAGGATAAAATTTGGATCACGCTTTATTTATTTCAAATCAGCAAGATAGAAACAAATGTATGTACTTTTATAATATGTACAAATTTTTTGGTAATAAAATTCTACAGTTTGATTCTTGTTCTCATTCGTATCTCGTGGTAAATATCCCGTTTTTAATATAATTGAGCTATATTCATCCCCATTATTTTCCCGTTAGTTATATCCCACCAGCTATACCATAATTTTATCAAAATTGGTTCACTCTTTCCGTGAAAACGTAACGGAGTCAGGTATATTGTTTATCATATCACTTTAGATATAACAACTCGTTTTTTAGTATATTTATATCTTTGGATAGCGGTTTCAATGGCGGCATACAATCGATAATAATAATATTGTACAGGGAATTCTACCGATATATTAAAATCCAGCTAAGATTAAATCCTCTGTAACTGCCATTATTTTATACGCTATATAAAATATTGATAAGAAAACCGCAAACTATACGTCGAAACTGAATAAAATATTCAACTAACAACTGAGCACGGGATCTACGAATTGTAAATACACAAATAGGCAATTACAATTTACACCCAAACAACGGCGAGAACTTGCTTTCCGGTACAAGGTCGTTAAAAAAACTTCTCTACCTGACTTACGAAATCTGTGACTTACCGTCTGCGCGTACCGAAGGAAAAGAAACTTTATGATATCGTTAAAGAGTCATATCTTCAGTCGGCAGCCTGCAACTGATAAGCAAGGTGACTGCAATAACCTTTCGCTGGGAAACGACTCGGTATTGTTTCACAGTTGACAGATTGGTTTCAATTTGTTGATTAACTTTTAAACAATTTTAGTAAACGTCGATGTTGGTCGTATCATCCCACGATTCGGGGCTTGCCTGCTGCTCTTCATATTCAAGTTTGTTAAACAGAAATCTGTAAATGGTTCGAGTCATTATAATACGGCCGGCGTAACTTGGCGAATGTGAACATAGGCTCTGCGAACTTTAGCGCATGTAAACTCGTGAATAAAATACAGTGACCAACTAGTACAAAGCAATGAAAAGATACAGGGATGAAGGGCGACCAATTGTATTCACTGACGAGTCGTATACCCACTCATCACACGAGTGTACATGCTCTAAAGTTCACAGAGCCTATGTTCACATTCGCCAAGTGACGCCGGCCGTATTATACAATGCGTTTAGAAATGTGTAAAAGGGGGAGGGGGGATAATTCGGACTAGGAGATTGCGAAAATGCAATTTTTAAAATTTTGTCTTTCCGTTAGAGCATCACGTGAAAACTACTGAACGGAATTAAATGAAACTCGATTTATATCCCAAATCAACACTTAGGATACTTTTTTGTCCGATAAATGATGTCGTTTCTATAAAATAGACAGATTAGCTAAATACATGGGGCTGCAAACGAGTTTTTTCCATTCTCTAACAAATACCTACGTTGTTATAGGCAACAAGTCATTCATTGTATTAATTCAAATCAAGTTGGCTTCGACTCATCTCTGTTCTTGCTAGGCAGTAATTGTTTGGAATATATAGACTTATCCTTGTTATTGTAGTAAATTGAACAAGAAACAGTAAAGTTTTTTTGAGGTCTAAAAGAATTATAAAAAAAATGTTTATATATAAAAAACCTAATTAATAAATTAAACTATTTTATGTAAGATACATAAAATAACCATACAGTTACTAGGTTACCTAGGGTTTTTCATGGGGCGTAGCCGCGGAAAAACATGTTAGTTAATAGGAAATAAAGAAAGATGGTTTTTCAGAAATTAAATAAAATCAAAAATTCTACATACACTTCCAACCATATTAGTTGTTAGGAGCTGCTAACTAATTTGGTTGAAGGCGATAGAACTGAAAGCATATGAATGTGTTCAATGACATTGAATTATTCAAGTTCATGAGTGTGTGGATCATTTTGGTCGATTCACATATTGAAGACACAAATGAATAAAATTGTTTGTTATCGGCTTAACTACTACTTACACTCTCGATTTTTACAGTTGATATGGATTTAAGTTGTGTTGATGTTTTCTAAAAGTAGATTAATTTGTTCAATATTTAACCAAACTTAACATCTCTGTAAAGACTCCCGCGTCAATTTTTGTCATAACTGAACAAATGATTGACTGGATTCCTTACGTTATCTACGTTTGAATGTTACGATGTTTGCTATTTCTGACACATCTTACGCATAAGCAGTATTTTGTTTATCGCAATTTTGCAAATCTGATTAGAATGTCGCTGATAATTGTTGGAAAATTTCGACTACTTACTCGACGTGAACGCCAAACACACGTGCCATACGTTTGAACCCCTTCAAAAAATCTTGCAATTTACTTACAATTTGTCGCCTCTTACGACAGGCCCTTATATCCGTGCAGGAACGGAGAAAGAATACAATTTCCTGCGGCCTGTCGCAAGAGGCGACAAAACAACACATAGCCAGATGGTAGGGCATTTGCCGGGTAGCTACCTGGTCTAAAGTATGTCGCCATAACAATCTTGAGTAGTGTTCCGGCATTAGTGACCAGGTTCCAGTCTCTCTTAAGAGAGCAGCAGCGCATTTGTAGCGCCTTTATTGTTGCAAATTCCCCAAGCGATGGTAATCTCTCCATCAAGTGGATCGTCGGCCTGTCTGCTGAACTCATGTATTAAAAAAAAGACCGCTCGGTCGCAGGAAATTGTGTATAACTTACTGAATGTGCTAAATATTTGCAAATTAATTAAGGCGTCGTATTAAGCACAATGAGCACTTGAAACGATTGGTGTGGCCGCCCTAGGTTTGTTATGTCGCGGGGTTTTATCTTTGGATTGATAAGCTATCATTGTCATATTATATCAAGGCCTATAAATGGTCTCCTCTATCTTGTATTGCTTGCTGTCTATCGTTTTTAATTGTTCTGCTTCAGATGAGGGTCCAATGTCCAAAATATACAAACATTTAAATCGTTTTACTTTTTCATAGCATTAATTTTTTACACTCATTTGTCTTTGATCATAAACGTTTCTCGGAGAATAGACAAGTTAAATTATTACATACTAATCTGTTAACATTTAGATGACGATAACCAATTAATTTATGACTGTTTACATTTAGTTGTAAGTTGTAAAACACTTATCCGTGCAGGAACGGAGAAAGAATACAGCTTGCTGCGGCCGAGGGGCTTGTCGTAGGAGGCGACAATATAACCCACGGCCAGGTGGAAGGATATTCGCCCGTCTGGATGGCTATCACCGCTGGTGTAGACTATTCCGCCATAACAACTTTGACTCATGTCCGGCATTAATGGCCAGATAGCAGATCTCCTTGAGAGAGCGGCAGCACATTGATGGCACCTTTGATCATTAAAAATTTGAAATACTTTGAAAATTATTTTATTCTTTCAAAATTGAAATATCGCAGTGTATGGGATTGGTTGTTTTATAATTATAATATTATACATGTCAGATTACAATAGCAACATCATTAAACGCGCGTTATAAATATGTTAAACAACTGAAAATGTAGTATTACGTTTGTAATATTATTTTGAATAACTCGTGAACATAATACCCGCTTGATATTGTCGAGGTAAAGAAATTTCAATGCATTAAATAAATATCTAATTTCCTTGAAAGTAAGAAAGTCGTTCGTTTACTTTGACCAAGTATTAGGTGAAGGACGCAATGTAACACACACTACCCTTCCCAAGGACTCATTGTCCTCGTACCGATTTTAGGACTCGTTCAACAAACAACATTGTGTCGGTCACGTTGCATGGACGAAAGATAGCGTTTCATGTTTCAAGGATAGAACAAAAAACCTAAACGAAAAAAAAAGAACGACATGTTATAAAGTTTATTCAGTTTTTTGAAATTAGAATTATAGTAGTGTCCTGAATGTGCGCAATTGACGAGACCGAGAGATGGGCACGTAAGTCTGGGTTCAGAGTATTGTCCCTGCTACACCTGGGATAATATTAGTGACGTGTTCAAATAGGTCTTGTTTATAGCGTTAAAAACAACGCCGTTAATGCTTAGCTACATCGGTGTTTATACAATACTTTATCTGTTATTTTTTAACAGAATTGAATAATAATGTCGCATCACAAGTAACGTAGTAAACCTATCGCTACATCCGCGTAAAACGGTCACTAACATTAGCTCAGATGGAGCAGGAACATTGGGTATAATCGTACGGAAGGAGTAACTACCCGAGAATCGTGTGATAGTAAACCACAGACAAATCGACGAGATTTGAAAATCGCGTATCTCCGTCTTTGCTTAAGGTTTACGTCTTAAGACTTGTTTTCTAAAATTATTCGTTGAAAGAGGTTTAAGAAGCGAATTAACTTGCGTAACTGGGCGCGTTGGGCTCTTATCATCTCTGTATTATAATGAAAAGCCATCGACGGGGTATTCATCCCCCTTTTCTTGAGCTCCCTCGCTCAACTATGTAACTGTTCTCTAGACCTTTCCGCGTACAGAAGTGACTTTCGCTCCCGCGGTTTTCTCTCCTCTAAAACATGGGTTTTTTAAAGAGGGACGTTATAAAACTTCTTAGAGGTCGGCAACGCATTAGTGACACCTCTGGTGTTGCAACCGTCCGTAGGTGACGGTAAGCGCTTTCCATCAGGTGGGCAGTCTGGTTGGCTGCTTTAGGCAATAAATTTTTTATTAAGGATCTACCTAAATAGAGTTCGCTGTCCCGCTCACTCATTACCGCACTTTTGAAGATGTAAGTTCACAGAATTTACATACGAAAAATGCTCATTACAAAAAACTTATAAAAAAACCACGAATCTTTCTCAATATAATATTGATTCAGACATGATTTCATACATAGAAAACTGTTTTATTCATAAGAATTATTTTTTACATATAGAAATGTATACGAAATCATAACGAATTTTTGTGAAACATTTGTAAGTAATTTTTTTGTTAAGTTTTTAGTAATACGGATAGGTCGTATGTAAATTCTGTAAATTTATTTATATCTTCAAAAATGTGGCAATACCCAAGCGAGATAACGAACTAAGTGTAGGTAGGCTCTTAAATACTGTACTCGGAATTGAAATTATGACTAACTTCTATATAATCAATCAGTATTAAAATTCAAAAAGGTCACGTGACCTTGTAGAGATTAGTAGTACAATGTTTGAAAATAATATTATGTTTCGATAGTGTATCAGATATGGTTTATCAATTTTCTTTGCATGTTATTTGGGTTTTTGGGAAAGTAAACGGCATTGTAAAGGATGGTTAAAAATGTATCTATCGGTTTTCTTTAACTTTTTTCAATTTCTCTTATTGGAATTTTGTGTTAATACGTCTTTTTTAATACAGACAATACGTTACTTATTTTATTTTATCTGCATTTATTTGTAATAATATACAAATATAGAATTAGCTAAAAACAGGAATAAGTTTATGCAACTAAACTATATTGCAAATTGGTAATTTCGGTATTTGGCATAGAAGATGAATCACTACGCGTAATGAAATGTATGAATAAAATGTATACATTTTATAATACCTGGAAAATAACAACTATGACGTCACATCAGCCTTAAAAATAATAATGCTTAAACGTGTGATTCTGATTATAAATGGTTTCAAGTTTTGTTTGTCATGTAATATGCAATCTTCTAGCGTTAAATCCCATTTCAACCATACCGTCTGTTTATCCACTTTTCTCTCATTCGCACTTTTCGATATATCTCATTCTAACATCTCTCACAACGTCAAACCTTCATTTTATGGGTACGTACCTCGTACCAGGACTCAGTTGAGGCGGCATAGCTGGCCGTTTATTCCCACACGTACCTTGTCGGTGTGCGTAAAATAGGACCATGCCAGTGTAGAAAATTCTGACGCTATCATACTGCGTAACTCCTCCATAAATCCATGGAAGCACATTGATCTCCTTGACACTTGGCTTCTGTTTCTGTCTCTCTTACACAGGGCACACTTCACGTCCTTAAAAAAGAACATGTCGAATGTCGGATTTATACAGATCGGATTGATTATTATTAGAGTGTAATACAGACAATCTTGTTAGTTTACAATGAAATTAAACAATTTGTACCGATAAGATATGACTTCAAATGCGCTTGTATGCATCCCGTGACTTTAAAAACTTTGCTGCAATCTAAGCCGCGGTTTCATTGCAATATATTTTAGGAATATATATTTTTAAGAGTCATTTGTTATTAAATCATTTTGCCATTAAATAAACATTTATTTTTAAATTTAGTTATATTATAATATTATACTGTCCAAATTCATATTTTTAGACAATATCAAATGGAGAAATGGCTCATATTTTAATAAGAATCTTGAGCCGATATTAGACGGTTCATTTCTGTCTTTCAATTTAGATGTATGAACCAAAGTGTTCCGTTTAAATAAACTGGAATCATTGAGTGTTATCGATTGCAGTTCTGTGTTTAACCAAATTGATTCAATTTTATTGAACAATTTAATATTAGCATTATGCAATGTACTATCAGACAGCTCACTATCTAATACAATTAAAACAGGAAACTTGATGCATATAGATGTATGCTGAAACACATTATAATAAATAACTTAAATATATAATTATTTTGTTATCAGTATTTCAATCGTTTCGTTTGAAACGTTTTACAGTATACTGGGAAATGTTGTTTTTGTCTTCATAATTTCTATACGTGATTCGAGTCACGTGTCGCAACAAATGTGTTTTTACAACCTACGTGATTTATCTCCAAGATTGCCGACGATGCTTTCTTACGGACGTTACCAAGTTCAGCCTTTTGAAACAGAACGTTTTTTGATCGAAATAATTCGAAGAGATTTTTTAAAGCAGCAACAAAACGCATCAAAACTTTTTCATAGTGACGATATTTCTACTTTACGTCATAGATATCTCTTTACTACCTATTTACTAAATTAGATCATAATAACACAAATTAACTACATTATTATAATAATAATGGGCAGGCAAACACACACATTGTATATATAGCCCCGAGCTAATTAAGTTACTCTTGTGTTACGGTTAATATACACTGGATCACACTGGGGTCGATCCGAAACACCCAGACCGACATAGTAAATAACGGAACGTCCGTTTACCTTTTAGCCCGCTCAACCAAAGGGGCCGTTCATAAAACAATGGACAGTCCTATTTAATGAATTTCTAGGTAATTTCAGTATACAATGCTCACAGTTGTCGCACTGTCTGGTCTCGGGCTTCCCAGTTTCTTAGGGGAACGGACATTATGCCCATCGGGCTTGTTCAAGGCGACTACTGGGCGAGGTTGACACGTCGGTTATTTAGATTAGATATGTAGGTTTTCATCAGGATGCTTTCCTTCACCGTGGCGCACGTGGTAATTGTAACTATATGAACATTAGGTCAGAAGACTGGCTTAGTGGAGCACGCATTTCGGGTTTGGGACGCAAGTGAGGTATCCACTAATCTACAACGGCTTCGTATACTGATTGATAATAAATATAATTTGTTGTTAACAGTTTGCTACATACATTAATTGTATGAGGAATCTAACCATCAATCACATATGCGTCATCTGCAACCATAATTCTACTATTACAAACACTGCAGTTATCATTTTTTAAGCCATATTAATTGAGAGAAAGGTAAATGGGTCGATATTACCTCCATTTTTAAAACCGAGAATATTTAAAGGCTTTCATACATTACCAACCAACCTTGCATCAGTTATCTGACATTGATTGTGAAAATTGTTTATTACGTTTCGTTCGTTTTGTCCATATAAAAATATTGTGGTATCATGTACTAAAAATGTACTGCTACACACAAGCACAAAACGTGCAACTTGATTTTACACTACTATCTGTACTATCGGAGGTCGTTGCAGGTCGAGTAATAAATTTGTAAGAATAAACCCAACTCGCTGTTCAAGTTTAAATTCCTAAGCATATTTAATTTGAATATTTAAGCTTTAATCAGAAGTACCTGATGTCACTGTTCACGTAATTATTGTAGACTTCGTATGTCGTTTTTTGAATATACTCAACAATGGCATAATGTGTACAAATCTTTTCCAAGACATTTAAATAAGTGTGCCTCGTCTGATTCCATGACATGTTAGTATGAAAATCTTGTACATCCCTCCGGTTAAAAACAACCCAGGCCTTAGCAGCTCTATCCCTATCACAAGAATGTGCAATACATACAACAGTTTAAACCCTTTAGTATAAATATAATATATCTTGATATTTTCCACAAATCATATCATTGGTTTAAAAATTAAAATGTTGAAATCAGCTGTGACTATTATTATTTTTATGGTTTGGCAACTAGGCCTTTCAGCCAGATTTTATTGTAGGCCACGATCGACGCTGTTCGACGGAGTTCTTGTGAAAACTCGAAACGCCACATTTGACTACACAGCTCACATTTTTAACAAAAACATGATTACTACTCAAAAACCATCAATATTCTACAATTATTGTACATTTTAGAGTAAATTTACACATTTTTGGAAGATAAAACTGCACAGTACAACGTGCCCTTTCAGT
Source organism: Dendrolimus punctatus (assembly GCA_012273795.1). Taxonomy (NCBI): domain Eukaryota; kingdom Metazoa; phylum Arthropoda; class Insecta; order Lepidoptera; family Lasiocampidae; genus Dendrolimus; species Dendrolimus punctatus. The sequence goes on from CM022537.1 coordinate 261,579, forward strand.
TCCCGGCAACAGCGACTACAAAATAATTGATAGGCTATATCGCTATACTTTGTTATATATTTATTTTTAATTTAATTCTTTTTGCATTTTCTTTGCTTACTTTATTAATTTTGGTAAAATTATTTATTCATTCATGTTAAAATACAGTTACAAAAAAAAGAAAGTTAAAAAAAACCCCGATTTTGAAACATTCTTCATTGGTGCTCCGCTGCTATTGGTCTTAGTGATGCGTGATGATGTATACTCGATAAATGGACTATCTAACACTGAAAGAATTTTCAAATCAGACATGTAGTTCCTGAGATTAGCGCGTTCAAGCAAATAAAACAAACTCTTCAGCTTTATATATTAGTATAAGATTTTTCTTTTCCAAAACACTCGATCCTCTTGTTTCTATATCGTTTGCCGGAATTTTGCTGACTTTTATTGTAATAGCTCTTAACAGGACGAACCGTCTGCGCTTGCGCATTAAACACGGCGCACCGTCGTCCTTTCCTCTTGTTGTTTTCATTTTATCATCCACACATACCGGGTCAAGGTTCTGTTTTGATGTGCCACGAGGAAAACACTCGCTTTTATTCGGCTTGTAACGTTTTGATTTCATTTCGATATGCCGTAACTGAACGTAAACAGCTGTGAGATCACTCAAGTTGTATCTTTTTTGCATAATTTAATTATATTTTTACAGCTGTTCACTTTTAATATGTAAAGACTTGTCCAAATTTTCCTAAAGTATCTATATGTTTGCATTAATGTTTGTCTACTTTTATCTGTCTTCTTATAAGATTGAGGTGTTATTTACACTTCAGTAAGGACACCATTTTTCGAATGTGGGAATTAATTCTAGTATATTTTATTTTATTTGTTTCTCTCTGAACTTCCCGGCCGTCATTATTATCGCCGCATCAAAAGTGAAGATGTCACCATTTTGAAAACTTTAAAAACGCTACGACAAGATTCGCAAACCCCTGTTAGTTAGTCTCAATACGTCGTTCGCACCATGCGCTTAAATTTCATCGCTCCGCCGTTATGAAAAACCGCTCCTACAATCAAGACTGTTCGCACGTCTGCGAAGTGGCAATATAACTATATGAATAAATTGAAAACTCGTCGGACCTGTTGCTGGGGCGGGAGAAGAGAACCAAGAGCAGCAGCTTACGGGGAGTTCCTTCTACTCCCAATGTTGAACTAACCTATTATACAATCCGTAACCACCTCTAATTAAATGGCCAATTTATTTACCCACCAAAATGTAAATTACATTAGTGACTGAACCTTAAAGTTACCGATATATTTTTTATTAGGGGATTGGTTCACATTTAACCATTAACTCATCTGCTATTTATTTACGTGGTCTAGAATGGTCCACGCTTACTTAGGACACTTAAAACATTACAACGTCTTCGAATACATAATATTTTATCGGCTATTATTTTAAAATAAGTTGTCTGTTTTTGTATTCAGACAAAATATTTTTGTCTATGAATTCATAAATATCATCAATCGTCCTTTCTAATTTCCTAATAATATTATAGCGGTAACTATATGAATAAATAAATGCATTTTTTAGATATTTCCTTATTAGGAATTTGATAGCTAGATGAAAAAATTAGATTCATTTCTATTACCTTTGATTCGATGTTGTGCCATCTGCACGCAATTAAGGTGTCCCGCTATGTAACAGCGGCGACAGTACGGTGCTGCGCGGCCGCCACCGCGGTCACGATATGTGGGTCGAGATAACAGAAGAGCGGCTCAGTGCCCGGCCCACATTCGACGCCCTATGTATTCTACCTACAATGTGAGCAGACGAAAGACCTATTAAGTCTCAATACCGATATTTCTACGAAGCCATCATGCTGTTTAAGCTACCTAAATGTGTCGCTAATTCCTTGATCGAAATAATGACACATTTTACGATAAATATTTAAAACAATATTGAATTTTATTTATTTTAATTTTTAATTATATCGCTTGATTTACAACAAATAATCTGATACAATAAAAGAAAACTTATTTATATTGTATCCTACCCATAGTAGAAGACTATAAGTACAATACTGAGCCTAGATGACCATCTATGGGTGAGGTGCCCAGAAGGCTGGCTACGTTTCTTCGCTGGGTAGGTACGCATCCGCTGCTCGAGGTAGGCACCGGCTTTCTGGTGACCTGAAGAGTCAAGGAGTCGTTTTGATACTCCTAATCAAAAATAAACCTCGAGATTTGGTGACCTAAACTTAATAGAAGTGATAATATATAATATACTTTATAAATAAATACTAGGAGGACATAAAGAAAACACCCCAAATTATAGCACTGTGGGAAAACCACGGCTGGGAACTCATTCCAAATCCCCACGGTGCGCAAGAGAAACATTCTAGAGAGCCGTTGCATACAAGAGAGAACCGGCTCAAGAAAGTGGGGATGGACACCCAGCCGATGGCGTGCAGCCGGTAGAATACTCAGAGATGCGAAGTCTCTCCGAAGGCAAATTTAGAATTAATTATAACTTTAATTTAGAACAAAGCAACAGACTTCTGTTGTAGTCAGGTAATTAGTACTATCAATTAAAATACTATTGAATTTCTCGCTTTATCTTTAAATCTTGTCGGTAGTCCGTGCCTAGTAATATATGTGGGCTATTTTATACTCAGTGGTTCCTGGGAAAAATTGCTGTGTCATACATATACAGACGGACGTGACGATTTGTACTATATATCCTTTTTTATATTACAGCGATGCAGTAGATATACAATAGAAGTATACATATATTATGATTACTTTTGTTATGAAAAATTAGTTAGCTCATTCGTATTACAACTTGATTACATGCAAGTTCATTTGAATACGGGTCGTTTGTTATCGCACCGTGTTATACAAGAATAACTTGTTTATATAGCATTCTGTTTTGGTCCAGTCACGTCGAAGTACTCTATTAGATGAGGTTTATTTTTAATATACCATACTTTAAATGTATCTACGTCTAGTCATGGACGATTCCTATCGATGAGGAATAAATGCAAGCAATTTTCAAGTTGGTATGACTATAGCGCCACCTGTGTTAGTGGATATGATAGATTGTTGATTTAAAATTACTACATTTCGACCGCGGCCTTGCTCGCGTTAATTTATTTTTTTAACAGATTCCAAGACCCACAGTCGCGGGTCCGAATGACAGTGCGCGAAAGTATTTCTCCAGAATTATAAAAAAAATACGTATATCATGAAGTGGACATGTTATATATCTTGGAATTGTCACACATCATTTTTAGTGACCATACTTTTTCTGTATGAAGGGTCTGGAGATTTTAAACACAAACGATGAAATTTTAGCATCCGGTTCTGATGCACCTATACTGAAAATATTTTGTTTTATAACAAAATTTAACCAAAACAATATATCGAAAGGTAACGTAACGATCAAGAAATTTTTGATGGATATTTTTTGTCCAACTGCTTTTTTACTGATTCTCTCCAAATTAAAATCACATAATAGAAATATTTTATGTATAGATTTCTCCTATTTAGTTTAAACTTTGCTACAGAAATATGATTTGTTTGTCTATATTTTCACGTTTAATCAATATAAATGGTTTATTCAATTGAGTTAGAATTTGATTGTTAAATGTCGATGTGGTTTCGATAACTACTGTGTTAACGATGAAAGAAAGCTCCCAGAGTAATAAATCAAGATAATTTGAGGTAAATCTTTATAATAAAAGCATAACTGACTGCTGACAGGACGCGAGATTTCAAGCGATTAGACGACTCGATTGCCTTCATAAAATTCAAAGCTCGCGGATACCTAAAGCACATAATGCATGATAGGACAAAACGCGTTTTCCATATCGAGTTCAATCATACATTGTATGTTGGTACTGGGGTTGCCATATCTTATAATGCTAATACGTTAGAAAATTATTCATTTTGTCTGTAAATTTATTAACGTTATGCTCAATATTAATATATCGAGACAGACCATATGTGATTAAAATTAAAAGTGAAAAGGTTATTAATCAAAAATCTAAATAAACTTATAATAATAAAAAACTAAATTAATTTTGCTCATGAGGTTACCGTTATGGTGTCTGGAGTCAACGAGCCTTCTGCCGATAGTTGTCACCGTCAACGGTCTTATAGGCTCTCGCTGGGAGGCTGGTTGAAGGGCCAGATACAGAGGGCAACACTCGACACAGCACAAATTGTGAGTTGGTTCCTGTCTCTGGAGCTCTAACCACCAACAATACACCACAGGCTCCGCTGCCGGCGTACCGCAGTATTTTTAATAAATGTTAATTTTGTTTTTCATTTGTAAATATTGTTAAACAAATGTAAAAGATAAATGAAGAAATAATAACTAAATAAAATTAATTTCAAAATAAAATTTGACATAGTGGTTGTATGTTGTTTTTAAAAATAAAATCAAAGGATGATCTATACCTGCTGTAATGGATAAGTAACAGTTACCTTCGAAAGTTTGTTAGGTAGTATTGTTTGTCCAAAAGTAGATAAAGGCTTAACTGACCAATTTCGCAAATTAGTTAACTCGTTTCTTAACTAATATTAATAAATCAGAATTTATAGTCTTCAATCAAATGTTATATACAGAAAACTTGATGAAAATATTATTAATTGCAATTACAATTTCTCGTCGACAGTGTTTAAACGAAATCTACGTTGCTTTATTAGGCCTCGGCAATCGGGATTTTTCGTGTTATTTAAAACACCTGGCAACACCAGTTGGCAGTGGCACACTGGTTCCTAGCACGCGAGATTTGGCCCTCGGCTCATGGAAAACCAGTTTAACTTGACGATTTACTTAAACGTATAAGAAGAATTATATATGTCCAGCTTTAATGTATATAATTTACATATAGGAGAAGTAAGAGAGTGTTATGAGTCAAAGGTCAGCTTTTCCACCCTTGTTTGCCGAAAGCTGACCCAAAGGAATCTAGGTCAGATATGACATTGATAGATGCAAGCTATCAATCGCTAGCGCACGCTAGTATTGTATTAAAATTGTTACGCTGAAGTCTAAATATTTATCACCAAGCTAAGATTTGAATCGATACTTAAAACTACAAATGTGTGTGCAAATGTCCAGTCAATAAAAATAAAAAATCATCATCATCCTCAAGGGCCTAACTAAATGGAGTTCGCTGTATCGCTCACATATTAACACAGTTTTGAAGATATACATTCATAGAATTACTTAAGAAAAATCTGTCATACACGAAACTTACGATTTGGTATACATTTCTATATATAAGAAATAATTCTTATAAAAAAACATTTTAGTCTGAATCAAAGTGATTTTATTGTGAAACATTCGTATTTTTTTTAAATTGTTTTTTGTAATACGCATTGGTCGTTAGTAAATTCTATGAATTTATACTCTTATTTCTAACATGTGGTAATGCGTGAGCGAGATAGCGATCTCCATTTAGGTTTTAATCCCTAATATAAGGTTGATGTACACATATCCATTTTAGGTCTTGTTTATGCTGTAGACTCTGACGTCACATAACAATATTGGCATTACGCAAACTATTAAAAAAAACCCTGTAAATGTGAATAACATGTGTATTCGTCATATTCCATATTGCTTCATCATGAATTTAATTGTAAACTTGAGTTAATCATCCCTCAAACTCTCCTGAATGATAATTTATAAAGTTCATTTTTGCCTTTAAATGTGGATGAATCAACCAAAGTGATCCATATAAACATAAACTTGAGTCATTCAAGGTCATTGAATACCGTTGTGTTCTTGCAGTTTTGTTGCATTTCTGCGTATTTTCTGCCAAGAAAACTCCATTTGAGCAAGCGCTTCAGTTCCCTTACCACTTACAAGAGTACAGGCGCATTTCAGGAGCCATCTAGAAAGGTCCAAGAAAAACTTCACTCCGCGGCAGTGCCTTGTGCTTGACAAAAACCTAGATGAGGGCACATACGGAGTACTGCTCACACCTGTGGGCGAAGCACCTGCTTACCAGCTTAATCCGCTGGAGAGTATTCAACGTCGAGCTGTCCACGTTGTCGGTGATCACGCTTGGCCTTAGGAGAGACTTCGCGTCTCTCTGAGTGCTCTACCGACTGTACAACAGAGAGTGTTCCAAGGAACTATTCAGAATTTTGTCTTCGTCCTCTTTCTACCACCGCTTCACTCATGTACGCTACTAGTTCTCCCGAACATCATTCTTGCGCACCGTAGGGATTAGGAATAAGCTCCCAGCTGTGGTTTTCCCACGGTGCTACGATGCGGGAGTATTTTTAAAAAGTATCCTAAAATTTCTTCAGGACCAGGGGCGCATTAGTGTCCTACCTGGTGTTGCAAACATCCATAGGCGACGATAACTGCTTTGAAAATGATCCCTTGCTTCCGAAATGAGAATACTCCACTCTTTTCCGTTAAGCGCTGAATCCAGCAAGTCATAGGCTTGAAATTTATATTGTATGGAGTTTGACATATTTTTAACAATTGTACGGCAAACGAATGGTCAATAAGACATAGGAACCAGTTGCTATTCGAGACGGCTATTTCGGCCGTAATGCAAAGTTTGAGGGCATGCGATGCGATTAAATTTAAAACGCTTTCACTTGGCGCGTACCCCTCTCCTCTCACTATCTGACTCAAGCTCCCCCCCCCCCTTGGCTAACAGCGGTGTCAGGCGTGAACTTTATTTCAGCTATCTACAGATATATTGTATAACTAGTTGCATCCGCAAGTTGCTCCACATTCATTTTTTTACTTTCTGAATGAAGAACTTAATATAGATTTTTGTACCCCTAACTTGAGAAATTATAATTTGCCCATAGTGTTCTCGTACCCTTGCCGCGTCCCCTTTTTTATTACTTTTTAAGACTAAAAGGTACTTCTCCATGTCCTACCATTTGCTCAGTTTCATCGAGATGCGTTCTGCTGTTTAGTGGTGAGATATTACCAAATAAACAGAGTTAGTTTCTGAATTATATCTTTGTATACATATGGCCAGGACACGCACAACTTAGCAAGCACATTTGGAAACGATTATGTGTATTAAAAATACTGTTTAAAGTTTAGATCCTTTTGCTAAAATGTTATCAAGTGTGCCAAAAGAGCAAATATCAATATGTTGGTTAAGTCATCGGCTTATACAATCTAGATGTAGAAAAAACAAATACGGTTAATTGTATTCATGTTGAGTTTAATAGTCGCCAAGTGACACTGATTATACCTTCGGTTAGAATTTTAAGTTGATATGACGCATGTTGCGAAGGACGCAATTAATTTCGGATGCAGATAACCTATTGTACTCTCAACGTCGTACATTTATCAACTTGTACATATATTATATTACAAGACTGTAAATTAGTACGTTCTTTTTAATCGGTTTTAAAACAAACATCCCAAATCGTTTCCGTATATTTTGTTTTTAAATAAAGTAGAAGAAAAAGAAAGAAGAGTTTTTCCTTTTTTTTTTAATAATAATAAATCTTTATTAGCCTTTAGTGTTTTACAAGTAACAAAAAGAAAAATGTGTTAGTTTAGATTACGGCTATAGAAATTAAGATAAGTAAGTATACCTTCTACTCTCAAACTAGGAACAAGGCCTGTGTTTTGAGTCTTGTTTTGAGTTTGAGTTTTTTAAATAAAATATTGTATCCCTTATTAGTTTCATTAAATTTTACTCAATTCAAGTTTTATCCGTAAAAACACCAATTTTGTATGGCGATACGTACGCGCATCCGTTCAGTTTTTCGCAATTTCGCAGCAGGCAGACAAAATGAAGGCAAATGTGTTTTTATCATGGTCACGCTCTCGGCAGTATTCGGTGCTGTTTCGCCGCATTTGGCGCTGTATTCTTATCATCGGTATTCTAGGGGATGCTAACGACAGCCTTAGCGTCTTTCCGCCGCGTTCAGCGCTGCATGCGGACTGCCAACCCACACTTTGTCGTCAGGTGCCAACTTGAATAGGTTTAAATTTGATTTAGCGTATCAGAATGATTGAGAAGCGTACATTACTCGTACGCTTCTCAATCATTCGACGCTGTACGCGAAAGATAGAAGCGATTCAGCGGATATAAGCCGCTAAGAGAACCTTTACGCGGCTGATAGAATAGAAGCTGAATAAGTATAACCAATATCCCAAACCAAGTCCCTAAATGTGTGTAACCTTAATCATCGAAAAGGAATTCATATTTAAAGACTGAAAGGATCTTATGTTTAAACAGATTTTTCAAAATAATAATTTTATCCACGTTTCGAAAATGAAAGCCACTTTTCTGAAACAAAATTTTTAGTAAAAACTTAAGTTTAGGCGTCTTGTCACAATTTTCTGTAAGCATTAATTGTGTACATTGACTTAAATAAGAATTATGCCACGTCTTAGTTTGTAAATATGTAAGTAACTTTGGTTACTTACATGTTTGTTTGTTCTTTCCTCGCGGGCATAAGAATGGTCAGATATTTGTAATATTTTTTTTTACTCTTGTTATTGAATGAGATCAGCAGACAGGCAGATGGCCCACCTGATAAAAAGCTGCTACCGTCGCCTATGGACGTTTATCACCATTCTTAAAATGGGGACTGGAACCTGGCCGCTAATGCCATTTTCGATCGATTGGGAATATCACAAAGATTTGATACCCATGTTATCGCGGAAAATAAAACACATAGTCATCGCGTGTTACGGATTTGCAGTTTATAGCGAGCAATGCCATGTGAAAAGCTAGTATAAATTCATCCATCTATATTTAAAATGGAAATCGATCGCATCTTCTCCATAAAATTACAAACACAATTATAGTTTTTCCTTTCGTTTGACCTAAGAGTTTCAAAATATTGACTTACTAAAGAAATACTTTACCAAAACGACAGTGCTCACAGTAGCTGTGTGTAGCTTTCGCAGCGTCGTTTGCGTTCCAGTTGTTTAATGGTGCGCAGTACGGCGGTTACGTGTCGCCGTTGGCCCCTGGTCGGTCGAGACACGCGTGAGAAGGTATGCTCGCTACTACAACAATTTATCAGAACAATGTCTAGGCGGTCACAGTGATATAGTTTGTATCAATTGTATTATTAAAAGATATTGTTTACGATGGGTACTAAGAGTACGAGGTGATAAAAAGATGTATTTCAAAAATATTTCTCACTAGATTCTATTTGAATTTGAATGTTGAAGTTTGTGAATTTGACCAGTGTCAAGTGAATACTTGAATATAAAATTCAAATTGGACAATAGTCTCAAAACAGATCCTCGTCCCAGCCTCATTATGTTGGCTGTATGTATGTATGTCATTGACTGACCACAAATATAAAAATTCTGTCTAACCCGAAAAGTTATTAGTAAAAAATTGTGAAACAAAACTTTTTGAAGGTACCTCCCCAACTTTATTTTAGACCAGTCGGTCCCCCCCCATACTTACCGCCTACTTGGGGAGTCCTCGTGAAATTCAATTGAATTTGCCTTCCGGCGTGCGTGAGGGCATTTGATTTTTTAAGTAGTCGTAAGTTACTCCCAAAAGTATCGTCAAATTCGGTCTAGCCATTTTAAAGATTCGCAGAAACAAACAGACAGACTAACAAATTAAAAAAAAAATGGTTTCGTTAAATCGTTAGTTTTATACATATTCTCAGTCACACTATAGAAACAAACCGTTTATATTTTTTTGTTAACATAGTGTCTTTTGATTCAGATCAAGCGATATCTCTATTGATAAGGTTTTCTTTAAAAAAAACTGGATTTTCTCATCTTTAAAATATAGTCTATCAAGCTTTTAAGTGTCGACTATTGTCAGAATCCGCATTCTTGCACACATTTCTATTTTATTCTCATTTATTATTATTTAAGCAGGTACTTTTGGCAGTTTTAGCCATCGTATATGTATGTAAATAGAATGACCTAAGTATAATAAATTTCTACTTCTAGTTTTGAGAAACTTCAGATTGAAAATACAAAACTTAATGTATTCGTTGATGTTAAAATTAGAATTTTCTTTAAGTCTAATTAATTTGCTGTAATAATTCAAATATTATTTTGTGATATTAATTATTTTTATAATATTAATAAATATGTATACGGTAGTCAGGATAAATATAGAACGGTGGATAAATATTTAAAGTTTACCCGAACGAGCCTAAATGAACCGTATGAGTATATCTTGCTTGTTGGCATTATGCACTTTCAATCGTTATGGCTAACCCTAGTAAGTATATCAGTGTAGAAGAAAAATACGAAATCCTTACAGCCGGCCGCATGTTGTAAGAGGCGATAAAACAACCTACATCCAGGTTGGCATTAGCCCGTCTGGATGGCCACCACCCCATCTTGAATATGCCGCATAACAATCTAAATTTGTGTTCCGGCATTACTGGTCATATTCTAGTGACCTCGTCAAAACTAGCTTCTAGTTACAAATGTACATAGGTGGTTTTGTACTCAAGTAGTAACTGAAAATAGCACGTTATCAATCATCAATGATCGCCATCTATTATAACCTTGATATTTCGATTGCATTTCACCGAATAATCTACTTTCATGCTCTTTTTTTTATTAAAATTTCAAATATTCCTAGCTATTAGTGCGCAGACCAAAATAAACAAATCCGTTGTACAATGTAAGAGTTGTCAAAGAAAACTAGGACGAACCCTCGAATATCTAGACCAGATGTAAGGTCGCGGCGGGGGTTCGTTGACCGGCGGCGCGCGCCTGTACCTTTACCGGCGTGCCTTGCCGCAGCCACGCCTATCGACTTTACCCTTAAGACGTTACCCCTGTCCATGTGAATCTTACTGGTCAGAGCTGAAATCTCTGGAGCAAGTATTTTTTTTTTCGAGTTCACTCACCAATACCGTTTTGGTATCCAGATATTATAGACGGTATTTCGAATCTACTTCTTATAATAATGAGTATTTACTATGTGTTTTCTAAAGCATTTAAAGCAATTATATAATAAAATAAATTTAATAAATACAAGTAACCAATGTACTGTGACTACGAAGTACCCTGAAATATCTTCGTCTTCAGCCAATCAAAATCCACAGCTCGACGTAGGACTCCCCAAGTCTGTGCCACATATTCACCCAGCTCTTGCCTGCGACCTTACACAGGACATTCATTGGTCAATCGGGCCAGAGGATGTGCTACGTCCCTATCCTTAATCCCTAGTAGAAGTTATTTAATTTAAATACGAAAATGTCATGGGTAGCTTTTATCTAATCTAAACGCTACCCCTGATGACTGATAATTAACGGACGTCTATATTCAAGTTCAAAAGTTTTTATTCAAGCTAAGTTTCAATGCAGATTTTTTTAAGGTACAGTAGTGGTATGAAAATGTTCGCCAGTTTACAAATCGCTTCATTTAACATTCCGCAAGCACATGCATCTTTCCAACCAAGTCACAGAACAGACTGTGCCACAGAAAATTATGTTTATTTATGTGACAATAAAGTTTAAAAATACTTAGATAAAAGTGATTTGATTGTCTACCCTGTCTAAGATTGTTTAGACATGTAAAGCCTTTTTATTGGTTTTAATATTTATGTTAAGCGTAATGATTATAACCTCTTTGTTTCTTATTGTTATCTCAGAGGCTGTCATTGTCAACATTGGAAATTTCTTTTTTCACGTTGTTATATTTTGTAGACCTAACATTTTATCATTACAATGTAGGCAGTATTGTTTCTTGTACTCGTGGAAGCGAAGTTCGATTTTAAAATGACTAACATTTTCATTACGTGACTGTACATAATTTTAAGTTCATACATAGATTGGGAACATCAAACATTTTTGAAAACTTGAATGCTGTTATTGCAATTCGTAATTCTAATTGATTTAAGTTAATTATCCTTATAAGTCATTTTAGTGCGGCGTTAACAATAGTGTGAAAGGTATTATCAATATTATTGAGAAAAAGCTCAATTCGAGTCAACTGGGTCATTCCTTTTTCAAACACCATAGCACATGTAAGACTTCCGTAAAATAACATAGAAAAACCCAATTGTTCTCCAACATTAACTTTTTCCGAACAGTAAACAAGCATTTCCCTTTCTAGGAATTTGTATGGACTCGAAACCATTTACTCTAACACACCCACCCACACGTCCTTTTTATTTTTTGTAAATAAAAATAAAACTCTAGTGTTTGTTCAAGTTTTACTTAAGTGACTTATATTAAAAGCCATATTATTTAAAAACATTTGCGCTTTCTGAATACTACGTAAGTAATTGTTTGAAGTTACTAATTTGAAATAAATAATGAAAAAATTCTTGGTTGGTTATATCGCAGATTAACGCGTAGGATATTTTTTATAGTTTCCATCGGATGGTATAGAAGGATATAACGAAAGAGGTGGCTTTGTGGGTCGCGTTCTTTTGGTGCCGCCTTTGCATTTCACTAACAAATACATATTGTTGGCAACGCGAATAAAGTTTTGCTGGCACATGCTAGTAGGGAATAACGGTGTCAGTCTGTGTAGCAGCGGCACGAGGTTGAAATTCAGCTAGCGGCATCGTACGATGCAAGCCCCGACTACACCGCTGTTAAAAAAAGTCTAACTTGCGATGAATTTTCTTATTTGTATATTTAATTTTTCAATCTTACCGCATATTTTGAAACGAAAGCCAGTGCCCGGTCGGGTTGTGAGTTGCGAGCGTAAGATATAGTAATGCAGTAATAAATGAAGACATGGGTGGATGAAGGTGATAAGTCGCATAATTCCAATTCTGAGTAAATCGAGATAAAAGTTTTACTTTTATTTTAAACTGAACTGAACTTAACACCTTTTTCAACTTTTTATATGTTTAAATATGCCTTATATCTATGGTCTAAGGTCTGTAGTCATTTGGTATCGACTTATAACCTTCATCTACGCAAAAAAAAGCAAAAAACCGAATATGCGACATATCACCTTCATCCACTCACGTCTTCAAATATATAATTACAGTAGTAATAAATGGCCTTTTGAACCGTTTGGTCTCTAGTAATAATATGTTTGAACAGAACGCGTAAACGCCAATGTATGCATGGCGCTTTTGACCTGTTAGTAGTCGCTAGTTTGTTATAATCGAGTTGTATGAGATTCACATTGGTAGTTTCACTTGAATATTAAAACATATTGATTGTTTAGTTTAGACCGTTTGTAAATGCGTAGAAGCCTTTCTGGCCTCTCGGACAGGCCATGGCGCGTGCCTTGCACTCGTCTCATACGCATAACAATGCGATTTTTAAACATACTCAGTATGTGTGCATGTAACATCACCACTGATTATATAAATCGTGTATTTTTTGTACTAACACAAATGTGATGAATTGATGTTTTTCACTTTAAAAAATTTGTTGAGTGAGTAGAGGATAGAGACATACAATGGGCGATTATAGTTTTTGGCGCTATCCTTTAAGGCTCCTGTTGCCACAATAAAAGGTAAAATGTGGGGTGCCAACGAAACAACTTTTCGTTGGTATCTACTGATCATTAATTTACCAAAAAGATATTATAATTCGTCACGATATGAAATGCAACGTCGTTTTCTATAGCTATTTAAGTTAGGAAAATAAATCACTAAATCTCCAATCGCAAGAGTTTGGTTCTTTTTTGTTCTTTTTAATACTACTTTATTCATAATAAAGCATGTGAAAAAGTTCCCGATTCTATGAAATCCTAGCTATCGCCCGTAATATTTTCAAGGACGCTGATGCCTTAAATTGTTATAGTCTTTTTTACATATCTTACTACAGAAGGATGCTATATTTTCCGTAATACTAAGGAAACCATCTTGGCTTTTAGTCTTGTAATAAACTACTAGACAGGATCAAGAAAGTAAATGTTTATTCTGTGCTATGAACACTGCTCAGCCACTTTTTTATAGTACCTAAATGGTCTATTGTATAGCATCTATGTCTATTAAGGGACGTAAAGTATGCTGTGGATTAATAATATAAAAAAATCTCTGATGTTATAAGCTTTTATAAAACAACCCACAGCTAGGTGGTAGATTTTTTGCTCGACTGGATGGCGCATTGGTCTAGACTAGTCTAGAGTATGCCGCCATAACAACCTTGTTGTGTGTTCCGGCATTAGTGGCCAACTTCCAGTCTCCCTTAAGAGAGCAGCAATGCATTTGTAGCGCCTTTGGTGTTGCAAATGTCCATAGACGATGGTAACCGCTTTCCATCGAGTGGTCCGTCTGCCTGTCTGCTGAACTCCTACAATAAAAAAAAAACATCGTGTTACGTTTCTCATTCACGTTAGTAGATTTCCTTTATCGCTTCCTGCGCCTTTTTCGTGTTTACAAATTTTTAAATTCTCTACATAACTTTTTATGTGATAATAATTGGTTGTGCTACCGGACTACGACGATTAACTTGGAAATTTGATGTTGTTTATCGAACACTATAAAGATATATCGTTTGTAGTTTGCCTATAATGTAAGTTTAACAAGTTCTTAAGATGCATTTCGAGTGGAATGCGTCGATATAAAAGTCGTTTAATTTGTGAGATAAAAGCTTCCAACTTCTTGTATGACATTTAACTATCAATGATATTTTGTTCATCGAGAGCCCAGAAAGTATATCTTACTTTTTACTAGAGGAAATCCGCTTGTGAACTGCCAACCGTGGGACAAACGCGGTAGTGGGGGGGAGTGTGGGATTTGCCAACTGAGCGTGTTAATAACACCCCCGGAAAGCGGAAGCAAGACCAAATCCGCGTGCCCTGGCAGGCGATGGCCAAAGTCCTCATTCACTGCCAGAACCATGCCCGCGGCATCTTCAGTCAAAAGGAAGATGGATTTAGTATCGTTGTTAGTACAGTACTCGCCAGACTTAATTAATTCTCCAGCTTAGCTACAAAATGTATGAGAAGCTGTTTATTGTGTTTCCGTCTGTTCCTAAAAAAATGCCGCCTAAAAATTTGGTGGTTACTATACTATCATATTTGAACCCTTAAATTAATAGTAGTATATTCTTGCTGTCAGTTATTGATTTTCTCTAGCCTCTTAAGCGGATTCACCCTAAATACTTCTTTATTTTTATTTTTTATTCTTCTCTTTTTTTATGTGCTTTATTTATTAATTTTAATGTGTTGGTTTCACTTGTATAAATGTCCTTAAAACAAACCTGTTTTCTTTTTTTTCACCTTGTTGGTGTATGTAGGCAGTCTTGAATTGAACGCGTGTTATATAGTGAGCGATAGATACAAGGGCCTGTTTCATTTCTTGTATTCTTTCGCAAGCCTCTTCTGCATTTAATTATCACTTACTAACAGATGGTCACCGTCTGTTGATAAATGATTATTATTATCTGTTCGTTTTCCTATAAAAATAAAACAATTCTAAGTTTAAAGAAATTTAATATTTAAATTAGACACTTGTAAGAACATAAAGAAGCAGAAATCGACTTAAATGAGTCTAATAATTACGACACCGTAGAATTTTAAAACATCCAATTTGGTACAGTGTTTAAACACATATAAAATTAGCCATAAAACTTAATTAATATGCATTAGCGCCTCCATTAATTTAACTATCTACTAATGTATGTAGGATATGTTTGTGTAGTGTGACGCCGCTTGTTCGTTTGTCTTTGCCCTTGACGACTCGAGCACGCCGAGAACGTAAATCTCGTTTTATCACTATTTCCATTAGATTTTCCATCCTTTTCTTTTATCATTTTCCATCAAAAAGTTCCGTTTTGATCGCATCTAGGCTTGTTGTTTTTCTTACGCGGCTTGTAACACCTATGATGACTTGCATAAGGTGCGAATAAGCCGCTAAGGATAATCGCACACTATCATTGCTGGCGTCATCAGTGAAAGGATACAGTGCCGCGTAAGTTTAGAGGCTTACGCGAGCAAAACTCACAGGCGTAAATCTGCACTTTTTTCAAATTCATTTATTTATATAAACTTCTTTCTAGGCTTTATATAATTATATCTAAAACTTATAGTAGTAACACATTTTGAACTAAAATTAAGGCTACTTTTTTTTTTGGCGGCGGCTGCTGCACTAGACTCGTG
The DNA here is from genome assembly GCA_012273795.1 of Dendrolimus punctatus. Classification (NCBI taxonomy): domain Eukaryota; kingdom Metazoa; phylum Arthropoda; class Insecta; order Lepidoptera; family Lasiocampidae; genus Dendrolimus; species Dendrolimus punctatus. Next base: position 277,576 of record CM022537.1, read on the forward strand.
GTCTGTATCGCGGCACCCAACACAAGTTCGTGTGTGTGTGTGTGTGTGTGTGTGTGTGTGTGTGTGTGTGTGTGTGTGTGTGTGTGTGTGTGTGTGTGTGTGTGTGTGTGTGTGTGTCTGTCTGTCTGTCTGTCTGTCTGTCTGTCTGTCTGTCTGTCTGTCTGTCTTCGTTGTATGTGCCCCTGGTGTTATAGTCCTATTGGTAGTATACATTTATTATAAATGGATATATGGACGTATGGGGGAAGGCGCTTGGCAAAGGATGTATGTATTTTTGGTAAGGGTATACTATAAATTCTACGGGAAGTGAGGTATTGGAAGTTAGGGGCATTTAAATGTTCTTTATGAATTGTTGTGGCTACCTTGCAAATATAGAGTTGTCGGACAGTCAAAGATGTATCGAGCTGACGATTTTGCTTTGTGCTCTATTTGAATGGGCGTATACTGCTAGGTGTGTAGGCAATACTCTACGCCGTTTAATTTTGGATTTAAAGTAAAAGTCGAGAAAGATGATTTGATTTATTTATTTTGCCCCAATCTATCGTATATAACAATTAAATAAATGAATAAATTATTCCTTCTCAAATATCAAATTTATTTTTGTGAAAGATGAAGTTACGTAAGGTATCTATCATTTTATTATAGCGAAGTACTTGTTCCGCAATATATAACCATTGCGATAATTTGACAATAACTAACACCCAGTTAGTTGCATTGGAAAATATTTTTCATTCAATATGACCACCAAGTCAAGAGCACCACCTATTTATTGTATGATATTATGTCAATCATTTACGCGCAAGTGATAATAGTAACTGCAGTAACATCGCTCACTTTCAGCACTCTACAATTCATAAATTTGTTGTCTTAGAGAACTATTATATAATAGGTGGTTTACGTGTTATCATTTTCTAAAATCATTCGTAGGAAATTGCCATTCAACTTATTTATTTTGTTTGCTCCGACGTTGTTTCTTAATATGTGAGGGTCAGAGGTAATCATTTTATCATTCTATTAGTAAAAATTTATCGTCGCAATCCACCGTCTCTGTTACACTCGAAGAGTTTACCGTTAAGAGGATAAAGTGAGAAATATGAAACTGTTAGTGTCTAGTTTGCTCAACGCCCACTCGCCCCAAGATGCGTTATGGCACTTTTATACGGTATCTACTACATTCAAAGCTTGAATGTATGTGAATGCAGGTCTCGGATACTGTTGATTGTCATAGGAATTATATAAGTTTGCATCTTCTGTTGTGTCGGTCCAAATTAGACCTACGATAAGTCATAAATACATTTAATCTAATGCTCCAAGCATTTTTTATTACAATTATAGTAACGGAACTTTGGCCAGTACAACAAATTGAAGATTGAAAATTTCTATAACAGCGTATCCCTTTTTAAATGTTTGTGGTGTAAAAAGACTAGCAATATATTTATTCTAAACATGCAATAATTATATTCGCTGTTATACCATCTAATATTTCCTTATTACATTACTTAGATAGAAGTAGATTTACTAATAATAATATATTAGGACTCTCCATATGACTTTGCTCGCGTAAACTTCGTTCGCATTTGTCAAGTTAATTATACCCAACTTAATAACACTACGTTTTAATGATTTTAAGCGTGGTGATTTATTTGATTTTTATTATTCCGAAGTTTCAGCTCCTTTTCAGTAGCCGTGATTACGGAAGCCAAAAATGTCAAGATAATTAAAATGAACGAGTTGGCGGTAGGCTAAATAAAACTTTAACAATACTCATTGACTCTTAACTTAACGTCTTTGTCTTTCGCGCCCACTGAAAAGTGGCCGAAACGTCGGAATAATAAAAATCAAATAAATTACCGCTCCTAAAACCGTTTAAACGTAGTTTTATTATGTATACAAGTCGCGAAAACTTAAGAATATCGATTTATAATTAAACATTGAAAAAGGAACACAAAATTAAATTTTCGTTCATATTTGTACCAATAGTTTGGATCTTTATTTAATTGATTGTAAGTATTCCAATACACATAATATTGAAATGTAGCATAACCGCAAAATCAACAACACGGCGTCTCCTCGATATACGTTGAGAATTACCCGTCTTGCTCTAAAACTTGTAGTAGTCATGTAGCGGGCACATAACCGCTAACTGCTGTTTGTACTAAATAATGTTCATATTACATGATGTTCGCTATAATCGTAACCTTGGTAAAGATAGGAGAACACTTTTTATATCGTTTTGTTGTATTTGCACAAGTAATTATGTGCCACTTGAATTTGTAGGCGTTATTTGCTAACAAGTTTGTTACTATGCGAACTGGGGAGTCAACTCATTCGATATCGACGTTACGTTTGTTTTTTGTAAATAAGTTTATATGTACTTTCTTCACGACATTGGGAATTGACTGATTATGATAAAGTATATGTACAAGGCTTTGTTTTGATCATTAAGACGAAGTATAGGTTTTTTTAAATCCTGTAATAATGGCACACGGAGGTCTTATATTACGTAAATAAAGCCATTATAAAAAGCCCAAATCCTATACATATATCACAGTGAGTTTCACAGCGTGTAAAATTTTATTTTTAAGGCGATGTTGTCAGACAAGCAGACGGCTCAGCTCGTGAAAAGTGGTCACCGCTTCCTGTAAACATTTGCAACACCAGGTGCTAATCTAACGCCTCCTAGCAGCCTATGGTATGCTAAAAAATAGGAGAGGAGGAAGCGCGTTATCGGCACTCTGTCTCACAGCACAAGGTTAACCGTTTCATGCCAATATTCTATAAAAACGTGGTATCACACCAATCGAGCCGGCCCTAAGACCCGTATTCATGATAATGATTCCAGCATGACAGTATACGTCTTATTTTTGATGAATGATTCTTCTTTAGAATCGTTGCGATTTAAAACTCGATGAAACGAAAAGGCGACACTAAAAAGTATAATCATAAGCCTATAGGCCTAAGCCGGCGAGAGAAAAAGACAGATAGAATCCATTTAATCATTTAAAAATTCCTCACAAGATTGATAGATTTATTGTTTTAAATGTTTTGAACTTCACGTCAATACTATCAAATATCGTGTTTTAAAGCCTAATTAAATTATAAAATGAGGTCACGAAATTTAGAATCCCTCCCATCTTTTGTCACACCATGTTTCACTTCTACTGCGTGTAAAGGGCACACACACATACATTTTTTTAAATAAAAATACCACACAATGGGAGACAAATACACACGCCTGAAAACAAGTTCTGACCGAGTGAGTGACATAAGGTGAGACACGCACAATCCATAATAATGACGACGTTCACGGAAGTGTATGTACTGTTGGTCGGTCGCCGACACGCAGACAGACACCTTTGTATGTTTAACGTCGTATGTATTATTTTTGTAAAATATTACCTCATTTATTTAGCTGATAAGAATCCACGTTCAACAAGATTCGGTTTTAAACCTAGCTTGCATTTATAAAGATAAAAATATACATCTAAGTATAGACAAAATAATAAATATTCTGAGGAGGACGCTGCCGAAATGTTGTGATATAATGTGACATTTTACCTATGCCAGAATAAAGTAGTAAGGACAAAACGTACTTATTCCGCTGCACACAAATCGTTTGGAAAAAGATCAAGCAATAGTAGAAAAGACCATGAAAGGAAAAGTATTGAATTAATTTGGTTTAAAAAAGGTCTCATAATAGTGTTTTAAAATTAAAATATAACATTGCATAATAAATACTATGCACAATATTAACACGATATAAATTGGTTCATTTATCAAATTACATTCTATATTTTTTTATGTATTTGCTTTTTAATTTGTTAATAGTATTTTCTTGAGAAGTTTCACTGGTGACGCATGACGCACGTAACACAGTATTCTTTGTAACCAAAGTTCAATATATAATAATGGATTAGATAGTCGAATAGAATTCCAATGTTTACAAACAACAATGTTTCTAGTTTATGTTGTGATTTCATAATCGTAGGGGCAGTAAACGCTTAACGAGTGAACGCCAAGCGATTTCCCAGCCCTTCGACAGATTTTGCGAATCGGATGCATCTAGTGACGTCACGCGTCAAAAATGCAGTAGCGAAGTGCACGGCCGCCGCGCCGGGGGCGCACGCGCATCGCTCTCGTCACAATATCATCCTCGATTGTTTACCCCGCGGCCGCTAGTAACGTAACCGAGCGACGTTGCCGTACCGCTGTTCGCCTCCTCTCACTTTCGCGGTACGCCTCTCCCGCTCGTGCGAAATACATCTGTCTCACTCGTCCGACTAGCGGTGCTCGACTTTTTTGGCCGTGCAGTTTTTTTCCGTTCTAGGTTATGATTGCTTTACGGGATTATTGTTTACAGGAAATTTAATTTACTAACAATAGATTATGTAAAAAATGCTATTGATATGAAATATTAATAAAGAGTATTTTCATTATGTTGAAATAAATTTATCCTTATTGTTACAATTATTAACAACAATAAAACAAAAATAAATAATCTTTATTAATAACAATTATTAATAAAGATACCTTAATATGTTTGCATTTCTACATCAACTATTGACGACCATATTATAGGTATACCATACCTATGTTTACACACTGTTTTTATACGTCATCCCAAATGACACAATATAATCAGCAGTTATTTGAAGCTTACAAACATTTCATATTAGTTAATAATGTAAGCAGTTTATACCTATACAAGGCGAAGTTGTCGAAGACCTCGGACAGGAGTGACATAACTCTGGCTTTAGAACCAGATAGCAGCGAAATTTTCCCGCCGAAGCCCGCCTTTATCCTGCTGTTATCGCGCGCGCTTTATAAGTCCATCCGTCCCCCATTTCGCATTTTAAAATTTAAATAACCTCAGGGTTTTCCCGACAAAGTTGGGTTTCTCGCACCCGTAGTCCCCGGTCTTTGTCGATGAATATTTTTGGGTAATATTACAGTTAGGGTCTCCAGATTGGAGAATTTATTCCACAATTTTTTTGTCGTCAAAACTTTTTCACGTGAGTATAATGTTATGTCTCTGCGGTGCAATAAGATGTTTCTAATAAAGATGTCGTTTTGCTTCTGGCATAATATGTTTATGAAATCCAAACCTTAATTAGGGGGCCACACCATAACAATGTCGTCAGAATGGTCGACCTTTGTGGTCATAATGGTTATTTTTGGGACCATTCTGACGATATTGCAATAGCAGAATTGGGGTCCTGGAGATCCTGATCACAGAAATGGAAGCACTTTCTTCGGTACAGCTCACGTATGTATCCGAATTGACGTCGTAATCCATTGACCTTTACGGCGTGGGAGTATTGGATACACATTAGCACCGGTCAACATGTTTTATAAATGGCTCCACTTAGAGAGGTCTTAAATTCACGGCATAAACGAATTGCTTGCTGGTTGCGATCCAGTTAATTGGAAAGATTTCTATCAACGTTTAGGAAGTCGTTGACACGCGGAGGTTGACAATTAAAGTAATAAGTATGCCGGTTTTAGGCACAGTGTGCATTGTTGTATATTGCAAGGTACGAGTGTCGTGCCAAACTTCACATTTGCCATTTGTTTACTATTATTGAATGGGCTACGGAGAGAGCTATATTAGCTGTCTCTCTGGTGGATAAAAATCAGAAATGAGGCCATCCATAACCGATAAAGCTCATAAAATTAGCAAGCTGAAGTGGTAGTGGGCTGATCAAATCTGTCGCAAGTCCAATAGCCGGTCAAACAAACATGTCCACGACTTGGCAAACGTTTTGTAGGACTCCAGCCCGGTAGACTGATGAGTTGCGTAAGGTCGCCGGGAGGACCGCGATTAGTGGCGCAAGCTAGGGGAGGTCTACCTCCAGTAGTGGACGATGATTGATGGGCTAACGACTACTGCTACTATCGAATACGATAATTTTGTTTACACTGTAATAAATTACAGAAATAACTTAGAAAACATTTCCTAGTCTAGAAGTAAAATCGTATATGCATTGAATAAAATATTTATATTTGCAGTTTAAATAAATAATGTACATAGATGATAGATAACACTTTATTGCTCACCAAACAAATAATTACAAAAATGTAAGATTATACAATATTGTTTGGTAAAAACAATAGAAGATTGTTTTACGCGATAAGACCTCGCGTAAAACAATCTTCCAGTCGATCTAACATAAGAATATATTAAAGTTTTAAACTAATCTGGTGATGTAGGTGGCGGTGTAGGTAATACTTTATAGTTCGCCAAAACAAAATAATAAATTACTTTTTTACTCTCTAAAAGGCAAGTAATAACCCAGCTTACAATATATTTTTAGCTAATCTGGCGAATTAATGAATTTGATTTAAATGAGAGCTTATTTAATCTGTGGCTATTTCCTGTTACACTTAAGATCTTAAATGCCACTAATTTAAAGATAAATTGAATTTTTAAACTTAAATGGCTTGAGTTTTAAGTGATAAATATATCATTTATAATCATCGTAAGTAAAACTGACTTGATTTAATTAATTATTTACGTTTGTACTAACATCAGTGAATAAAAGAAAGTCCGAAAAATTCAATCTTTAATAATAATGATTTATTCGACTCTGAGTGTGGGCGGTAAGCAGTAGTGAATTGACCCCCACTATAGGATTTGAAGTTATTTTTCCGGTTCATTATAAATAAATGTTTGTCCCAAAATTCTAGAACTCCGGTTAATTTCAGCACCCAAAATATAACTCGAAAATACTTTGAAGCTTTTCTCTCTGCTTCTTATAATGCAAATGATATACTATAAAATATGACGAATGACTGATTATAATATTCACTTTCAACCTATATTTATTAACGCCAACAAATTCATTGCCTCTTAAACGCCAATCATGATAACAATCACCCTTTGAAAACAGTACCGGCGCTTTACAATTTTACACCCCGCATACAGCTCGACCAAGATGGCTATCTGTTGTTTGTATAAACTTACATATATTCTAATTTATACCAAGGTTTTTTTATTATGATCGAAGAACAGAAGTTTAAGTTTTTTTTTGCTAACGCAACGGATTGTCTTTGGGCACCATTCTCGGGCCATATATGGGGTGGGGTGGCTTAAATTGCAGCGCAGAAACATGCTTTGAGCTTGTGTGGGAACCTCAGCGAGCGGTCCCTGTACGCAAGCTTTGCCAAGACGAAAGTAGTCGTGAGATACCGATAGCTGAACTACCCACACTAACCTAACCTAAACCTGCGCCCCACTCCCGCACCATTGCGGGACGCCATGGGATACAGAGATACTGCACCGCACCGTGACGCCGTTGTGCTCGGCTGACTTGGTACACCCCGGGGAGCAGGGTAGATCACTTCGTCAAACAGCTGGGAAAGTTTGCTGCTACCGCCGTATCCAGCAGACCCCTGTGACGGAATCACGGGAGAAAGAGTTGTGCATAGTGACCTCTCCGAGCGACGGTCTGCCGACGACGGAGCCGCAGGCACTTCCTTCTCCCTCTCTCTCTTTCGTTAGCCTACTTTTGTAACCGAACTTATATATAAAACTGTTCTATTTTATATATAAAAATATCACGATCTATTCTTTTTCATCAGTATTGAAATACAGTGACTTTTCTGCCTGGACCTGTTAGCAGGGTATAAGCCCTATTTGATGTTGTGAATATTCGTGCCATTGGTCTCACAATAAAGGAGGGTGGCCGAAGACCGTGCGAAGTGTAGATAAAAAGTACCAACTAAGAGGTGAACCCCAGGCACTTGAGCAGGTGCTCCAAGGTAACCAGGATTTAACGTTAAAATTACACAGCTGGTTCATGTAATTTTATTTATTTACATTCGTATACTATGAATTTGTTAATAACGGTTCCTTCTGCAAAAGAAAAACGAAATCCATTCATCTGCTATACTATTGTGTAAAAAAACATTACCGAAAAACTAAGCAAATGAAGACCTCAATAATTAAATCGCACGGTTGGAATTAAGGCAAAGCGTAACGTCGCATTCGATACAATAGAAAGTGAAGCGGGGCTGCGCCGGCGCATCGGGCGCGTTAGAAAGCGACCAGTCCCGACTCCGGCCGAACGTTCACGACACGACATTTTTACATTTTATCATATAAGCACAGGTTCCTATATGTTAAGTAATAATATTACAAACTTTATATCTCCCGAAGGATTTTGTGGCCTTGTTCTAAAGCCTTTTAAGCGAACTCTTATTTGCAACCTGTGACTTAGTTAAACCCAGCCAAAAGAAAGATTTTTGACCGATGATAAAGAAGTTCTTGAGGCAATTTCCAATATCACGCCTCAATAAGCAGTTGAGATCATCCACTAAAACTATTAGGCTAAATAAATTAATGTAGGATATTAATTTATTTAGCCTAATAGTTTTATCTTGGTATTTTTTTTAAATAAAACAATGTAATAAAACCTCATCTTAAAAGTTTCCGCCAGAATCTCTTGAAGGCGGAATTCAGAAAGTTTCATACGTCCAACAGCACTTTGCCCTTTTCTTCTAAACGTTAAAACTGTCACTAATGTATTTAATAGTAGGAAGTTTTATAATACTCTGATATTACAAATATTCAACAGTCACTACTTACCGTCAGGCGGCTGAGTCGTGGTTAGATTCGGCTTTTTGGAATGCAAGATCATATCGATTTAAGACATTGTCAATAGTCATATGGGAACTTGGAATTCAATGAATGCCATAAGGACAGTAAAAAGGTTAACCTTCGATTCTCCCAATGTTTAGATACGTTATCGCATGTATGCAGGGTGGCTGAGCCAATCAGACGTAATGGAGTGATGTTTTAAAATTTTGTTTGTTTAACATCTATTTATATTTAAAAGGTTGGCTTAAATAACTTAAAAAAAAAACTTTGTAACTGTCAAACTTTCGCCAAAATCGATTAAACTTAATATCTTACATTGCGTATAAATCTTATAATCCATACTAATATTTTAGGTATGTAAATACAGTAAAACCTCTTTAAGTCGAAATTGAAAGCCGAAAAATTTTGGTTATAGTTTTCGACTTAAGCGAATTTTGTAAGGAAACGTTCGACTTGTAGAGGTTAAGATTTATTCAAATAATCGAGTTGTGAAGGTTGTAAAAATCAATTATTCTTAGTTTTTCGAGATACAGAGGTCCAATTGATTTTTCCAGTTATAGACGGAAAATGAGTACTGAATTTGTTTATACAGAGTCACTAAGTATTTCGACTTATAGATGTTCAGATTTCGAGCACCGGAGGTTTTGGGGTTGAAGGGAAGGGAACACAATTTTTTTTCGGGTTTGGGAGATTTTAGACTAATCGAGGTTCGACTTCAAGAGGTTCTACTATATATACAAGGTTGGAATGGCGTTAGTATTTGATTGAATTAGTAAATTCACATATTACGAGTATGAATTAAAATATTCTCTGCTACAAATAAGATTTTATTTTTAAGAAATTTGAGATTCATTATTTTAATCACGTTTAGTTTATGCATTGACGCGTAATTCTAGTAAAAAAGACGTCTTAGTGCTTGTTATGTGTAATTACAGTAAGGCTTTTTATACATCGGCTAAAATATAGAATTAACAAGCACTTAACCCGAGAAACGTGATATAAATACGTGTTAACTAATGAAAAAGTCTATAAAGCCACCAACTCGCTACAATAATGTAGCATTCAACTAAACGAGGTGTGCTTGTGTAATTTTATAACTGAACATTGTTTAACAGTCGCGCGACCCCTCGTTTGGAACTCAGACATAGCGTAGGTCTATCAGCGTGTAAAGTTGAATTACATATTCATTAAATAATAACATAATTTAATAAAAGATTGTTATATTTATTTAAAATAGATTTATTTATAAATATTAATAAATTTGACCAAATAAGACACGTGTGTAATGTGTTAAGAGGCTTTGTTGTATCTGGTGTTCTGTGTTATTCAAACTGTTTTAATAATTTATATCGAATCACCTAATTTTATGGAACAGTGTGAACAGTGTAACTTCAAGGCGGGACGCCTGATATTTTATAAAAATATCAACTTAGTACATTAAATACAGATCACACCAAAAATACAACAGATTAACTTCAGCTTTATTTAAACATTTCTGTCGTGATACTTACTACACTACATCAGGGGCTTAACGCAACCGCTTACTTGGTCATTCGTATTACGAATATGCCAAATATGATAATATAATAAAGTGGAAATTAATGTTATGTTTTACACCAACCAGTGTAAAGAGTGAAATTGACAAATGTATACATTTGTCAATTTCATAAACCTTTTTTGGCCCTCTGTTCAGACTTTACCTACTCATAGTACTGTGTTATCATTTGGAAGTCAACACTAAGCTCGTTTAGGTGTATACCATCCCCTTATCGCGTACGGCCCGGGCCGACCCCACGCGCTCGACGCGCCTGCCAGGTGCGTTCAGGCGCTTTCCGCCGCAGATGGGTTTGTCGTGAAGACGTACAATGACCGGTTAGATGGTTCAAACTTGACTAACGCTTTTAAATGTTGCTACTAGAAATTAAATAAGTAACTTATAACAAGGATTATTGCTGCTATACTTAAGGTGGCTTGCATCATCAAAAATCTATTTATTATTTTATTTCCTTGACTAAATTGTCTGTTCAAACCATAAATTCACACTTCATTATCGTTCCGTAAACGTGTTATTATTGAGGTCGCAGCTCCCAGTTTCTAGGAGAGCGGACAATATCATTTCGATTTCAGACGATTTCACACATTCGTAATCTTGAACTGCATTATAAAGACGCCCTGTGGAGTGCCTGCTCTCGGCGAAATTTCGAAACCGTCGTTGATTAGGATGAATTGCCGGAGTCACTGAATTGTAACTTTGAAATTTAGTTTAATGCTAATTAATACATTTATACAACTATAACAACTGTTATTATTATGCTTGAATATTTTTATTTTATCATTAAAATTTTATTTATTTAATTTTAGGAAGGCATATTACACAGGTATAGTAAAAAACAGTAGTATATAAAAAAGAAATGCTGATAACCAGCCGCCACCTATTGGTAACAACACATACATACACGGTTCCTAATAAATACCTTATATAGTTACTAATTACATTATGTTTAAAAAGCAGTAAATGTAATAAAAAAATTACAACAATTTAAACCATCAATCTGAAATATTGCGTCAGAAAGAAAGAACATCAACAAGAAGTTTCAGATTCAAAAATTAATTTTAATACTGTATTAATAATACGTATTGCAGTGCCTAAAACGAAATTGTAATCTAAATAATCTTAAGCATTAATTCTAGTTGAGTGCATGACCTAAGTTATAAATAAAAAAAGTTTTTGCACCTGGAGACGGAACTTCAATGAGCGTTTGAGCAGCCGGCAGTCGCCTAGCAATATGCGCTGGCAGACGTTGAACTTGAGAAATATAAACGAAGAAAGTTTCGTGGCCAAGTCGCGTGTTGTTGTCCCCTTCGGCCTAGGGTTGTCTTTCTTAATAACTTAGTCTGGATACTTAGGTTTTGCATTGACTGACTCTTGTAGCGTGATCGTAGTTTTCTATATATTTGTCTAATAAGCTTTTAAAGTACGTTTAGTTTAATTGAATTTTTAATGCAATAAATTCTATCAGGATTGTCAGTCATTCTTCGTAATTGTTGATTTTACCCTGATTGCCTGCCTGGGTTTTTTTTTAAATAGATGCCGCTAATTAGGACTGTTGTGTCTATTGTACTGTACAGTCAAACCGAGTCAAACGTTGACATCTCTAGAATGTGGCTATTGTAGGTAGTTATTTTTATTATTGAATTCTTTTTTTTAAACTTAAGTAGAATTTGAGGCAAAAGTAAACGTAACTGATAGTAATTGTTTACTATAACATCGACAGGACATCTGTCTTGTCTTATATCTAGGCCATCATTGTTTCTAGATTCTTGCCTCATTTCGTACTTATTTTTCTGTAATGTAAATTTGTATGAACGTTGATAACCCTAACTAGTCCTTGTCCAGACGAAGGGGCCGATAGGTTCATGACCTAAAAAATTATTTGCATATCCAAGGTCAAGAACAAAAAACACCTGCCAATTCACAACCACCGTTCATATTGGCCTGCGGAAACTAAAGGTCAGGAATGTTGATTATTAGCTAAAGATGGTGCTGAAGATACATAGAAACATATAAGTCACTTACCTAATACAGCCCCTGCTCGCGTATAGCTAAATGATTTAGATACACTTAAAGACAAGAACTAGAATAACGCGTAAACGTCAAGAAAGCTTAATCATATTTAAAGGCTAAGGAAGCTGAAATACTTCATAAAAAACATATATACTTTAAATATTTATTAATCTTAAAACAAGGTCATCCGATATGCATATTAACCATGAAATCGATTAAAATTATTTTCTCACGAGAAGTTTTAAAGAATTCCAAGGGCTTATTCAATATAGACAGCAGTGGCGTGAACATCATACAGCTCGATTATATTATATCCTTTAAGAAACCTGCGACCAAAAGGTCGGAAAAGTTTTGAGCTTATTGGCGCTTACATATTTTAATCGTGCATATATTATTACTGTATTACTATCTCTTACACTCGGCGGCTTTCCACGTGTATTGGATGAAATAGCAACTCGTAAGACTAAGATTCCAACTTTAAAAATACAAACTGTAATAAGGATACTATTATACATAGCGAGTTACAGGTCTTTTCAACAGTCGGCGCTTGCATCATACGGTATATTTTTCCAACCGGGTTACCCTAGCCAAAATTCCACTCTGATAGAAAGAATATGCATATACATGAAATACACGTTACTAAATTTGGTACTGTCTGCAAACGAAAGGTTTGGCAGTGCTATAATAGCTTGAGTTTTCACACTATAATTTTCGCGTTAACAAAATGTAAAGCGGCATACTTCCGTGTGGGGATGGCGCAGGCATCCTCTACTGCTGCACCTTCGTGCTTCTGGACACTTGCCAATATCGCTTTTAGAACAAATTTCGAGGTCTCTGCAGTTTTGGTCCTGTTTATTTGGAGATTACGTTTATTTTCGTACGACAGCACAGAGCGCTATAATATGGGGCCTCTTCAAAAAGGCGTTAACAAATTCTTAAAGTCCCAATGAGGGAGACAACGCAAGGGAGCCGCCCTTGGTGTTGCAGTTGCCCATGCGTGGCGGTAACCACTATCCCATCAGGTGGAATGTCTGCCAGTTTGCTTACCAGCAGACATAAGGTAGACCGTATTTGTTAATGTACTTTTGCGGTCGCTTTGGTATCACTAAGATTTTATACCGCATCGAATTGCTACAACTTCGCTAATTCTTCGAAAATAATTCTGTGACATACATCTGTATAAAACTTTAAAAAAAAAGAACTTGAGATAAAAATTAGAATAAGAAATATACAGAAAAACAATTTTTAGCTAGAGCTATCGCTGGGGAGTTTCTTGCCGCTTCTTCTCCGTAACAGCAATAACACGTTGCAAAGCGGTGAACATAGAGAATAGGAAGTAAACTAAATTAACTGATATGTATGACCTTCAAAGTGTTCTCCACTGAAACTTATTTTGAATAAAAACTTTTGAATTTGAATTGAGTGATATAAATTATATCAAGTAAATTGTTTCTTTTCCAGACGGAGCTGTATGGCATAAAATGGCGTAAACTAGTGTGGGGGGAGACGAGCGGTGGCGGCGAGGGGGACGAGGGCGCCACGCCGCTCGCCGACCCTGTCATCAGCAGCTACGCCCGCTGCCTCGCCGGGGACATCCTGTGCGTGTGGCGGCGGGTGCCGGCGCAGCCGCCGCCCTCCGTCGACATCTACGAAATGCGGGCGCCGGCCCGCCCGCCGCCACTTTCGCTCAGGGCCGCCAAGGAGCTATGGATATTCTGGTACGGCGAAGAGCCCGATCTAAACGGGCTCGTTGCACCGGAATTGATCTCCAGCCGTGAGTACAACGTTTAATTATTATGATCTATGCTCTATTATATAAACAAACACCAGTAGATTTCTCCAAAAACTTTGAAATACGCTACAAAGGCATAATATTCCACGCTCCGGTAATCACAAAACAGATACGTTACAGTAATGTGACATTGAACCATTTGAAACAGATTATCATGTCAAACGTGAAGAAGAGGGGCCGAATACTACAATGGCTCAACTTAACAGCTCGTTAACCACGGTGTTTGTGACGACAATTAGACGAGAGATTACGATCGCGCGACAAAGCTGATCTTCCACAATGGCCAAAAATCCAGGAAGGAGCGCGCTATGAAACATCCCGAGACTAGCGAGTAATTAACGAGACTACGCTCCAGTAGAAATTGTTTGGCGGTCCTTTGCCGAAATGGACTGCGGCAATGAGTCGCTTTGTTTGTTTAGCGTAGCTTCGAGCTCGTTTCAATGTAACACGAGATGAAAGTTTGTTTCGTTATTCAATATTCATACGCCGTAGCTTTGACGCGTTCATGCACTGTGTTCAGTGCTCTTCGTGTGAATGAGATTGTCTCGTCTTTCAGTCTTTGCATCTTGTATTTGCATATTAAAATATCCGATTGCGCATTTTCAATTTCCGTTTGTAACATTCAAATATCGTGGGTAATACTCTACGCATCATCAGTGCTAAATTGTAATGTCTTTCTACTCGGATTACAAAAAGAATGCCATCTTTTATTACCATTAGTATGGTAAAGGAATTCTTCTTCCATGCTATTGTGTTTGTTTTCTTTGGCTTCAATTCCGATTTCGACATCCATGCTAAATTAATATGTATTAGATTTGAAGTAAGACTAAGTAGTTCATAATGTAGTTGATTTTTATTAAATTTAAACTATAATGGTTATTACGCGCGATTTTCATTAATTATTTCCATTGTTTATTACTTTTTAGTACCAGTAATTACAAAGAATGTAATTCAGAGATCCATATAAATGAGTATAAGATTATTTTTATCCCGGAAGATGCGATCGTTTTCGCGGGTACCAATTTGAAGTTTATGGAAGCGAAATTGTATATGAAAAAATCTATAATAATATAAATATAACTGGCTAGGTAGCTCTATTTGACGTATATGAAAATTTAATTAGGTGTTTTACCTAAAACTTTACTGTTTCTTGTTACTAAGTTCATTACAATAATAAAGAAACAAGTCCATAGTCTACAACTGCGTAGAGAAATATAGAGGCGAGTCTCAGCCAACCTGATTTGAAATAATACTATGAATGAGATATTGTTTGTAACAACGTAGGTATTTGTTAGTGAATTGAAAAACGCGACTGCAGCACCACCTATTTTCCTAATGCGTTTAATCCAAGGAAACGACATTATTGATCGGGATAAAAAGTATCCTAAGTTTTAACTTGTGTTATAAGCTAGCACCATGTTGAGTTTTTTTCATATATGTTCAGTGATTTCCAAAAAAGATGCGATAACAGCATCAGCCATTTTTGTCGCTTTTTCCATCTATCCCACGGAAACGACGTCATTTTTCGGGATAAGAAGTATGCTAAGCCACGGCCCAGGATATAAGCTGGCTCTGTACCGTGTTTCATTTAAATCCATTAAGTAGTTTTCACATAAATTCCAAAAATGCATTTTCGAAATCTCGTCCGAATTACCCCTGTCATTTTTTCAAATTTTTAAACTTAATGTACAAACTCGAACCATTTACAGATTTATCATAGTAGATTAATTAAAATATAATATTTTGTAATTTCAACTAGGTTACGTTCTAAACTTTCACAATAGTGTTTCTTTTACAAAAACTCCCTATCACAAATCCCTGAACACAAATCTCTATTTTCATCTTGAAATATCCTCAGAAATTCTGCGACAACCACTACAATACTCAAAGGCTCAGAGCTACAAGCGTTTACAAGTAATATGCGAAGCGCCCGCCCGCCTAATCGTCGTCACGAAGGCTATACGTTTCGCCCGCCCCCGTAATTGTACGACGGCATAACTGGGCTTTATTGTGATTTTTATTCAAAGAAAGATTGTATAGTACGTTGCCATTGCTTGATTGATGTTTTGTCAGAATTTATATATGTAGGTGTAGGTGTTACTAGACTCAGTTATCTGTTACGTATTTTTGCATCGCTTAATGCGAATTCGTCAATAACAGATTAGATAAAAGTTTGTTTATATTAGTACAAATGATTTTTATTTACAAATATTTTTTTGGGTTTTATGGATGTCGGGAGTTCTAGTATATCAATCAGTATGCCCTATGGAAGGACTTCTCCATGGGGAGATAAAGATGATCTTCAATTTTTATTAAAAGTGTAGGAACTATCAGACGTCTATTTCGTCCCAATTTTTGAAAGGTATTGCTAATCATGCGTTGCAGAATCTTCAACATTACGCATGTGGAACCCTATCGACTAGTGCAAAGAGCTTTCGCAAACGACTTATTTTTTGTTAACTCAGGATATATATTTTCTTGTGACACACACACGCACGGGTCTTGGATACAGGGGAAGACCATAAGCGCCGCCTAGTGCCTCGCGCTTTGTGTGCGTGTGGGACTCTTGCACCAAAGTCTAACGGGATCTCCTCCATTAAAGGAGGAGGCCGAAATTACCTACTAAACCTACCTGGGTGACGATGAGAGCATATATTTAGAATGCCATGGATATTTAACGTAATTAAACTCATCTGAATACGTGACAAGAATAGCCAAGAATCTCGCACAGCCCGCATCCACATGCGGATCTTTAACCAACCAATGAAAATGATCCTAAAGACATGGTCAGTTTGGCGTGCCTGCCGTTAACATATCATTGAAAAAGCTTATTGTTCTTTCGTTTTATCCCTGGGTTTTTAGATATTACTATCCATTCTATTATCTTACCTATGGTAGAAAATTAGCATTACTCGCATATTTTTTTTGTCAAAAGCCAATATAGTAAGGCAATTCAAAAGGGATAGTAGGATATAAAAATCCGGCGTTAGTTTGTACTTAACTTACTATCCTCGAGCGGTGGTCTGTACATAGAGCATATCATAACAGAAACATGAATTACACCATCGTTACTCCTATGATCATATATATAGAGTAACTAAGAATACATGAAGTTTACACTTTCAATCAAATAAACTTACATAATAAAAACCACCTGTGAAGGGTCTTGAGACTTTACTACATCATAACTACATTCGATAATAAAAGAAAGGAGTAGTAATCCCACGAAACGCGTAGTAAATACTCGTAGTAAGCAATTTACAGCCGAGCATAATTAGATGTTACATTTTTATGATTTAAACGTCTAGTGAAGACAATGTCAAACCTTTTTTTTCAGTTTAACGACTGAACTTGCCCTATTTGAAGCTGAGGGCTTACTCTCAACCGTCTTTCGTCGTTAGTTTTCGATTTAGAACTTGCTTGTTTTGGAAGTGGAACTTCTTTAGAACCGTTGTGATTTGAAGCTCGACGAAACGAAGAAGCGATACTAAAAAGAGATAAACACATATATCTATAGGACTGCGAGAGAATGAGATAGAATACATTATATTTAATAATTAAAACATTATACTCATACAGATAGTTGGAAATATTTTTCGTTAATACTTCAAATTTCGTGCTTTAAAGCTTTAATATATTATAACGATATAATACATGAAATGTGACGTCACGAAACTTAGAATACCTCCCACCCCTTGTCACACTTTGTGCCACTTCACCATATCCTAATCACTGAGGGTCGGCACAATACGACTCGTTTCTTCCATACCCCTCTATTCTGGCATACGTTCGCTGTCACACCGCAATTAAGCAACTCATTCTTAACACACCACGATTTTTGGTCTATACTTTTACACTTGTATTTTTCGACCTTTAGTTTAACTTTCATCGTAACACCTTAATCTTTCTCAATCTTTCAATCACTACGGTCTCGTATTAAATAGCGTAGTTCGTTATTTGGTAAGCGCACTTTAATCTGAAATTATATTTTAATGTCCGCATGTTGTTTCTAAGTTATAAATCTATAAACTGTGTATAAAATGCATTTACTTATAATAACTGACTAATTAAAAAGTTATAACATAAAACATTTGTATTTCTTTGCCTATTTTTGTGATAAGATTGTATCCAATAAGTCTTCGGCCGCTGCAAATCTTATTGAATACAAAAGACTTGAGATCAATTGATCTGAAAACTCAACAGGTGTGCAAAGTATCTTTTGCCAGCGGCCCACAAATGACTGACTTACTTAAAGCTCCTTTTTAGGACCGTAAATTAAAATTTTCTCTTAGATCTTCGTATTTGAGCGATATCCTTTCCTTTAGGTTGATTCGTTTAATCCTTATACTTATTTAGAAAATTCATTCCTTAGTTCTTTCGTAAAGTCTGTTGTATACCTCAGAGATATATCATGTATATTAGACTTGTTCTTAATAAATTTCCTTAAACAGCAGAAACGTCATTACCTCGAGCAATGACGAACACGTCCAATCATAAAAATCTTAGCAATTGTTGATTGCCGACGGTTCTTCTCTGAATAGCAAAGTTTTCCTCGTGTTGTCGTACTAAACGAGGTGCGCGTGCGCACCGTCGCGGTGCGCCCTCTCGCGGACAAGTTCACACGTCACCGGCCGGTTACAAAAATAGATCGTGACATAAATCTACATAAACGGTCTTTATTTTGGTCCACGCTCATTGTTTTGGCTTCGCTCGGTTCGGATTCGTGTTTGTTTACTGCGTTTTAAGTAGTTATACACTAATACTTACTTACTTAAGACATTAGCGGCGGGTTAGCTCGGTAGTTTTAATTTCAATTAAATACATCTTAATTTTATGCTTGCTTTCAGGGATATTTAGCATTTAAAACTCAATAAAATCTCCGGGAAGTTTCTTGACAGTGACCTTGACCTCTCCCTACAAGTGATTTTTTTTTCCGAAGTATGAAATATTGTCCTGTCCTTTCGAAAGAGACGAAAATGTCGATCGCTTCACATTAACTACGGCTAATGGGCCAAGCGCTCAAAATACCCTTTCGGTTTTTGGATAGAAAAACACCTATAGAGTAGATTTGAAAAAAAATATGCGTTTTATATTTTAATTCATAAACAAGTACAGTTATTACGATTTCGTACTTATTAGTTTTTATAGGATCGTAATAATTTAACATTAATAATGTAGTCTAACAATATGTACAGACTTAAAACATTTTGTATGTTGTGTGCACGACTGAATAGGACTTAACAATCAGATGATGATACATTCCGACTTGTTATTGTGTACGGATTAGTTGTAACTTACAGAAAAGGTCAATTGTATAAGTACACGACATTGACATTGTGGGGCCGGCCATTCCATCTATCTGTTGAAAGAACACACATACACTGAACAACGTTTCATGACCAACAATACCCGTGAATAATACAGTCGATGCACTATGATTTGTCACGAATGTAATTCGTATAAACAAAATATAATTCAATGAATATTTGTTCATTGTTTAAATCTTTCTTGAAGCAACATAATAGGTTTTCGAGTACGGTTCGTGACCATGATTAATAATTAAGTGGGGCAAAAAATTTGAGCAGTAAATGTACTTCTTTATTAACGCTTAAAACCCATTCATGAATATAAGTCATAACTATTATTATGATAATATTAAAAATTCCAATGTGAAGTACTAAACGTAACGATTTTATTGTCCCTTTCTTCCTGACAATACCAATTAAGTGTTGCCAGTACTCAAAATTAACGCTTGCTTTTTGCAGTCAGTCTGGCATTTACGAATATTTATAGGGTGGCAAAATAAAGTAGAAAATAATAGGGGCGTCACTTTCGCAGATTTGTCTAAACTTAGCAACTCCAATAATCCAATAATTTCAATACTTGTGATTTTTAGTACGACATCAAACATGCGTCAAGTTCAAGTTGCTTCAGTTACGACGTAGGGATTTTGTCAACATAGTCTAACATGTTTACTAATAATGACTATAATTTTGTAAGCGAGATCTTTAACACCTTGTGAAGCAACTAAACTAACCATTTCAAACCTATCATGTCGGCTGTACTTTGGTATATATCGTCAAATTACAACGAAAAGGTTTGGACTTCAAATTCCACTAGACATCCTTGGTAAAGTTTAAACATCACCGCTCTCGTGAAACTTGGTACTGATATATGCGTATTTAGTAATTGTCTAGACACAGATCAACGTTAAAATTAAAATAACATGGATAAATTGGCTTTGTTTATGATTCACTGACCTTGACTACAGATAAAATAGAATATTGCCAGAAGGCATAATAATTAGTTCTCGTTCTAAACGTTATGGTCAGATTATATTATGCTTGCTTTCTTAAACTTTTTTCTATTAAAGCCTACGTCGGAATATTGTTTTTATATGCGAGCTAAAGGTTGATTTTATATTGTTTAAAAAAACAAATGTTTCAATTCTACTAAAAAATTACAATACCTTTGCAAGTAAGGGAAACCTCTTTTCTGTTATAAACGTTTATAACTTTTATGATCTATTCATATTATTTATGCGGAGGTTATGACAAATTTTAACTAATAGATAAATGTACGGTTGGTAAGGTATAGGATCCAGTCATAAATAACATTTTGAGCAACAATTCGATTGCAACTGGCAATCCCAGATACGACACGCGCTCCTGCCATTGGTCCTATCAATTGTTTCAACCTTGTGTTGTTATTAGTGATGACATTTCTCGGCGATCGACCGTATAGATCAGTTGCCGAATCGACGTAAAGCAAATTCGATAATCGCTGTGATTACAAACCGTTTTCACTGGCAGTTATTAGTTTTTAAATGTTAGATTGTTATCCAATACCATGTGAACTTGGGTCCACATCTGTTTCATATTGGATAATTCTGTCAACATTGTTGCTGCATCGATGCGCTCACTTGTATGTAAAATTTATACAAACATAAGTGTGGATGTAAGTTTATATGTAAAATATGGAGAATATAATGCTGCTTCTAGAATTGCATCTTTGCACTGTCGATCCTATGACCGTTGCATCACACGATTTTGCATATTAAACTAATAGGGCCGTATCTTTTCGTCACATTACATATAAACTTACATCCACATCTGTTTCATATTGGATGTTTCGGTCAACGGTGTTGTGGCACAAATAGGCTCACTTGGATGTATTTATAATTCACATGAAACATTCAAGATCGTGTAACGCAACGGCGATCGGATAGACAACACAATGATACACAATTGTACCTGCAGTCAGTATATTGACCTGCATCAATAACATATAACTTACATCCACATCTGTTTCATATTGGATGATTCTGTCATGGTTGTTGTTGCACTGATACTGTCACTAGGATGCAAAGTTTTTCAAACATTTGACACAGTAACTTTCCTCCATATTTATCATTCAAGATCGTATAATGCTCGATACGTGGATCGAAAACACAATGATACAAATGTGAAAGCAGCTTTATATTAAACTTCAATGTTAAATGGCATGTTTTCACTTCCCCAGTGATATGTCACGCTAACCTTTTGAGATGGCATTGCAAACGATTAAATCCATTAAAATGATATATTTATACGTAACTAGCTGTCCCGGCAGACGTCGTCCTGCCCGGAAAAGCTTTAATCGATATGCCGACAGCAGCGCCACCTACCGGGTCTAATTGTGAACCAACTCAGAAACCTTCTCTGGCTCGTGCACAACAACTTTACTAAACATCATGTCATGATCAAATGTATAGTTTAGGATTTTACAAAGGACATACAGACATTCACTTTTATATATAAGAAGTTTGATACCATTTGTCTATAAATGTTCTATTCTAGTACCACGTGGACGACAGCCGACGCAGGAAAAGTTGTGTAACATCGCACCCAAGTGCTAATTAATCGTAAAACTGTTACACCGCTACTTTGGTTGTAGCGAATACATATGTTCTACTTTACCGAACTACTTCATTATGCAAAATATTCTCTTTAACAAGGAAGTAGTATTTATGTGGTTCCGCATATCCGATGATGAAACGCGAGCCTTGTAAGAATTGTTACGTGTCTGTTTGTATACAGTCAAAATACAACTTTATATAGCTTTTTTTTTAGAACAACGTAATAATGTGAATAACACTTATAACGCTCTAATTAGGACAGTATTATGTATATTTTAACGTGTGATCATTGTTACAATCTTTTTAATAAATACTTTTGTGTATTATGTAACGACTATTGAGTAATTTATGAAACAACTGACCGTATGAGAGTCGTGTTCACGTTTAGCGGGTTCTGTATAAAATACAATTAATATAGATTTAAACCTTTTGAAGTGAAACTTCGTTAGAATCGTTGTTTGAAACTAGATGAAACGAAAAAGTGACACTAAAAAGAGATAAATACATACATTCGTAGGGCCTGCGAGAGGATGAGATATGAATTTTACATTGTGCAACACAGATTGGAGAGTCAATAAGGCCAATTTTTAATATATGTATTTAGACCGAAATAAAACTAATAATATTATATTTTTTAGGCTAAAACCGTAAAATTTATACTTTATATTTAGCCGGATGTAGGATGTAGGAATTATATTAATAAAAGTTAGAGAAGAATTATCTGTGAGTGTGTTCTCTGAAGTTTCACTTCTACTGTGTGTGAACTGCACTGCATACACATACAATTTTTATGTTGCTATCCGTTCATGGTCGCCCGCCACCGTTATTTTGTTGACATATAAAATAGCAAGTTGACACTCAATCCGACTTAAAGGACCATGGTAAACTTGTTGAGTATGACGATAGCTACCGGGGTATTTAATACAAGGAGAACTCCGGATTTCACAGTTTTTTAAAACGTTTTAGGTAATTTAGACAGAGCAGCACTTTTTCACATTGCATGAGATTTTTGCGATAAAATTGTTAATTTTTGAATTTAATTTACTCTGTGTACAGATAAATCATTACATACTCGTTTTACACCGTATAGGCAACCAACACTCAGTATAATAATATGATAGATAGATAACACTGTCATCATCATCATCCGAGCGTTAAATCCCGGTTGCGTTCGGAGCGATCACTTCGACGCCCAGGGTCCGCTTTCCTACTTTTTCTTCTCCACTTCGCGCGATCTTCGGCATCCCTTGTGTTGAGACCGTTGGTACGCATGTCATGCCTCACAACGTCAAGCCAGCATTTCTTGGGCCTACCCCTTCGACCGGGACCTGGCGGAGGCGGCATGGCTAGACATTTGTTCCCCACGTAACTAGCCGGTTTCCGTAAAACGTGGCCGTACCAGCGCAAGCGACTCTCCTGCAGTTTGTCTGCTATGTCACGGACGTGAAGGCTGCCGCGGATGCGGGAGTTCCTGACACGATCCTTTCGCGTGACTCCACACATCCACCGAAGCATATTCATTTCCGTGACACGCAGCTCCTGCTTGTGTCGCTCAAGTACAGGCCACGCTTCACTGCCATATAAAAGAACAGGTCTAATAATGGATTTATAGACCTGTCCTTTTAGCTTAACCGGCATTTTGGGGTCGCAAATGACACCTGTCACCTCACGCCACTTGGCCCAAGCTGCTGATATTCGAGCCTTGACGTCATGGTCGATGTCCCCGGACGCGCTGAGTACAGATCCCAGGTACTTAAACTGGTCCGTGCGCTCGGCCGTGTCTTCGCCTATGCGCACGGACGTGGGATCCGTAACGTTGCAAGCCAAGTACTCTGTCTTCGCCACACTTAGTTTTAGACCGCCGTTCTCAAGCGACTCCTTCCACGCATTCACACGTCGCACCAGGCGGGCCCTATCCGCATCTGCCAGCGCGATGTCGTCCGCATACATAAGCAACCATGGTGGTTGCTCATGTCGGTCTCTGATGTTGTTGGACACTTCGTCCAATATCACGCTGAACAGAAACGGACTGAGGACAGATCCCTGGTGCACTCCGACGGTTATAGGGAATGGTGTAGTGTCCCCAACAGCGGTCCGAACTATGGAATCGGAATCACGGTACATGTCTCGAATAATATCAATATAGGTTTCAGGCACCCCTTTGGACCTCAGTGCCCAGATAGATAACACTGTATTGTACACCAATACAGAAAACACAGATGAACTTATAGCCTAAAAATATTCTAAATGTGCACAATGATCGCTAAGAACCGATCTCTTTCAGACAACTCGTATATGTATGCTAATACACTTGAGAGTGAGACCATAATGATTACTTTTGCGTTCAGTCATCGGAATTTTGTTGAAAGTTCAGTATGCAATTTGATGTGTTTCTTATTTTTCATTGTCTTCTAATTTTGCGTGGGTCCGGTGACCGACTCTAAAAGTTCGTCAATATTTATAGATCTTATTTTATTTTTCTGAATAAGTTCAGCACTGCCACACAATGAAACTGGCATTGCTGTAAGCATTGTGAATGGTATCCGTTGAATACCGATTCTCAAGGTCATGTAAGTCATTGTCCTACTCGTGTATTTGTACATTACGTAGGATGATGATGTAGAAGTTGCACTATCAAACTCGAAATTGAAAATAAATCGTCTTTTTATTTGCTAGTAACTTATCTCGCGACTTCGTCCGCGTGGAATTTTTACCCTAAAAACTAAGTAGCCTAAGTTACTCTATATAACATCAGCTATCTGCCAGTGAAAGTTCTGTCAAAATCATCAAAACATCCAGACAGGCAAAAATTCGAAAATTGCATATTCGAATTATTTCCCTTAATTTTTAATTTATTTTCAGATACTTCAAATTTATTTATCTGAATAGGTATGTAATATTTTTTCACTGAATTAAGTCTGGAAACTTTACAGAGAAAAACAAGTCTCGTTTATACAGTTTACGAATTCTTGAATTTTCCGTCGGTTCGTCCTTTTAAAAGTTACGGCAAACATCTAGGTCGAGGTTTGTTGGTCACAGATTAAAATCAGTATTTCGCCGAACAAGGCCCCCGCCCGCACTCGAATCTTTGTTTCGGGAAAAACAAGTTAATTTTCGTTTGACGTAGCAAAGCGCGTACCGTGGTAGTTGGTGAACTAGTTGGGTCTCAAACTCGCTTCTCGAGTGACATGGTTTCGAATGGCCGAGAAGCATGAAGGAATTCATTCATATTGATTACCATGTACTAGTGGTGATGGTAAACGAAGTAGGTAGGTGTAGGTAACTCTTTATTGTAAATCAAAGCATAGACAAACAAGTAGAAAAATACAAAAGATAGTAAGTACACAGGACGGCCTTATCGCCAAAAAGCGATCTCTTTCAGGCAACCCTTTAGATTATTGAAACTGATCGTGGTGCAGTCTATAAATAATACGTATACACAGTGCATATAAGTACAAAAACAATTTAACTATATATACATGTCACAATATACACATAAATCCATACTAATATTATAAAGAAAAAACATTTGTATATTTTTGTATGTTTGTAACTAATAAACTCAAAAACTACTGGACCGATTTCAAAAATTCTTTCGCCATTAGGATGCTACATTACCCAGATTGATATATTTATTACTATAAAAAAACAATGGTCCCTACTAAAACTTTATGATGTAACCGGTGTATAAAAATTAGTGTTTGAGTGGGTTCGGGGATGGTATAGATTCATAATTAGAGCCGGTAGGTGCCGCTGGAATCGGGTTCCGCTAATATAGTCATATAAAAATATTAGGAATTACTATACACAATAGAAAAGTAATGCGTCTGAACCTGATCTAATCAGATCTAAATACAAACGTGCGTACGAAGCTTAAAATATCAAGGTTTGACCGGCACATCGATATCAGAGATGTGACACTGTCCACATGCGGACATGCGAGCGAGCAATTCAAGGACAAGACGCTGCTCGGAGTGAGACACGAGGTAGTCAATCGCTGACAGAATACTCTGAAATTCGTGGATCGCGGGTTCACTCATTATCCTCGCGAGGTTCACTGGTTGACAACGCAACGCCCTGACGATGCTTACATAAGTCCCTTAGCCATCCGTAGAGAGTGTAGTTAGTATACATTACATTAAAAATAGTGGAGGCCCAAGCCCAGCAGTGGGACGTTTTTAGGCTGATATTATATAAAATAGTGGCGAAATCGGATTGAAAATTTATCCTAATCAAATGAGTTACCAGCGGTGTTGCGTGTCTTACAATTGTGGCAGTGAGCGTGGGAGTCGTATTATCTAGTTAGATATCTGTAGGATATCATAATATATGCTTACTAGTGTGTGGTTTATCCTGTGTAGTTATAAATCTAATTTTTCATTACGCTCTACGGCAACCAGTTACAATTTTACACTACGTTGGTAGTCATAAAAATTATTTGCTAGTCTCCCTAACTAAAGTTATTAATTCCCCAACTAAAGTATTCATTTTTATTATTCTAAAGAAGACTAAGCTTAATGAATACTGCTGAACATCCCACATCTGGACACAGGTCTACTCAAGATGTTTTTCTTCACCTTCAATATGTGTTTCTTGTTAATATTATGTAAAATTACACTGTGCAAACGGTCTAAAATATGAGTTTTGTCTTTGAAGGATCGAATCCGCGTTGTTTGAATGAGATGCAGTTGCCTTAACCACTAAATCAGAATAACTTATCAAAATCTGTATTATTAATATAATTATATCGTCATGTTAATTCTAGCATACTTTTCATATTCTAAAGCTTTGCCTAATCATTGGGTAAGTTAGTGTTTCGCTCGTTTGGTACGCCTGGTCTTATCAGTTCACTAAAACTTCCCCCTATTTGTAATTTCGGAAAGTAGGAAAACTGCAATATTAAAAAAATTAACGGTTTCAATATCAACAAACATATTTTTACTACTAAATATTATGATTGTTTTTGCACTTTACAAAGCATTGCGTCGTCCATATCTGAAAATAGTTGTTCGCTGTTTTGAAACGGTGCGCATTTTTTTTCTATATCTCGATAATCAGTTCATGGCCGCGGCGTGCAAATATTTACTTTTCCGCTTTTATTCGCACGCTTGTGTCAACTCGTATTTGAATGGTAGTAGTACTCGGAGCGTGCTAAAAATAAATCCCTTATTGCTACGATGAATCTCTCCCGTTCACCCAGTTTCCGCTTATATGGAAACTGGGACCGGCAAGGACGTCCTGCTGCCGCGATATCGCGCTACTGTTCAAAGTTGTTCCCTAGATATCGCAGACTAACCAGCTATAATGGACTTTCACTTATAGTTCAGTTCGAACTACTTGAATCATCGCATTGATATACGCGTGATATGGTTTTTTCGGGTCATATCGTCCCCAAAATTAGAAAGCCCCACGTTTAGGGTGGGCCTAACTATAATGCTCTTCAACAAAATTCCAGAAAACGTTCGTGTGAAAAGGCTTTCAGACGACCATACCTAATCTCTCTTTCAATTATTATTAATACAAATTAAACCTTGTATTAGTTCAATATATTTAAAAACCACCACGAACTCGATATCGACTGCATCGACCACGAAACTAGTATATATGTAACTAATAAAGATAAAGTAAAGATATTTTGCTGGGGAATTTGTAACGGTATTATAGCTAGAAAGTTATGCCGCTTCTTTCTCCTTTAGCAGTGACCAAAATTGCTGTTGAAACTGTGGTGAACTCATGTCTTTCAAGAACCTGTAGGATTCCGTTCCGAAACAAATACATTCATTCCTGTGACGACAAAATTAAAAAATTAACAAAAAAAAACCTGACAAGCGAATTCGTATTTTAATCTTCAACTAGCTGACAGATTACGATTGTTTATAAACAAGTGTAGTTGCCAATGAATTAGTTGAATAAATATAATATTGCGTTTTTGCTAGACGTGTCGAAAATGGCATCGTTATTATTAAAATTTGTCTAAGATTCTTTTGTGAAAGTAACGGCGTTCACACAAATATTACTCGAAATCATTGAATTGTGGTAATTAAAAGTCCGTGGCAAGTCGTGGTAGCGTGGCTGGCGCGTCCGAAACTCAGGGCGCGGGTTCGAACCTGACCGGAACGCATGCACCACTTAGTCAGTATTCTGATTTAATGTGCGTACTGTTACAATTACCACGCGCTAACAACGGCGAAGGATATCATTGTGATGCAACCTGCACATCGAGATAACCGATGTGTCAAACCTGCCGAGCCGCCTTGGACAAGCGTGGCGGGTATACTGTTCGTTCCCCTATAGTGGGAGGCCTGAGACCAGCAGTAGAACATTTATGGGCTGATATTATTACTACATTATAAAAGTTCGCAATGACGTATTATCGCAACTTGGCAAACTTAACATTACCCATTGACCCAGCCTTCGAGAATAACCGGTATTAAAAACCAGTACTTATTACCTGCCTTTTTTAACCATTATCGCATGATATAGTTGTTTCCTTTTTCCTGTTATTTATTAAAACCGAATGTTGTCGCCTCATACGCACATTTGGTTTAGATAACTGGAAAATATTTTTTTTTTATCGGCAGACAAACGCTTGTGTTATGGGTAATATACAACGAACTACTTTGGGGGCAATCCCAGACATCAAGACTATAGTAAGTAACGGAGAAAATACGTAAAATTACTATACCAGGAATCGAACCCAGAGCCGAATAATGCCAAGCAAGCAATCCGAAATGTGATAATCGATTTATATGTAACACATGCAATCTCATGCCGATCATTGTATTCTCATGTTTACAAATGAGCATACTTTCCATGGTTGCACATTTTATTTTTAGCAACATCGATAACAGGTCCGCGTTGCATTCCAATACAAGTGTCAGTTGTATATTTGATAATGTGCGAATATGTGCAAGTGTCGTGTCTCTGGAATGTAGACATTTCGAAATATATATGTCTCTCTCTCAACTTAGTTATATTTGAGTGGTAACAATTCTGATATAAAACCCATACATCCATAACATATGAAGATGTATTTGTGTTTCTTTGTTCCTGTTTATTTATTTGTTATTATTATCTTCTAATATATAAAATTCTCGTGTCACAGTTTTCGTTGCCATACTCCTCCGAAACGGCTTGACCGATTTTGATGAAATTTTTTGTGCTTATCCGGTATCTATGAGAATCGGCCAACATCTATTTTTCATCCCCCTAAATGTTAGGGGTAGTCCACCCCTAAATGTTTTATTTTATTTTTTAGACAAAATTTTTAATTTCTATTTTTTTATGATACAACATACAAAAATACATACAACCCTAGATTTTCAACCCTCTACGATCAACCCCTATTTTTTACCGGGCAGGACGACGTCTGCCGGGACAGCTAGTTATTTATATATTTATTTATCTGTTGTTCGTGCCTACCCCGCAAGGGACCTGGCGCGAAGTTATGTATGTTTATTTATTTCATCACTACCGTTGCCATGGCGACGTGTATGTTATGAATGGCAATGACGGCACTATGAAAATAAGTCTGCAGCACCGCATTTTTGGCTAAATTTTAGGTTTATCCCACGTAAATTACGTCATTTATGGGGATAAAAAAAATCTGTTGCATTTTCGAAATCGGCTGGTCCGAGTTAGACGCGGGTCATTATTTTTTCATATTGTACAAACTCGATTCGTCTACAGTTTTTTTTTACAATTGTACGGACCCTGGTTCCTCACTCTATTTTACAACTTAATTGAGAAAAAAGTTGTTATTTGTGTGTGACATTAATTGAATGATGTTTGTGTCGTTGTGTACCTTACGAATAACTTTTGTATCAATTTATTATAATTTTAATACTTAACATATACTAAAGTAGAGTGTAGCTGTTACATGCCGGTGTTGTGAGGAAGTGCATGTGCAGTGTGTGCCTTATGTGTATATCTATATATATTAACCGAACTAGTGTCGTTTTTTCGTTTCTGCGTCTGGGTTATTAATTTTTAGGCTCTTTGTGTGTCTTGGTTTGTTGTGAAGTGTGCGTGTAATGCAATGCGGTGGTAGTGCGCGTTGGTTGGTTTATGTGAATTACAGATTTGTATTAATGACATAAATTTATATACTAATAGTTTAAAATTATTTCCATTATGATATTCTAAAAATAAGATTGTGAGAAATTATTTTAACTTGTAACACGTGTCCGCATATCTATTAGAAACTGGAGATTTGTGTTAGAACGCGTTACCGCGTATGTAGGTATGTACAATCGGGCCGTCGCTTGGCGTCTTTTGCACACGATCGAAGGTCGCGGTTGCTGCGCCTGCATTCGGACGGAAATAGCTGAACGTATGGCAATTTCCCGTATGCATTGGCCGGCGGACGTACAAGTACGGACGGACGGCGCCGCGCCGTTGAGCGTTTTTACGAAATCCACTATACCAAATCAACCAGTTGATTGATCGGATTCAGTTCGCGTACGATCGGTAGCTTTGACGCTATAATCTACTGGCGCGACATCTGGCGGTCCGTTCTGCGCTAAATCTGTTTCTGTCACGTTTTTTTGTCTTTTGCTACTACAGAAGGTTGGGTTGCGGTATACATATAACAAAAACCACGAAGGCTAAGGCTATTTAAAAAATTTCGAATCTGTTCATCTTATATACTAATAAATTTGTTGTTTGTTTGGTTTAATTTGAAAAATTATTTCAGCGTTAGGTAGCCTATTTATCGAGGAAGGCTTATAGGCTATATATGATGACGCGAAGACCAAACTTTTTTTTAAGCTAGTAATAAATAAAAGGTGTCCAATAACTCTACCCCACCCTATAGAGTTTTCATGTCGTTTTTAATTTGTTCTATAGTTGTCTTTATGCTGGGACTTCATCAGCGTTAGTGTTAAAGATTCAGCCTGCGGCGGAATGCGTCTTATTTAGATCGTCAAAAAATAACGTTGTTAACGCATTGTCGCTTTAGTGTTACGACGTTATCTGTCAATATTTAACGTCATTACGTATGTCGCATCTCAAATAACTATTTAAACCTTGAACAATAATACAAATGAAGCTTCGCCTTTATAAAGGTTTAGTAAAGATACTTTATATTTTTGAAAAAAGTAATTATTTGTATATAATAAGAATAACTGTTCAGTCTGAATGGGCCTTCCTCATATCACTATAGCGCCGACATAGATATGAAGAAATTAATTCGTCTGGCTTTCGACTTTTTTCTTACGACGTACTGAGATGCACAACGCAATTATCAGAGTCTATGTTTACCGTTGAAAACAATCTGAACCTTTTTCAAGTCAAAGTAAACAGGTGTCAAAATGGAACAAGCATTTATTGTCACGCGCAGTGGATTGAATATTAATTCTTCATTCTATAAAAGGCATTTAGTCGAGTTTAGCAGTGTTTACGAACTGACGATGTCTTTACAATACTTTTGGCTCTCTACTACAGCCTTGCTGGAATCATTTATCTTGATAATAATAGAGCTCTTAGGCGATCTGCGCTCTCGCAGAATATCGGCGTGAAACAGTCTTGAGCTAAACGTGCTTCGTACGATTAGTTAGAGTTCGGATGGTCGACTTTCCCCTGTCCTTGATCTCATCTTCACTCCTTGTGTTGCAAACTTCTATAGACGACTAAAAATACAATAACAAGTTATTAGTTTTAACAATTAAAAGTATCCCTTTAAAGTAGGGATTCCCAAACTAATTTGCGCAAGAGACCCCTTTTACATAATGAACTGATACCTCAGACCCCCATCAATAGACAAATAATTTTAAAAATCCTGTCTCTAGTTTTTTCGTATTCGTACAAAATACTTACCAATTTAACAACTTTGCGCGGTCGATTAAGTGAGCAAACTTAACATCGTTTTCTCATCAATATTTAACAAAATAAAAAGTGTGATTAATAATTATAAATACTGATTACGTAATAACCTAGTAAATTATTTTTTGAAAAAAAAAACTACATTTGTATGTAACTCAACTTATACGGTATCATGAAAGTTTCGAATAATATTATAATTAACATCGACCCCAAAATCAGTTTTCGTTTATAACGACCCCAAGGGGTCGATATCGACAACTTTGGGGATCCCCAATTTAAAATATATAAAAAGTATACGAATAAGATAATTACTTTGCAAGAATTCCTATTGGCGCCACTTGAACATCAACATTGCATTTAATGCGTGTTTTTATTTGATTTTGATTGCGATTGGATTCTATATCCTTACGCAAAGATAACGCTTATCATTTATATATAGTATTACTTACTATCTTGGCGTTATCTACCCCTTACAAGAATAAATCGATGATAACACTCCGATATTGCATATAATATATCAATTACACTCGAACGTCCCACGAGCGGCGTTTTAATAAAACACAGCTTAGCACACTCTTCTGGTCCTTCTTCGCGGTGGGAAATTGGGGGGAGAAGTCTGCGTATGCCTCTGAGGTATTACGTGGGAACGCCGCTTTGGCCTACGCCGTATGATTATGAAGTAACATTACAGTGTTAGAAAATGATACAACGGATATAACTAAAATCTAAGGATAATTGACTTGACTAAATACTATGATACTATATATATAGTCTATACTATAAAGTTCTTATACTATAGAGTAATTAATATATATCTTTTAAGTATGTTTTTATGTATTTAATGTATAAAATATGTAGTTAAAGTATGTCTGTTTAAGTTCTATCTAATAATCTGCACCACCTACGTCGCCAGATTAGGTTGAATCATTCCTTAAGTTAGGTTGCCTGGAAGCGATTGCTTTAAGCGATAAGGCCGCCTATTATTTCTACCATGAAAACATTGTAATCGTGCATTTTTGTAATTGTGTATTTGGAGAGAAATAAAGTGTTATCCATATCTTTAATACTTAATTTAACTTGACTTTACTTAACAGACAATTGAACCGTCGGTAAAACATAAGAACTGGTTCGAAATATAAATCAAATAAAAGAGAAAATCGTAAATAAACTGCTATGTTAAAGTCGACGGATTATTATCCAACTCTGAGCGTGGCAGTTAAACTCGAATTAAACGAATCATGCCACTTAAATTAGAAATGGGTTTTATTATTTTATTTATTATTAAAAAGTATAATTATACCCAGTTATTTGTTACACAATTATTTCAATTGACGATTTTTGAGTGTTGTAATAAAACCGATTGCCTGTGTGACGCGTAGCAGTGTGCTACGCCGCACTACGGTTTACTACATGTAAGTAGCAGAAATGACAAGGCTACGAAAGTTCCGCTACGCTACGAAAAGATGTGCGTGCAGTATGGAAGTATAGGAGCATTTCACTACTGCTCCTAAATCTACTACGAGGTTGTAGTCGAAATCATGAGATGTGTTTTTTGTTTGAATGAATCTGATTTTGTTTGTATATTATATGATCGTCCTTTACGGTCTTACGAATTAACCAATCGTCATTATATAATGATGAATATCTATTCTATAATATTATTAAATTATAACACTACATTTCTACTTGAAGTTATTAAAAAAAACTGGAATATACAATATAAAAGACGGAGAACACGGTACAGTTTTATTTATTTCTTGTCTGTCGGTATGGCTGTCTGTAAGGGATCCATGTAAAAACTACTAGGCCGGTTTCGATGCGGTTTTCGTTGTGCGACAGCAAATTCTTAGACTTAAAATCTGGCTTACATTCTACTCTGGGAATCCCGCGAGAATTATTCTGGGAATTATTTAAAATGGCCAAATTAAAAGAAGACGGTATAAAAACCGTATGAAATAATATTTATTATATACACCCGTCATTTTATAATAGCACACTTCTGGACAACACCACATTCCGATTAGCCGCAAGTTTACGCCTGGGGGCACCATGTTGCGTACCACATCACTGTCAATGTGGAGTTATGGTAGACCGATTTGGACACCACGGGTTGTCATGTTTAAAAAGCGCAGGAAGAAGATCTCGACATGCTAGCCTCAACGACATCATCCGCCGAGCTCTTCTCAGCGTCGGCGTACCGGCCATTCTAGAACCGAATGGCCTGATGCGTGACGATGGCAAGAGACCGGACGGAATGTCACTCGTCCCTTGGAAGATGGGGCGGCCGCTAGTGTGGGATGCGACCTGTGTTGACACACTGGCCCCGTCACATCTTCCAATGACCGAGTCAGGGGCTAGCAGCGCTGCCGCTTCAGCTGAAGACGTCAAACGGCGCAAATATGGAGCCTTAGGAAGGGGTTACATATTTGTGCCGTTTGGGGTTGAAACATTAGGCCCGTGGGGTCCGTCGGCTAAAAGTTTGTTTAAAGACATATGTAACAAACTCTTTGACACTGCCCGTGATCAGAAGGCTGGCTCATATTTTGCACAACAAATAAGTATTGCCATACAGCGTGGTAATGCAGCCAGCCTTCTGGGCACGCTCCCCGTTGGCAGTGATCTGCTACATAATATATTTTAGTTTCAATGTCTTTGTATAACTCCACAAAAATTAAATTTGTTTTAGACTGTTTCATTAGCTGAAAAAAAAATATATTTATTTAGATAGTTGCTACTTTACACGGCTCCATACTAGGAAGTTTAACAAAAACCTTGAACCTCGTACTGTTGAACATGTTGATCTCGTTTGAAATTTTAACCCTACCTCGCTGCTCCGTAGTCTACCGCCGCTGTTCATAATTTTACCAGACCCCCTTGTCAGTGTACGGGAGCCCATTTGCGAGGAGATTAGCGGCGGACGCGACCGCGGGTAATCTGTTTAGACTATCCCCAGCGCGCGAAACGCCTCGGGGCTTGCGACGATGGTAATGAGTCTAGGATTTACCGAATTATCTTAAAACTTGTTAAGATTTTTCGCAGTTATACGATACGATATTTTTCATAGATGGCTGGCATATAACTCCTCGAGCCCGACAGCTCGTTGGTCATCTCATTTTACAAATCTCAATAAACGACGGTAACCCCTATCTATCCGGTGTCCCTCTACCTTGATATTGTCATCCGACAATAAATAAACTAAATCTTCGCCCTCGAATAAATATAGAGTCAGTATTACGCGGAAATTATTCTCAATTCAAAAGTAAAATAAATATTGTTTTACGATTGTCCCATAAAACAAAGTGCGCATACGTAAATACATCTTTACATAATATAAATCAAAGTCGCTTGCCTCGTCTGTCTTTCTATCTGTCTGTCTGTAAGTGTGTCCGCTAACTTCTAAACAACGGAATGGAATTTTAAGCGGTTTAAAAAAGTATGTAATGATTGTAATGTGCATGTATGAAGAGGCTTATGAAAGTTAATGAAGCAAAAAGTTATAGTCAGGATCATAGCAGGTGGCAATCTATCGTTTCTGCCTACCCCTAACCCAATGGGATATAGGCGCGACAATATGTAATTAAGTTAGTGATAATATTTCACGAACGATTTAGTTGTGTAAAATCGTAATAATGTATTTAACAATACCTGCACACACTTCTTCATTCGTAGGAAAGACTTGCCGTACAGGCTATTCGACTTTGGAATTCCCTCCCCTTACTAATCAGACAAGCTAAATCAATGACTACATTTAAACATATGATCACTAATTATTATTGGTCTATTAGATAACATTGTTGCATTAAATGAATTTATCTATTGTTCGTATTGTAAATTAGATATATATATATATATATATATATATATATATATATATATATATATATATATATATATATATATATATATATGATGAAAGAATGACTAAACAGATATACAATGCAAAAGTGGATGGATGCATAAGTCGTGGAAGGCCACGACACACCTTCCATGATCAAATTGATCATGTGTTAGCAGAAGGTGATGTTAGGAACCTTAAGAACAGACGAGCGTGCATGACAAGAGCTATGAATGTCAAAGAAGCAAGTGAGGTGTGTAAGAATGGGCCTGTGTGATGCTCTATTGTTCGTGCCTACCCCGCAAGGGACCTGGCGTGAAGTTATGTATGTATATATATATCTAATTATGATATATGTATATCTGTGTATTTTATTCCTTTTATTTTACTTTAGTACACCAACAAAAATCATATATTGAAATTGAAATTTACTTTAAAATTTCAGACACTGGTTTGCCTGGAAGAGATCGCTATAAGCTATAAGGCTGCCCATTTTTCTAATGCAAATGTATCCATATAAATTGTCTACATTAAGTTTATAGTGAACAATAAAGAGTTTTCATTAATTCATTATTTAAGTAAAATAGAGTAACTTCCTAGGGTTTGACACGTGGCGGGAAAACTAGTGTTATATAAAGTCATAATATCAGTTCAATTTTGATTCCTTGTCCCGTGAAAACTCAGATTTTCCGCGTTAAAAAGTGTATTTAACGGTTATCGAAAGGCCAATCATAACTATATGTATAGCTATGTATAGCTATAACTATATATTTTATACTCCATTTCAAGACTCACTGTTGATATGTTCTCAAGGTCACGAACAAGTAACAAACATACAGATATATTATTTATTTTATAACCTTTTTCCTGGCTACTCAATATTCAAACTCCAAAAACATGAATTAGGCTTCAATTTATTAAACATTAATCATTTAATAAATTAAACTTAATTTATATTTTTACGCCAAAAATAATATGCATCATAAATATAGGCGGGCGTTTTGACAACCCTGCGCGTGGCGGTAGGAGTGTGGGCCACCCGACGGCGATTTGTAGATGCGAAATATTTTAGCAAGCGCTACTCAATCTGTTCAATATTGACCGTAACCAATCTGCCTTTTCGGCTTATTGTTTTATTTGTCCGCGAACACCACTCTCTTTTATAAATCCCTCATTATTCGGATCGAGTGCACGCTTTAAAGGTAAATAATCGATCGTGATATAATACGCTCTCCCCGTTTACTCTGATGGTTCATTGGGTTCGGGTAACGGGTCTGTCCACAGCTTAAATGATATTCGATTTAGAGAGGAAATAAAATTCATTATGGTGTTTTGTTACTAAGAAATCGGTGTTTATAATGTGTGGTAAAGTTGTTGTATTGTCATTTTAAACTAAATAGTCCAAACTTATAGATTTATGGCCTTACTTATAATCATTTGTTAAATTTTAAGAAACTGCTCAGCAATTGATAAACGAAACTCTTACCCATAAACTCCTCTTAAGGATAAGAGGAGGTGGTAAAGTAGCTTATAAATAACTGTCAAAAATAACCAACATCGAGAGGTAGTTTAAGTGACTGCTAAGAGGCAAGATGGCAAGTTTTATTTGAAACAGCCATTGATTATGGGGCTTAAGAGTCTCTTATTTAAGAGATAGCTAATCCTTTCTTAACGAGATTATTATAAGTAAGGCCCTTATATGAAAAACTATCTATTCTATTGAAATGAGAACGATCATAAAATTAAAACATTAAGTTAATCATCATCAACCTCTTATTATTTATATTGGTAATTAATTAAAATTTTACTGTAATTTAAAAAATAAAATTACTAACTTAAATAGACAATAGCATTTAAGTTTTATAGACTACAGTAATTACTTTCCGTCACGTGAGTTGTGTTAGCATGTCTACTGGACTCCGTCAATGAAAAATTCTTGAGATTCTGTTGCCGCTGTTAGCCGGGCTTTAGTTGGCATCAAGCTTGATTTGCGGCGCTCTTGAAATACACTTTGTATATAATCCTCGGCACGATTCGGTGAACTTGTCCTGTGCACGAATGAAATTAGATCTTTTCGAAGTAAGAAGTGTCTCTTTTGAATAAATTGTCGAAAATATATTATAAATCGCGTTGGCTATGCGCATTGAACGTAACCAGCTCGATGCGATTTAGGATGCAAAGCGATCCCTGTTATTCCAGCGATTGCTCTAAATCTGAATGAGCTCCCCAGCGCGTTGGTAACACGTCTGATGTTGCAAACGTGCATAGGCGACGATAACCACTTTCTATCAAGTGGGCCGTCAGCTTGTCTACTGTACTCCAGCTATTATAACCAGCCAATAGCGATCCAGCGCTTCATATACACCAGTCGACTTCAAGTCATGAGTGAATAGATATCTACTAGGTAAGGGTGCTGCACCCTAGATCGCAATGTCATTTAACATCAGGTGAGGTAGCTGTGAGACACGAAACTATTTAATTTATTTGGGAAACATACAATAATTTATCATTCTTACAAAATAAAATACATAATTACTACACATATCAGCTAAGTTTCCACTAAAAATAATTCATTTTACACATTTGGCTCATACAACTATAAGAATTTTATAATATATTTGATACAATACTGGAAAATTAGATTTTTTAAAAAGGAATTAAATAACACAAGACCACGCAAAAAAACCTTGGGACCAGCTTGCGGGAAGCAAGGCGGCCACGGTGGGGTAGGGAGCAAAATGTCACGTTGACCACCCCGTGTGGGCGGGGGCGGTTCCGCGATTCAGCCCGAGCCGGCCGGCATGCGCTAATGAAGTTAATAAAGGTCATCAAGGTCTAGATTTGTTCGTTGCAGACCTACAAACTCCTTGAAGGACGCTAGGCACTCGAGAGAAAGTACCCGTGCCTATTCCATAACACTTGCAATTTGTATGACTTCTTGAAGAAAGTTTACGGGTTGAGAAATTTTACGGCGTTGGCGAAATCACCGAGGTGTTTTTAAAGGTCAACTTGAGTTTTTGCCTCAATATTTTTATTTCGCTGGTATCTACGCCGACGCGAGGAAACACCTTTAAGTCAATTGATCAGCTCTTATAATAAATCATAATAATCATGTTTCTTGGTGACATTCTATTCGAATCAATAACTATGGACATTTTGGGAAATCGTAAAAAAACAATCTTATAAGTATAGGTAGAATTTGAAGTTAATACATATTTGGAAAGAAATAAAGTTTGTTTGGTCTTCTCTAAAAACAAAAAAAATGTCTCGCCAGTTATTCCAGTGGAAGCTTGGATGAGACAGTGAAAATATGTATTTTTTTAGTAATATTTAAATTTGACATATACTTTTTATATACATATTTATATAGCCAGTATTTGTGGTATATTTTAAAAATATTTTTAATGAAACTAATTTGAACGTCTTCCTTTTTATAGTTCTTGGGATTGGTATGCTTTATTTTGAAATAAATGCTTTTTTAAGATGTTTGTGTGAAATGAAATATAAACTAAACAGGTCACGCCGTTACTTATCTCTGTGAAATATTGTATTACTTCCTCATTCTTTAAATAATATCTGCCCTGAAATGTGCCACCGCTGGTCTCGGGCCTCCTTTTATAGGGGAACAGTATACCCGCCACGCTTGTCTAAAGCGGCTTGACAGGTTTGACACATCGGTTATCTCGATGTGCAAGTTGCATCACGATGTTTTCCTTCACCGTTGTTAGCACGTGGTAATTGTGACAATATGCACATTAGGTCAGAAAAACTGCCTAAGCGGTGCATGCGTTCTGGCCAGGATTCGCACCCGCGCCCTTTGAGTTCGGGACACGTGCACTAGCCATCCTACCACGACTGCTTAGTTAAACTATCATCTTTGAACCGCAAGTCAGCTCTAAATTGAAATCAAATAATTACATGCCATATCAAACGCCACAACATCCATCCGGTCCACCTTTTGTAATTGAATTAACCCTAGATGTGTGACACACCCTCAGGACAACGCCGACACCCACGCGACCCCCGGGCGCCCCTATCTCGCTGTATGGAGCGATTGATACGGAATACAAGCGGTTCTGTTGGTAAACGATCGCATAATACAGATCAAACAACACCGGTTACATTAACTTATAAATGTGTTTTGGAAGCGGTGGTAGAATTAGGTTTTTTCTTCTATAAAGTGATAGGTTTTTCTTGTTATCTTGTAGTTTTTTACAATCTTAATAATATATATTACTGATGATGTACTGACCATAATGTTCCTATCAATTTGTGAGTGGTGTATGAACTTACCCCATTGACGAGCCGCCTTGACTATGAATTTGAAATTACTTCATTTCGATGTTTGTCCGCTATTCAAGGCCTTGGAAGCGAATTAATGAATGACTGAAAACTTTTGTGTTTATTGTTCACTTAAACTTAAATTAAGATAATTGATATGGATACATTTGCATAGAACAATGGGCGGCCTTATCGCTTTTAGCGATCTCTTCCCGGCAACCCAGTGTCTAAGGATTTGATTTGAAAGAAGAAATAGATATACGATTTTAGTGGTGTACTAAATTAAAATAAAAGTATTTTAATCACAATCATCAACTACCATTAAAATGAATCAATGTAGATAGATAGATAATAAACAATTACAAAAAAATGTATAACTACAACACTTCTTGGCAAAACAACAGATACATATAAAATTGGATGTTTATATTAATTTAATAATAAGCTAGATATACGCGAGCGTAACAGTGAGAAAAGCTATGTTCATATTGTATTTAATTTATTTTTTCAACGTGATATTTGAATTTGTTTGAAGGTTCTTACAGTAGTGCTTCCTGCCCACGTTAAGAAAATAAGTCTTCAGTCCTAACACGCCTTTAACACCGGTATGCGTGGGTTATTCTGTGAATACAGTCGCTACAAAGTATTCACACTTGAAGTTCCTTTGAGCTTATACAAGTAACACCGATGCTTTTATTTAAATTAAGAGTATACAATATTTTTTGACTTTTTATAAGTTGTTTGTAAACAACCGGCTAGACTGTTTACCTTATTTTAGATTGTTATCGTTGCCTAAGTAGATCAACAACAACAAAGGAATCAATGTCTATGTAAACGTCTCACTACTGGACTCGAGCTTTCCCATTTTACGAGTATAATATAAATACGGTTTTAAGCGCGGTAAACTGTTGATTGTCATACATTGCGCAAACAAAGAGGAGCGTAAACACGGGTAAAAGAACAATTGCTAACATGAAACACACAAGGTCTACAAAGTCTGCGATCAGTGAACATACGCTGGACAAACCGAACCACTGTATCGATTCGATAAACCACAAATCCTCGCGAAAGAGAATAATTTCATACCTAGGGATGATGTGTGGGGCTATTGAAATAAAAAAAACACCCTTTCAATAGAGAAGATTGGCAAGTACCACCTGTTTGGGATCCGATCATCAAAACTATTAAGACCCGAACCCAGCAACCACCAACCAGACCTCAACACACTGTGAGCTCTTTTTTTTTGTTCTAAATAAACATTTTCTTTCTTTCTTTCTTTCTGCGTATACCGCAGCACACACCCACCATCTTGATTTTTTTTTTATTTCTCTTCGCACCCATTTTAATATTATATAAAATTATTAGAACTATGTTTGCTGAAGAGTTTCTTTCGCCGCTTCTCTTCACAACATGTTGCGAAGCGGTGGTAAAAGAGATTATACCCCCTATACAGTAAATAATAATCATAAACAAAAAAGTTGGCGGTAGGCTAAATAAAACTTTAACAATACTCATTGACACTTGACATATTGTCTTCCGTGATTCACGGGTACTGAAAAGTAGCCGAAACGTCGGAATAATAAAAACCAAATAAATTACTGCGCTTAAAACCGTCAAAACGTTTCATAGTTTTATTTTCTATTTTTATGATTGCTTGTAGGCATACTGGCAAATGCACCACCTGGTGTTAGGTGGCTACCGTCGCCCATGAACATCTGCAACACTAAGGGAGCCGATGCGTTGCCCACTTCGTTAAGACTTTAAGTATTTGTACACGCCCTTTTTGAAGAGCTCCATATTGTAGCGCAGTGGAAGATCTGCGCCAGGGAGTTAATTCCATTTAATATTTCTTTGTGATTATTGGGCGGATGGCAGAAACGTCGGAGTAAAAATCAAATAAAATACCGGACTTAAAACCCTTAAAACGTAGTTTTATTATGTGCATTAGTCATGACAACTTAAGAAAATATGATATTATACAGGCTTAAATTACCACAGTAACTGAACTATCACGATGTTCGAGTGTTAATTTATTAAACTGAACGCGGCCACAAAGGGGGTGTGCGCCTTGACACCCCTTGAACTCGCCCCTGCGCCCCCGCTATTTGCATACAGCCAATGCCAGGTGTCGAGATGGTACCACTAATTAGAGCGTTCGATTAGACATGCACGATGAAAGTTAATTAATATTCAATGGGTTTCTATGTTTGTAAGCGACGGATGGGAAATATTACGTGGATTTTGACTACCAAATAAACCAGAACAATGTTTAGTGGGCTTTCGTAAACCTGGGCTTATATCTAAATAGTTCAAACGTTGGATTGATTATTATGGTTTTGGATTTAGTTATGTACCTAAAATAATCTAAAATTTCAAACTAGCCTACCGTGGACATTTTAGATATTAAACATAATTCGATTTAGTTCAAACATATACATACATATCTTCTATTTTCACAGGTTTCGCCAAGGCCACACTGTTATTTGACTTGAACAATAAACAAAAGAGTATATATGCGTGTGTGTGTGTCAAATAAGTAGTGTGTGTAATGTTTTTTTAGGGATTTAATGCATGTTTTATGCATAATTAAAAAAAATAGCATTCGTCACTTCTTCTCTATACAAACTATAAGTGTCCGAATTTTCATACTCCTCATTATATAATATACATAACAATTCACACACATCTAATATATAAAATTCTCGTGTCACAGTTTTCGTTGCCATACTCCTCCGAAACGGCTTGACCGATTGTCATGAAATTTTGTATGCATATTGGGTAGGTCTGAGAATCGGCCAACATCTATTTTTCATCCTCCTAAATGTTAGGGGTGGTCCACCCCTAATTTTTTTTTTTAGACAAAATTTTTAATTTCTATTTTTTTATGATACAACATACAAAAATACATACAATCCTCAATTTTCACCCTTCTACGATAAACCCCTATTTTTTACCGAGCAGGACGACGTCTGCCGGGACAGCTAGTAATATATAAATAGATTAGGGGAAAAGTATAGTATAATGAAATAGGAAAGTATGCAGATATACATTTATTTCGAGTGACCGAATGGTAATTAAGGTGACCATTGTATATTATTATTGATATAGTTTAGAGATACAATTGACTATCTAGGCCTCAAAAAATATATGCGGACAACTGGGAGAAAACAAACAATAAAAAGAGCGTAGATTTTCAATTTGTCATTCTGAATGTATGAGGCGTTTACAATTGTTCATTGCAATGTTACATTTGATTCCATTACACTTACAGTATACTTTTCTAGATTACTGAGAGAGGTTTAACGCTAAAGGTGTCGCTTTGTTATGTTATATTATTAATTGGAAAACATTTGTGTCTTGACAGTATCCTAAATATAAATCCCTTTCTTCTACGCTCTTCTATCTTACCCTTTATCAAATGTTACACTACATTGCCTTCCAAAATCAGGTCAAATTTATGTTAAGCTTACATTAGATGGTCGTTTCTGTCTTTCAGTTTGTATGATTTGACCAAAGA
This sequence comes from Dendrolimus punctatus, assembly GCA_012273795.1. NCBI lineage: Eukaryota > Metazoa > Arthropoda > Insecta > Lepidoptera > Lasiocampidae > Dendrolimus > Dendrolimus punctatus. The sequence continues at coordinate 320,884 of CM022537.1, forward strand.
TTCATATAAATATAAACTTGAATCAATCGATGCCATTGAGTAATGTTATGTGCTTTAAGTTCTATGCCTTTCAACCGAATTGATTTAATTACGACGATCCATCTAATATCATCAGCATTACGAATGGTATTACAGAAAGCTTTAATCGCAAATGGTCATTCCATAACTGCGGCATGCGAGGATTCAATAGTTTCAATGCCAATGGATATTCGCCACGCAATTTCTGATCCCGGCATCAATCGCATGGCAACAACGCTGCAGTCGCACAAGATCCGCATTTCAAAGCCGGGCGGGGTTTAGGGAGTACGCTCTATAACGACAGCGGGAGACCGCGCGGAGGCGGGCGCGGGCGTGCCGTTGTAGGGTTGCCAGTGCTAGGTGGCGAGATAATCGCTACAAAATTACAAAAATAAATAAGTTTGATTTATAATGTAACAAAATAAGTCAGTTATTCTATAAATTCGCTGTTGCAATGAACAAAATTGCACATCGTTAAGTAAGACAAATATTTTTTTAAAGTAAACGCTACTTGCATAGGAGTATGTTTTCCAAAAATTTTTTTTGGAAAACGTACTCACTTTGCTTTTACTATTTTTCTCTTTTTAATTCTCTCTCTTTTCTTTGAGCTTCTCCCAGTTGTTTGGGTCGGCACAATATGACTTATTTTCTGTACTCCTGTTTTCTAACATATATACGTCCTCTATCACACCACAAATCACGTTATCCTTGTCACAAATGGTCCATCTCTTTTTTGATCTACCTTTACATTTGTTCTTTTTGTCACGTGACCATCGCTCATTACATTTCGGTACCGCCATGGTCGTTCTCCTCATAATTTTCCACGTCCATCTCAGCATTCTCACTTCATCTGAGTGGAGTTGGATTTCTCTTTTTAATCAACCGATAAAAACAGCAGGAGCTTCTCAATAAGTCGTTTTTTCCTATTTTTATTGCAGTGAAAACTTCTTTAGACGCGTTGGGCACTTTTTGGCAGGGGGAAATCTTACGGTTTATGGGGTATGGGTTCACTAGTTCACCGACATGCCCATGACTGGCGCATGCGCAGCGGCCGTGTGCTGTGCGCGTTAGACGCTATTTGGATTGGTGAAATCTCGTGCGTTTGCGTCACCTACATGCTTAAACAGTATATCTGTAGCAATACAGTTGACGTATTGGGCAACATTAGTGCTGTGTATATCTTATAGTCTTAGTGAAATTGAATGGCTTTAGAGAAAAGTTCAATGTGTATATACTGTGCATTGTTGAATTGTTAAATTTCAAATTTTAATACTAAACAGTCCTAAGTTTTCACTTCTATCGGCAGTCTCTATAACTGCCAATTATTTTTAATCCATTATTTCTAATCGCACTATAGCCATATACTCCGCATAGTAGTATCATATGGCAACCTAGTTCCCTATTGATCCGCACCCTCTGTCCGCCGATTGGTCCCCGCAAGCCTGGGCGCCAGCACGCCTTCCAAACACCCCCCCTCTAATTTACGCGACGACCACGTGTCCGCCGACCTTCACGGTGCCGTGGTATCGCAACACGCCTGGCCGCAAAGTATTTGTTTTGGCATGCGGATAGAGTTTTCTGATATACGTATACATGCGTCCAATACACAGACAAAAAGTAATCATGGATTTTGTTAAACCATAATAGTGTCTATGAATGTTGAAGTTATTATTATTTAGCGTAAGCCCCCCAAACTTGTTATTTTAATTATTTAATTTTGATAGTTGTTTATGCGTTTTATAGATGCTATGGAAGCCTAATCTAATTTATTACTGCTTCGCGACATGCTTGAAGAAAAGAAGTGGCACAAGAAATTCATCAACTACATGCCTAACTCGTAACAATCTTATTTATACTAGGATATATCAGCGAGTTCTCCACGCTTGACTTGAAATTCTCGCGGGATTCAAGGAACACAAAGTACCTCAGCATTAAAAAAAGAATGTTAACTATCGTGTTAGTGAATATTGTGTCGTAATAAGACAATTTTTATTCACCCGAACAACTACAAACCGCACCTGGAGAAATTCCCCCGGGGTTCCCGGTTTAAAAAAATATCACACATTATATCACACATCAAGCATAAAAGTTGCTAACGATAATTTGAAAATACAATTTGAATTAAATTTTCTTTTTTAATTAATTCCCAGAAATATTCCCGCGGGATTCCCAGGATAAAAAGTAGCGCAGATTCTAAGAAGAAGTCTAAGAATTTCCTGTCGATCAGCGAAATCCGCATCGAACTCGGCCTAGTCGTTTTTACCCGAACAAACAACAAGAAATATAAAAATGGTTCGATCGTTTATATAGTGTATACTAGTTGCTTATTTTTGACGCACAGACATGGCATTTTTAGACATTTATAATATAATAATGTCTGTAGAATATAATACATTGTTTTTCCTTAGATCATTTGGAAGTATACACAGATCTCAAAAGTCTTTATTTACAAAATCATTTAAAGATTATTGTAAATTAATCAATTTTTAAATATTAATGGTTTTAAAAAGAACCTGAGATAGACAAATGTGAAGTAAAAGAAGTTTTAGCCCGTTGCTTGTTATTTCTGTCCGTTCTTTGCCACTTCTTGTGTCTCAGCGATAACACGTTACGACGTGGAGTACATTAAATAGGAAGTAGACTTCATTTAAACTCATATATATGACCTTAAAAAAATGTCTTCTCAAATGGATCTTGGTTAGAATAAAATCTTTTGAAATATCTCTGCATTCAAATATTTTATAAACGGTGATACCAAAAATATTTATTATATTGTGCCACCGAATAGTATCATAATCTTATTTCAATATTCGAAATCATCACAGTCTCTGTACGTATTACATACACCCATAATGGGTAGATACCGGCGAAAGTGATCTTCGTAAATCGTGTATGGATCGCGAATCGCGCCGTGTACATAAAACCGAAAGAGGAGCATCATAAACGTGTGCGTATACGAACATCGGCGTCGATTGCGACACGCGATAAATTAGGTGTAAAGACGATAAGTGGCACCCGCCGAGGACGGTGCCGGCGGCGTAGGTGCGCGGCGCGCGCTCCCGCTCGGCGGCGGCGGCGGTCGCCGGGGATCGATAACGCCAACGCGGCTCGCACGGCGATTTGTGTACAAACCTTGTGGCGGTTGCCCTCCTCCACTCTGCCCGATTCACGGCAAAACTATCCAACGCTTCTATCATTCCTTTTACATTCGCGCTTTGTAAAAGACTGATTTATTGTCGTAAGAAATAATTGAATAAAAAAGTAGATAGCTTTTTTTATATAAATCGGTAAGCGAAGCAAACGACATTTGTATGGTTATTATACGACATATAATTCTGGGGCTCATCTCAGACACCCACTCTACAATAGTAAATGACGCAAAGATTGAATAAATAATTATTTACAAAATTTATTAGGCTCGTTAATTCCGGGAACTTCAATGAAAATATACAACAGAAAACTCTGGGATCGATCTCAGACAGAGCCCAGACTTAGTAAATAACACAAAGATTGTTTACGATATTTACTAGGCCAGGTTTCATTGTACATATAGGTACAACAGACGCCTAGACCATACTAAATAGCGTAAAAACCTTCTACGTTTACGGATTATTTCTGAAACATCTTTGGAATGCAGAAATCCCGCTTTTGATTAGCCATTTTAGTTGGGTAAAGACCCAGTTCGCTCAACCGCAGATGAAGGACACCATCGATTGAATACATTAAATTGGGCAGAAAAAATACGTTGATGTGAAAGTTTAATAAATTACCACTTGTTGATTGAATAATTTTACATGAGGAAATATTCGTCTAAGTTTGAACCGTTATTGGAATCGAATAATAATATTTTATAATTTCGTAACAAATAATCGAATGCTTAAATGGATAAAATCAATAATATCTTATGTAAATGTATCTATGATTAATTTTAAGCGATTAACAAATTTAATACAATTTAAAACAATTTCAGTTTTAAGTTTTCGCGACAGTACACATAATAAAACTAACTGTTTCAAGCACGGTATTTTATTGGTTTTTTTTTCGACGTTTCGGACACTTTATAGCCGTGATCACGGAAGACGAAAAATGTCAAGTGTCAACGAGTAACGTTAAAGTTAAAACGCGCTTAAAACCGACGAAAAAGTAGTTCTGATTAAGTTCTCAACAAAGATACCGCTGAATAATTGATACGTAACTCCCTAAACGATTTGTCCTCATTGAAACATCCTCATCGAAGTTATCCATATCACCAATATCCGATCAAATACATACATATGTGCCATCTGGTGGCGTGCTCTTGTTGTTTTGGATCTTTGCCAACGTTTGGTAGAATTTCCCAAGTTCACCGAATCTCTCAAATACTGATACTTGTTACGGCTAATGATATTTTTCTTTGTAATTTCCTTTTGTATTATGGAAGACTACTGTATTGGTAAATAACAGTGAATTTTAAAAACTCATTCAAGTGCCTGTCAGTCGATGCATAGAGAAGGGTTCCGTGGAGGTGCTTAACGCCCAATCTTTTTGTCATTTGTCTACCAACGATTAAAAACGTCAAGTAGAAAATGCTCCGTCTCAACAATTGCTTGACTGAATTAATAAAATTACATTTTAATCAAATCTCAATACACTGCATATATCTTACATTACTTAAAACTATATTAGAATAATATATTAATTAGTATACGTGCATACAAAAACCTATGTCCAGAAGGCAGGTTTATACTTGGCACAGCGAATTAGCATTGCGATCCAGCGTGGCAATCATCCCCTTAGACCAGACCGAACATGGCAGAAGCGATACAACTAGACTTTATTCACCACTTAACTACCTGATTCTGTTAAACGTAGCCATTCCAACATAGGTGACGTTCTTGTGGTTTGTCCGCTCTATTATTACATAATTACCTGGTCAAAAGAAATAGGGACTGGTTTTGATTAAAAATACAATTTAATTAACTCATTTGTATGGTTAGGCTATGACCTGCTCAATGTTGCCGCTAGTCGCGCTGGATGAGGAAGGCTGAGGACGATGAGTGGCGCCGACTTGAGGAGGCCTACGTCCAGCAGTGGACTGTAATTGGCTGACGACAACGACGACTCGTGTCTATAGACTATTTAAAATAGTTCACGTCGCTAGTCTGCAAATAATAAGAAAAAGTTTGGTTGAAACTCAAGATACTCTATATCAACGATTCTGTTACTCTAATCTCTCTAAGTTCTATCAAAGTCGAAATACGTCTATACGACGTAACACAGCCTTAACCGAAGCCGAATAATTAGCCGATTAATGCGTTCAAGCTCCCCCGCGATTCGCGACCTGACAGCAACACGTGCTTTCTCTTTATCCCAGGATTAACGTATCTCACTTCTTTAACAGCAATTAATATCTGTATACTTAAATCTGGAAACCTTCTCTTGTGTCTTTAACCATAATTTACACGCGACTTCGCTCGAGTACGTTTTGAATATTTATACCTTTCCGGGTTTGGTTCATTTACGAGGTCGCACAGAAGGAACAAACAAAAATAAATGCATTTTTAATATTTGGAAGGCAAATACAGCTACAAATTACGAAAAATTAAGTTATATGCACAGAATAAAAAAAAATGTTGCCTGAAGCAGGCAAACAGGAGGACGGCCCATCTGATGGAATGTGGTTATCGTCGCCTATGGGCGTTTGCATAACGCCCCTGCGTTGCCAGAATAAATTTTATAACGCTCTTCTTAAACTAGCCCATGTCGTAATGCAGAACGAAAACCTCGACGAGAACTTCTCTTCGGATCATTGTTGTACGTGGAATAAATGTTCTAGAGAACCGTTGCGTAGTTGAGCATGGGAGCTCCAGGAAATGGGGGTGAACATTACAATTTCAAATCGCGTGTTTTCTCTGTGCTAAAATTAAAAAGATCCACGCTATTTATTTATCTTTCTTGGCCCACATATTTTCGGAAGACAGGTTTTCTTGTCCGTTCTAATACGGCTTTTTATGAATATCTTATAATCTCAAGACTGCCATCTTATTGGTTAGTTCCGGTTTGCATAACTACGTCCATCTATTCATTAATATGGATTTCCTACTTGTGTCGTTGACATTATATAATACTGCAAACATTAATCGATGTCAATAGTTCGTATAAATTAAATCAATGCGTCTCTGGCTAAGTGGCTGGTCAACTCGAGCGCAACAGGTTGTTTTTGTAGGCTAATTGTGGACGCAATTAAATCGTTTCTTTTCCCCTTTGCCTCGTAGGATGCCTCGTTATCCGTAACGATCCTTACTTTAAGAACTTTTTGTTTATGCAACAATGTTCACTTTAATTCTAGTTGTCTCGTCGTTGTCTTGTGTGCCATTTTGTGTTTTTTTACTTCGCATTTCAACAGTTCGGTGTCTTTAATTTGATCACGTGTGACTTATCGAAATATGCAGCTGACTTTTTGCTATAATACGGCCGGCGTAACTTGGCAAATGTGAACATAGGCTCTGCGAACTTTAAGAGCATGTACACTCGTGTGATGAGTGGGCATACGACTCGTCAGTGAATAATCTCTAATAGTCGCCCTTCATCCCTGTATTTTTTCATTGCTTTGTACTAGTTGATCGCTGTATTTTGTTCACGAGTTTACATGCGCTAAATTTCGCAGAGCCTATGTTCACATTCGCCAAGTTACGCCGGCCGTATGATACGTTACGTCGCCGCGGCGCGGTGGCCGCTAGAGCCGTCCGCTGCGTCTCGATAACCCGTCCGGCCCGGTTTGCCCGCGGTCAGTGCGTCGAGACACCTGATCCCTACTGCACATGTCCTTCGTATGTAGTATGTGCCGACAGATGTTCGAGGACTGGATTGAAGCTAGTTTCTAATGCCCTACCTGATCATATTTATAAGAGTACAAAAGCATCCTTTCAAGAATGTTAAGATGGATGTGTGGTGTTACAAGAATGGATAAGGTCACATATGAGTTCATAAGGAGTTGTTTGTAATTTGCACCCGCGAATAAGGATCTGTGAAAAAGAAGACTAAGGTGGTATATGTAATGAGGAGGGATAAAAGTAAAAAGAAGTAAACAATGTTAAACTAGAACACTGATGGATACAAATGTAAAGGTAGACCGATGAGAAGAAATGGAGAGATTGTGTGAAGGGTGACACATAATATGATGATTTGTATTCTGACAAATGAAGGGAAAATACACATTTTGCCGACCCCAAGGATTGGGAGAATGTGAAAGAAAAGAGAGAAACAGCAACCATTAAAAATTATTTACAGTTGTGTACACGATATGATCGGTAGTTGATGTAAATGGATCGCCGCCGATAAAACGCTATGATGCGCGTGCGCCGTCTCGTCGCCCGAATTCCTGACAATGGGCCTGTTGATGGCCGTTTACGTGCACACCGCCTGTCACTGAACTCTACTGTTTTAAATTTTAACCGACTGGCTTTTAAACTGGTTTACGGCGTTACATTTCGATAATCAGGCTCCTGTTGCTATCTCGCCGTTTGGCTTACAAATTATGTTGTTTCGTTTTTATTATACGAACCCAAATCCAATACTAACATAACATATCATTTATTTATTATACGTCCATAAAACGTAACATTATACCTGAAAGACATAAAATGTTAATCGATGGATTTAGACTTACTGGTCGCCCAGTGGTCAAAATACAACCATCATTAAAATAAATTATAAATTTGAACATTATTTAAGGTTATGTCAAAGACTTAGAGATTTCGCCAAGGCTACACTGTTTATTTGACTTTAACAATAAATAAAAGAGTATATATGCGTGTGGTGTGTTAAATACATGGTAGTGTGTGTAATATTTTTTTTATTGATTTAATGTATTTTTTATGTATAATTTTTAAAAAATAGACTTCTGCACTCCATCTCATATAAACTATAAGTGTGCAAAATTTCATACTCCTTCCGCGCAATTTTCGTAATAAGGGGTACAAAGTTTTTGCTTCACGTATTATTTTAATGATGATACTGGATACCTTCCAACCGACATGATCTTGATTTTGCGTTTTGTGGCGAAGACTTTGGCATGCGTGACGGCTATCAACAGTTCTCTATGCGTTTCCAACAATCCCCCGTTTGCCGTGTCGAATGGGCTAGATGAATTATTTCACCTCGGGCCGCGGACGTACGTGGGGCAGTCGTTGACCCTCGCGCCCGCTCCACGTTCACATTGCGCCCTCTACAAATAAGGGTTTCGTGTCGCGGCATCCTCGCCCGAGCGGACGACTTCATCTCGCCTGTAATGACTTTGCGGCTCTTTGCGTATTACGTTATAATTACACCGTAACTTTATTACTTCAGGCAATTTAAATCGTCGTTCAATTGTGAAACGTTGTATTATGTAAACTTAACTAACAGCATTCTATGAATAAGTTAGTATATTATTACGATGTATATCAATATTATTTTTAGTTTTCTTTTACCCGTTATATATTCAAGTTACTGGTTTAGATCTATGATATTATGCTGTAGCTATTTTAAACTCGGCGCTATTTTTAATATCGTATTGTGTTATGGTTAGGGTTGCTAATCTCCGGAATGTTCCACACGATTCGCAAGCTTTTAAAATGTAAGAAATATATAAATTGATTAATTAATAATTTCATAAACAGTCTAATATTTTATACACAATATTTTTTATTAATGTATGTACTTTTATATGTGAGTGTGTGTCTATGGCTCTTACTAACATACATGAGATATGCAAGAGAGCGACGTATTATGATTACAGAAGGTTCGGAATAATTTTATTACCCTCGTTATATTTAGTTTGTGACAATGTTGTGTAACGTAAACATTAGCTCATCGCGGTTGATCTGTCTGTGAAGGAAGATAAGATTGGATTCTTCCGCTCGTCATTGTGCAAAGTAACGTTTTGAAATATTTATATCATAAATTTGATACTAAGTATGTCTAGATAACTTATAGTAAGTACGATAATCGTTGACAGTCAAATCCAATCAGACACTTTCTATCACCTGACCAAATGCCTCCTCATAGATTTTGTAAGAGAAAATAACTTAACAAGTAAAAAGTCCGTATTAATTACAGTCTAAACTCTAATGGCCTTACTTATAATCGTTTGTTAAATTTTAAGAAGCTGCTCAGCAACTGATTAACGAAAATCTTACCCATAAACTTTTCTTAAGGATAAGAAGTGGTGGTAAAGTAACTCATAAATAGCTGTCAAAAATACCCAACATCGAGAGGTAGTTTAAATGACTACTAAGAGGCAGGAAGGCAAGTTTTATTTGAAACAGCCGTTGATTAGGGGCTTAAGAGTCTCTTATTTAAGAGATAGCTAATCATTTCTTAACTAAATTATTATAAATAAGGCCCTAAACAGTTAACACAATTAATATTTTAGTAGTAATTTAGCGCCAGTTCTTTTACATGAAAATGATTTTAGGATCTATCCAATTGTGACTTGAGGTTGGAAATGCTGGTTGCTTCCTTTTTGGTGCTTTTATTTTCTCACTCCATGATCACCAGCCCTGTAGTGTCATTTTAAATTCAGTTTGTGTCTCTGTTACGTGTTAATTTGCATTTGTTGTGATCATTATCGCAGAAACATCATAACATTTAATTCTTAGAAAGCGTTACGGGTATTAGTATGTGCCCGCGTTTCACTTGCATCACGTTCGAACCGATTCTCACGTTAGACGAGCGACGGGTGCGCGCGCGCATTCAACCTACGCGGTCCTAGCTTCTAATTGATAGATCTTATAGATAGTTCACACACTGTCTACATTTGTTTGATGAAGCAGAACGTCATGGGAGGCCGATGAGGAAAGTCGCGAACGGTTATAATAAGTGTTTTTATAATCAATTTGGATCACCAAACAATCTATCAAGAAGCAATTTGACTTCCTAGTCGTTCTTTTGCTGCTAAGGACCGTAACTTTGATGCCAGTAAAGAATCGCTGGCCTCCACCGAAATCGGTTTTGATATGGTGGTGGTCCGCATTTACTCATGTTTATAGATAGACCTTTATGGAGATTTATCTCGAGGTCTCTCGCTTTCAATTTTCCCATCGACTAGGGGTCTCCTCTAAATCGTCTGGGTTACTGCGGGCTATGTGACAAAAGTACTTTAGTATCCGTGTAGTAATTCCGACACCTCTGGTGATCTCCGATCTAAGGTTCTACCAGGATGTAGGCATTATTTCAGTGAGCTGTTCATGAAATTCTAGCCATTCGACGCCAAACACCACATTTAAAAGTATCTGACTGTATATATATGTGATACTTTAAGAGACTACTTTTTTTTAATTACCACAAAAGAGTGGGCACTTAAATACTTTGCCATTGCATCTTTTTTCTAAAATATAACGATAACGCTAGTTATTATTTAAACAATATTATATAAATTATATACTATATAGTTAAACTACTTATTTTTTTTAGAATGATGTCGTCATAATTAATTGACCTTAATCAAATAGAGGTGGACACCTTTATTTAATTAAGGTGAATATATGCAAAGTTTTCCAAGTTTATTGGGAAATTTATCTAATTTATATGATTTTTCTATAACGAGGATGAAAATAAGATACTTCTGAAAAATCAAGGATTGTTGAGTGAAACTGTACTATGATTATGTACTTATAATTACGTTGATCAATCGACTAAGCCTTTTTTTATTACCATTTCGTGCTTTACCGTCGACACGTTTACGCAACACGACAGCCCCAATTACATCCATCGAGTCTTAGATCGTTGGTGGCAGCTCACAACAATAACACTGTCTACTAGAGTTTTGCAACTCGCGTGGGTATCTTGCCTTCGGGCCGTGGGAAAAGCCGCTCTGAGCTTCCTACTAGTTGCCATCGAGCGAGCTGTCATCGTTTATGGCGGTGTCACAGCTGCTATATATACTCACGCATGGTAGTTTCTGGAACTCGGAGGTTTCGATTCCTAGCATGTGAAATACTTAAAGAATTTTTCGTTGTTTGTTATTACCCATGTTACCCATATGTCCCATAACACAAGCGTGACTTGCTCTTCTTAGCTTGAGGATTTACAATGTGTGGGTTTTGGTGCCCATTGTTATAGTATGTGTATGTACCTATATAGTATGTATAGTGGAGCCTTATTAGCGGATTCTTGCACTTCTTCTATTCTACAGTTCTCTTACTGAGTTAACCTCAATTTCTGTACTTCCAATCATTTAAAATCTATAATATTTCGGTCGTTATGCTTACTTGATTATCTGAAATGGAAAACAGCCCCATTAACGGGGTATTTTTTAAGAATACCTTATGGCCGGTTCCTATATCTTGCCGACCGTTCAGAAGCTTAATAGTATAAGTAGGTAATGTCGAAATTCAACCAATGGTAAGGCAATCGAATAAATAATAACTGAGTAACATATAGGAACCGGCACGTGTCTATACTAGTGGCTGTGCATAATTAGCATATGAAGTTGCTCTCTATTTTGACACTTGTCATAGTTATAATACGAATCTGCGAAAGCTGCCGCCCTAGGCCCTCGGGTCGCATTGTACTTGGTTGTGTGATGTAACTATGTGTTTGTGCACGTAAGAATCCGTCGGCGCGGGGTTGTTGAACGTTCGGTACGTCCGCGGCTCTGTTCGGTGTTTTATTAATAAAATCTCCGTGACGTGTATCGACGGGCGCGCACCGGATCGGGCTATTTATTGAGAGGCGCACGCGCATCGTCCGCCGACCGCCTCGTCGGTATCGATTGGTGATGATGACGATTTGTTTTATTAGTTGCCACATAAATTAACAATATTTGATCGTAAACATTCATTTATTGTAATGTTGCAGAACTTGTGCGCAACACTGTATAATTGGCGATTGGTCTCGATGAAGTCATGTGCTACATCCACAGCAGAATTGCACGCTCGATCGTATAATTGACGATTGATGCAATGACAATATATAATATTATAAGATTCTAAACATGCCATGTCTGTACATTGTAACTATTTAAAAAGAACTGGAATACACTAGATAAACGATGGTAACACAATGCAATTTTTTTAGATTTCTTGTCTGTTTGTTCGGGGTTGACGTAAAAAGTAACTGGGCCGATTTCGATGGACAGCAAATTTCTACACTTAAAATCTGCGCTATTTTTTTCTCGGAAATGCCTCGGGGGAAATTTCTGGGCATGATTTAAAACGGCCAGGTTAAAAAAAATCGAATTCCAATGTGATTTTTTTCACTAATCGATAGCAAGGGGTAGGCCCCTTCGCAAACATGTCATGGTCGCAGAAGATGGAGACGGCGACTCCTATCTCATCCAAAGGTGACACCACGTAGGCTTCTCCATAGGTGCTGTAAACATCTATAGACGACGATAACGTCTTTCCATCAGCAAAAAAGCAGACGGCACGACATTTACTTGTTTGCCACAATAAAAACTAAATTTATATTAAATTATTATTCGTTGTTCAATATATGTATATAATTTATATGTGCAGGAACGGAGAAAGAATACAATTTCCTGCGGCCGGGTGGACGGCCTATCATATGAGGTGACAAAACAACCCACTGCCAGGTGCTAGGGCATTTGCCCGACTGGATGGCTAGCACCCCTGGTCTAGAGTATGCCGCCATAACAACCTTGAGTTGTGTTCCGGCATTAGTGGCCAGGTTCCAGTCTGCCTTAAGAGAGCAGCAGCGGATTTGCAGCACGTTTGGTGTTACAAATGTCCATAGGCGATGGTAACTGCTTTGCATCAAGTGGGCCGTCTGCCTGTCTGCTGAACTCCTACAATAAAAATAAAAAATACATTAAAAATAGACTAACATGAACCAAGTTCAGTTGAATGCAGCATTTTCCCGTCTATTTACGTCGTTGCTCTTGACACAACCATTAGGTATGTGATGCTGTTATGTCGGCGTATTAAAACAAAAGCAATGCAGAGAGGGTGGCGTTCGTATAGGGCAGCTGCGTGTCTCGGGGCCGCGCAGATGGCTTCGATGCGGCACCGGCTCCGAGGCGGGGGTCGATTCCGGAGGCCCACGTTATCAATAAAATAAACGATTATGTTATGCGCGCCACTCCTCGTTACACCAGTTCATTCCACATTTTAACTTTTATAATAGCCCTCGCAAGTACTCGTGCCTTTATGTACTTGTTCCGCTATTACGAGACGTTTTCTCCCTCACGTATCTTTAAAAGTTAATGTATTTTTTATTGGTTACCTAAATTACTACGTAATTGAAGGGCTCGATTCTTAAACCTATTTCATAGTTCTTTATATATGTATCTAAAGAAAGACAAGCCCCCATTGAAGCTTTCATTCTGAATAAGTAATAACGGTGATACCTCGGTAGCACATTTGGTGCAAATGTTCATCGTCGACGATGAGTATTTTGCATCAGATGCGCCGTCAGTCTGCTGTAGCCCAGAAGAAGAATACCTACTCCTATCAATGACTACTTATGAATGGAGATTATGTTTTGGAAGTTTGTCATCTAGCTGCTGGTTCACTATATCATTATTATTTATTATATATTAAAATTTTATATAAACTCATACCATACAAGTATAGTCAAAATGTAACCGATGCGATGGTTGAATGAAAGTAACATTTAGGAACCGGCAATTGGTAATGTAAATTTTCTATGATAAATTGTGCGTGAATAGTGAGATATAAAATTTCGGGTTAGATTCGATAAGCTGATGGTAATATGCTAAGGAGCCTATTGGATCACCCGTGACGTTGTAGCCTAGTGACGTCACACGCACGTGGGCGTGCGCGACCGGGTGGAACGGAGGCCGCGCCGCCGACCCCCACCACCACACACCCTTCAACTGCCGCACTGAAGGGAGCTCGCGAATTGACAGATTTTCACTCGCTCGATACTATCTTAAATTACGTTAGAAAATGGCAAATAAGATAGGCTAGCCATCCTCCCTGTTGCGGCAAATGCAACGGGGTGGAAGAACAGTTATTGCTTTACAATAGGGCCTCGATAATCCGGCCAAGCAAAAACAAGGCCCTTAGAGGAATATCATGGCATACTGCTTGTGTTCAACCTGTTTCTTGAATTAATTTCGAAATTAAGTCAATTGAGACAAACAAAACAGAAATATATAGAAAACGTACAATCAACAAAGTTAGAGCATGATCAGTTCTCTAACATTTTGCTTTGAACGGCTCATAACGTATCAATACTCACGCACACACTCTCAAATTTCAAATACACCAATCAGGACGTTTCGAAAATTTTAAAATTATATGGAACAATGGCCTCTGTTTAGTTGTAATTTGTACTTGGCCAATTGACGACGCGCTTTTATTGTTTTCTACTCTGCTCACGACTCTCTTTGTTTACGGACTTCGATTTTATTGCCTTCTTGTTGACCTGTGCCTGTTTTCTGGATAAGATATTAACATTTAATCCCTATTGACAGTTACAATGTCTACAAAAATATAATACTTTTGCTATAATCATGATAACTTGATTTTATTTAAATAGCTACAATATCGATTTACGTAGTCTTAAATTTTTAAAAATACTCAAATCTAACACAAATAACATAGCAACTGTGCTTGTAAAATAATTAGTAACTTATCTTACACTCATAAAAAATTAAATTTCAAGTGAAAATATTGAAATTAATACAATCATTTATGGCTCTATTTTGTTATTACTAGTTAGGGGGTCATAAAGACGCCGCCGCCATGTATTGTGCATTAGAATCCTTTATTAATTATTTTGTCTCGTAAAGTTTCGTTTAGTGGATTAGAGGTAACAGTTGAATGCCGACTAGTTATGCGAATTAGTCATAGACAATTTTACTTAACATTGTTATACAATAAAATTCAAATGTCCACATCTGTAAACAGCATTTTATTATGGAATTTTGTTTTAGAAATAAAAAATAAGAAATATAATTCAAACGTTCAAGCGAAAATATTGAAAGTAATAAAACAATTTATGGCTTTATTTTGTTATTGCCAGGTATTTTATTGTCAGGTGGTCATAATGACGCCGCCACCTACATTTTCTGTGCACCGAATTGTAATCCTTTATTAATTCTTTTTGTCTCATCAAGTTTAATTTAATAGACTACAGGTATCAATTGAATTCCGACTAGTTTTCAGAATTAGTCGTAGCCAATTTTACTTAACATTATTATACAATAAAATTCAAATGTTCACATCTGTAAATAGCATTTTTTATGGAATTTTCTTAAAGTATTGGAAAACCAGAAATATCATTCAAAAGTTATTCAGACTTAGTGCCGCAAGACGGGAGAATGTTATAACGGGACAAGTAATCTTTAATAACTTCCTAAAATGTAATAACAAAATCTTTATTTAATTTTAAAACCTGTTTCAATAGGCTTTTCAGTTGTAATATATTTTTTTACATCACAACCATCCCCTTATGAGAACTATAACTAAATAAAGATATAACAGTTAAAAGAAATAAAAAACAAAAGTTTATTTCATGGACGACGAATATTAGAAACTTACTAAGAAAGACAAAGGCCCAGTTAAAAACAATTCTAAAAAGTTCCTAAATCTTACATGAAAATACACATGATTTTACAGATAATAGTTCAACTTTATCTCACTACTACATTATTTATTATTTAAAACACATTTTATCCAGACTAATGTCAAGTCTTGGACATGAACAGACTTATTCGAACTAATCTGTTTAGATATAAGCTAATTATATTAAGGACTACATATCAACTAATAATAATTCGATTTTAAATTATCAAAATTTGAATTTACTGTAAAGATAATAATAACAACCATAAAAGTTCCAATATTGTTCTCGTGTCTTTTCTATTTTGAGGAGGGATCAGATGGTATACCCGTCACGTTTCTCATAAGCAGATTTAGAAGTTTGACACGGTATTGTCTCAAACTCCTAAATATCAATATAAAGGATTCATGGTGATGTGTTTTTACTGTCAGCAACAATTAGCGTAATTAATTGCGCATGGTTGAAATAGTATGCACATTAAGTCATAAAAACCTTGAAGTGGTTAATGGTTCTCATCTAGGATTCGAACCCACAATTAGTAAAACCGAGTTTCCGAACCGAAAGCGTTAACTAATTAAGCGTGAATTTTTTGAAAAAAAGGGCAACTAATAATTTAAAAAAATTACAGAGGTTATAATAGTTAATTATTAATACTAAGTCAAATGTTTTACTACGATAAATTTTGCTTAATCTTTTACTCTTCACTTTTACATCAAATACATAAAGTATATTATTTAGGTATTGTAAAACAGCGTATTCAAAAAAGCGGCTTGCTTTCTATTGTCTTAAATGAGTAAAACCCAAAACAAGTAACAATAAAACTCCGCCCCCAAACCAATGTTTTACTTGTGTGCGTGGTCTCGCGTTGTTAACGAAAGTGTTTGCCAAGCGATTTTAGTCTTATGCCTGGTTAACCGCCAGCTTTGGCGATTGTACATATTGAGAGTTACAAACATGTTATCTGCATCGGACATGAAGTAAAATAACATAATTTAATCTTTCTTGAAAAAGTGTTTTCTGTTTGTAATTTTCGCACTCCGTTTCAAAAGCTCTATCTCCTAATTCGACGCAGAAACAAAACTTAGTGGCTGTCAAAGTTGTTATTTTCCGCCCATTTCAAAGCAGTGGTTATAAGGCTCACGTCCGTGCGGAATACCGCTATCACCGGATAAGCAGGGGTCCGGATTAACAAGGCACTACTGTATTTATTTAAACAAGTAGTAGGCAGAAATCCTTTCTGATTCAAGTTGGTTAGTACCGTTTATTGTGTATGTGGTGTGTGGTATCATAATCATCCAACAGGCGTTTGCGGCCTGCCGCCTTGCAATCCGCTTGCACGACCGTCGATCGCGTTAACCCGGCAAATGTTACCGCGGCGTGGTTCACCTCGGCCGCCGGTAGTGGGTTGTAAACAAAGCGCGCGCAGATTTAAAGCGACGTTGCCATGTCGCACCGACCGCGTCTTTGTATGAAGCTGTCACTGAATGTTTACTATTTTTCTCCCCTCGTCTCGCACTGAATTTTTCATCTCTCATTAATGGCTTAATTACAGCAAACGCGGTAGACTTAAAAATAATGCAACGCGTTTGTTCTTTTAGAAATATCTATTTAGTTTTTGTTAATAATATTTCATTTCATCGACATTCTACAACCACTTTAATTGTTTTTTACAATAATATTGACATTATTACTATTTAAATACATGTTTACGATTCGTTAAGTGACTTAAGTAGCAGTTGCTTCATCATTGATGTTATTTTAATGTGTTCTTAAGAAAAATTGAGGATATGATTTTAAAAGTGTTGGTAACGACCGACCCAAATAATTGATATATCTAAAGCGATTCTGCAAACTCAAAACTGCTTTTGGAGCAAGGTGATTGCAAAAGCTTTTTAGTGGCACAAAAGCTGTGGATGGAGATTGTTGTAATGTTGGCATGCGCGAAAGAGACGACCTGTGCTCCGCTGCCCACGTGTCGAACGCTAATGTTGTTGCTCTGTCACCGTCGACCATAAATCTTGCGCCCGCTGTATACTGGCCAGTGGTCACTGGACACTCATTTAACAACATATTTACTACCGCCGTTGTAACGCGAATCATCCACCTAAATGCTTAACAATTAACAAATTAAAAATTAAACTTCAGTATTGATTTTCACATGTACGTCTATTCTCTTGCATGTTTTTTATAAACATGTCATAAAATTTTGCAGCAAAACATTGAACATACTAGTGTCTTATTTACTATATGACATGATTTAAACGAATTAAACATTTTAACTTCAATATTTTCTACAAACTCTTAATAATATTTTCTTAGATTTTCTTGACTGTTAGATAAAATTAAAACCACGCTTGAACTAGTTTTTAACCGCATTTTTATTGTATTTCCATTGTCAAATAATAAACATGATTAAAAGAACTTGCATTTTAAGTAACATTGACCGCATAGGGTGAAACTTTTTATTAACATAGACATTATTGCATAAAAATGTGGATGTGTATGATTTATCTATCGTACCTGCTAAACGATGCTGTACTTACTCGCGGCGTGTTATCAGCATCTTATCGGAGACATTAGCCGCGACGCCGCAACTAGATCCATACAAACAGCATAGCAACAACAATAGTGATAATCATATGGCTATTACCGCGTTCGGTACGAGGAGGCGGGTACGGCGCGGCGGCGCACGTCGTCGGCCCGCTATCGATCCCGGCCCAAGGTGGTGCCAACCACCGCCGTTACACCGCGACAAAATGTGCGCGACCTTGAACCTTAAATTGCACTCGTTATTGCACATTGAACGATGCACTTACACGTCGTCTGATGTTATGACAGAAACGTATTATATGAGAAATTTCTGATTTTCCCAATATGTACTCGGCTAACGACTCTTAAAATAGTATAAGCCCTGGTGCGGTTCCGCGCCTCGTTTGTAAAGATTGTGCTGATAATATACGTACTTGTTAGCTATGCCGTCGATTCCTTTAAATAGGATCAAGCCCAAAATTGAGAGGTTTATGAGCTGTGATATTATTACTTATTAAATATGCTAGTGGTAATAAGTTCTTTCCATTAACCTTATTTTCATCGCTGCAGTTTCAGGATCGTATATGTATTTTTGCTTTCAATTCTTCAATATTCATATAACATTGGTTTCCGCGGCCATGTCATTATCGGAAATACTTTATTGATACGAAATCGCGATGGCACCGCAATGTGCCCCTAGTCGTGACTCGATTCGGCGTATGAGTATATCGGTACTGTAAACGTGCCGTTCTTTGCGCCAACGACCTTGGGAGGCGAAGTCGATGGTGCCAAACCGGACGGCTCAATAATTGCAGCTCGTACCGATCTATCACATATTTAACGGTGTCTGGATTTTTATATCCCGTCCTATTGAAAACATTATTTGATCGAATTTTTTGTGTTGCTAGTTTAGGATTTTATGACTCAAATATAATTTGAATAGCTCGTATGAAGTCTTAAACGTGTTTTGTCCTATATACACCACATTTTTAAGATTACTCAAAAGCGGATCTATCTTTTGATGAACTTTTTTCCAGCTAAAACTAACTTTAACACTACTCCAGGTCCTAAAGAAAACGTCCCTTAATTTTGCCAAAGACCTCCGTATTTGTCTTGTCTAGTACGATATTTTGCCCAGGATGCTAACACTATGCTGTAGTTGGGTAGTAGGTGAGCAATTGTATCTTCCGCCTCCAGATAAGAAGGCCGTATTTAAGTTTATCAAGCACGTAATTCGTTTGAAGGTTAGTATATTTGTATCGGCCGCTTGACGTTAAACCTGACACGGCCTCGCCCCTCGTTACGCTGATCCCAATAGATACAAAGATGTCCGATTCATTTGTTACGCTCAAGTTACCAGCTTGACCGCGCCACTTGACGCCCTTGAATAGCAACTAACCAATCTCTGATTGGTATTGGTAAGTTCAATGCGTAATGTTTTATTGTTGTATTTCTCTATTACTGGAAAATGTTAAGCTCTTGACTAATTGGGTTGGGATTTGTTCTTCAAAGACCTCTGTCAATGAATGTTTTCAAAGTCAATTAAATATTAGACACTATTACACAGTGGTAATACCAGTTCATTTAGAGAAGAGTTGACGTTGTCATGCGTCATCGCGAATGTCAAGGTTGTATGCATAGAAGATATCCAGCGTGATGTTTTACACCTAACGATTTAATTGTGGTATGCCATAATACAGGTTGAGATTTTTTTCTATCATATCAAGTTTTAATATTTATTATGAATAAAAATATAAAATTCACGTATATTTAATCACAATGAAATTGTTGTATTTTCGCAAAAGAAAATTCAATGTCAATTGTCAGCGGACGCTAACCACTGTTTTGGCTCGCATGTGTGTCGTATGCGGCGTGCGCTACAAACACAAGCACGTGCGGCGCGATCGCGACCGCGTGACGTCATGCGGGTCGCCCCCGCCCCGCCCCCTTGTGCGAGCGAGTGGCAAGATCCGATGCACGGAGCGGCAACGACGCTCGCGCCGTTTTGTTTTCGCCGTTTACCCGCCAGTGATAGGCCGAGTTTGTCTTCCGATTGCGAATGCAACGGCGGTCATTTTCAGTCAAAGCGGTTTCTCTACGTAACACTGCATGCGGATCGACCCGATTTCTATCACTTGCACACCCCTTTGCTTCGCTGTTGCGAAAATTTCTGTCGTCACAATATCAGCGTTATCTGAATCCAAATGGACTTTATCTAGATTCAACGGCACACGTTTCGCGAGTTTTACTACTTAATCACTTTATCTAGGAAAAGGTGGCCAGTCAATGTCAAGGTGAATCGACGCGGCTATGACAACAGGCTCATTCGTGTTAATTATATCGAGAGAAGTTCAAAATCTGTCTATTGCAAAACTTTTACAGGTCCGTAGTTATTTTGACGAATTTTGTAGATATTTTGAAGAAGCGGCAAGAAACTCCCCAGCAACACGTCTAGCTAAAAATTGTTTTTCTTTACATTTGTTGTTCTATTTTTTACATTTAAGTACTTTTTTTTAAAGATTTTATACAGAATTATGTTACAGAATAACTTTTGAAGAATTAATGGAGTTGTAGCAAACAGTGCATATTCAATAAGACAAAAGCGCAATAAAAGGATAGAAAATAATTATAGTTATAAATATAAAGACGTAACGTAATTTTTTTTTTGCAACATATCTCCATATATTCCTTACAAGTACGGCAAGATAAAAACGTTATACTCGTACAAAACACAGTGTAAGATGGTTGGAGCGAGCTGTTATGTAAATGAACTTTTGTCATTTAAATGTTCTTCAATAGTGTAGTATCCCTTTTTAAGCAAGATAATTTTTATTTTGATTTTGAATTTAGTGAAGGGCAGATCTAACATTTCACTCGAATCTTATTGAAGAAGCGTATACCAACCCCCAAGAAAGAAGACAATACTTTTTGTAATCTAAAAGATGGCAATATCAGTTTATTACAATGCCTGGTGTTGAAATCGTGAACATCCTTATACCGCTTGTAGGCACTCAAATTATTACGAATATAAATTATATTATTGAAAATATATAGGCAGGCGACCGTCATAATACCGATTTCCTTAAAGCGTTCCCTAAGAGACACTCTTACTCCGACATCAGTTGCTAGCCAGCCGAACGGTACGAACGAACAGTAATCACTTTCCATCAGGTGGGTCAATGGCCTGTCTGCTGGACTCCCACGATAAAACAAGGACACTGTAGTAAAATAATCTTCTCCGGAGGTTTTATCCGAACGAAATTTTATTTATTTGTAAGGTTTCTGACCACTTTCTTTTCGTTTATTACAGAAGGCGAGCAGGGGTCCTGGGAGAGTGGCTTATCGTACGAATGCCGTTCACTGCTCTTCAAGGCTCTGCACAACCTCATTGAAAGGTAACGTTGATGAAAAGTCATACAAAATATGCCGATAAGTTAAATTTAATTGTCTGTCTGTACATTTAAAATACATGGGGGTAGGCAGAGACTATGGATCGCCACATGCGACGATCCAGACAAACAACTTTCTCTTCAATTATTTTAATTAACCTGTTCATACATGCCCGTTTATTTGAGATACTTTCTATCTGTCCTCTCTTTAACATTTCTGTTATTTAATCATGGTGTGTACGACTGGTAGAGTTGCTGCTTGTAGTCTACAAGCAGCAACTCTACCATTCACAATACTGTCATACACTTGTTTTGTGATACTAATTTTATCCATTCTCTCCACATTTCCAAACCAACTTAACATTTACAATAAGTTATTAAATTTAAACACTTAACATAAATGGGCAAAGGACAGTGAAAACGGGTATAAGATACTTAATAAAAAATGATCGTTTAAAGAATTTTCGTCTGTCTATTAGGTTATTTACAACTCCACAACGGCTCAACAAATTTTAATAGAAATTTTTGGGATTGAAGCAGCATTTTTATCTCAAATTTTGGTGGATGCGCTATTTCGATATCTTCCAGGGTTACCACCAAACCACTAGTTGTAAATTAATTTTTAAAGTAAAGTGAGTGAAGTGACAATAAATCATCCTTAGCGTGGATACATGACACCTCCACCGTGTCGCCGTCGCGCCATCACACTATGTAAGCTAGTTGCAAGGCAGCCACCGACTTATTTTCGATCGCTTAAACGTACATAGAAAAACTACAGAAAGCAATGCGGTAGCGGCGCGGTGTCGGCAGTGCCATCTACACAAGCGCTTATTATCCCCGCAAATTGGTAATGTGCTGGAACCTTGTCAAATTAACATTCACGTGAGGTCATCTACAACTCGATATGTACGCGTACTCGTCGGCCAGTGACGCTAGCAGTACTGAGCGTTCGGCTACGGTTACGTCACCAAAATGGCGGCCAGGCGCAATAACAATTTGCGGGAATAATAGGATTATCTATACTAATACTATAAAGAGGTAAAGTTTGTGACATTCTAGGGGAGTAATCTTTGGATTTACTAAAATGATTTTAAAAATTCGCTTACTGTTGGAAAGCTACGTTAACAGGGAGTGTCATATAACATGACGCTTTATACCACGGGGGCGGGACAGAGCGGCGGGCGATACCACGCCGGGCCTCTAGTAATTTATACGAACATTATTTGATTCGATTTTACTATAATAAACAAAATAAAGTAAGATATCAATTATTGTTTAACCAAATATAGCAACGAATAACCGAATACGTCTTCTGATTATTAAAATGTAATTAATGAATAGAGAGTGAAGACTATTGGCCAAAAAAACTTGTACAACAATTCGATTGAACTCGTTTCTAGTCATTAGTCAAGTGGTACTTTGTAATCTATGATGCGATTGACATACTATGTGTTGAAGTTTAATGCACGGTTAGTATTTATTAATTGACGTAGCCAGTCAAGCCGTAATGGCATCCAATATGCTCATTAGAAACGTTGCCAAAGAGTTGATACATTCAACAAGTTTAATCGACCAAAGAGAATAATCTTTCTTATTGTTAAACCGTGTGCAGTTATTGTATCAATAAAGTAGAGAAACACTAACCTGATAACAGAACAAAAACGCTTTAAAAAAAGGTTTTTTAAATACAAGTTTTTGAGATTCTGGATATCATGTAGCAGCAGAGTGCCTAGCTAAGGCAAGTAAAACGAGTCCAACACGACGGGTCTATTTTGTTTAGTACAGGAGTTCCTACTCCTTCCGACTCTATCATCAGATCAGCTCCATGGTACCATATTATTGCATTGTCACGCGATATTCATATGCGTTCAAAATTTCAGCTCAGTCGGAAACCAGGAAGTTGGTCAAATGTATAACTTGCAAGATTCCACCCGAACTTACATACAAGATTAATACATAGGTACATCGATTGCAAGTTAAATAAATAATTGTACAGTGTCTGACTTTTTATACTTATATAGATTTTTTATACTTTACTTTATTTAGTTTGTATGGTCTGGGTTTCTGGGATTGGCCCTTTAGTGGTCCATTACACATTACCCACAACCTAAGTGTAACTTACTTAGGTTGGAAATATAATATTATATATAAACGTGTGTGTTTGCCGATTGTTATAAAAAAAAGAAAAGAAAGAAAATATATTTGTGTCACACATTATTTAATTTATTACTGAAATTATTTAATATGATTATTACAATAATATTAATATGTTGTCGGAATTCCCGGAATAAAAAATATAACACATTTTATTACATTAAATTTGCTATCGATGAGTGAAAAAATTACATTGAAATTCGTTTTTTTTAATCTGGCCATTTTAAATAATTTCCCGAAAGATTTCCATGTGATTCCCACGATAAAAGGTAGCGCAGATTTGTAGTCTAATTTGCTGTCAATCAGCGAAAACTGCGTCGAAATCGGCCCAGTAGTTTTTATGTGGATCCCGAACAAACAAATAAAAGACAAACAGTCGAGAGATCTTAAAAAAAAAATTGCATCGTTTTCACCATCGATTATATAATGTATTCCGGTTGTTTCTTTTACAGTTCCAATGTACAGACACGGCATGTTTGGCAGTTTATAATATTGTTACGAGCTACATAGGACTCGAATTAAAATGCCGTTGGAATTACTATAGACAAACACGTATAAAACAAGTACAAATATAACTGTATACAATCAGTACATACTGCACGATTCAATAACACGCGCAAACTCCGTCAACATATCTCTCTTCGAATGTACGTCTTACTCGTATCGTAATCCTCGCTTGGCTGCCCTCTCCGCCTTGGGCCATTGCTTTATAATGCACCGATCCATACCTGGCAAGCTTCGACGCAATACAATAACAACAAGGATTAGTTCGACACTAATGACGGCCATAAACCAAGTACAATAACAATAGAATGTTTTTCTTAATTACAAATTCTAAACAGAAAGTAAAAAAAAGAAGTCCTAAATGTGGGGAGGTAATAAACTACGTTTAACGACAGGCAGGTGTGCGTTTGCCTTTGTCGGTATGTAACAATATTATAGATATTTAGAAGTGCCTGAAGTTATTGTAACATGTCTAGAGTATAAAGCTTCATCATTAGTTATCTGAAGTTATATGTTGTTGAAAATTGAAGGTTTCCTTATCAAAAATTATTAGGTCTCCACGTTTATTATGCCATTTATTTCCCGAATACAAACAATCAAGCACGTATTAAACAAATGCAGTATTCTGAAATTATTTGTCACTAATGTGTGAAACCGCAAGAGTTGTTTGATAAACATTATTTCAAATATATTATAATTATGTACATAATATCCAATCACTTTAAAGCATAATTGACTTTATTTAGGGCAACAATCCTATTTTCATTAATTTCCAATGTTAAATTATTTATTTTGTGGGTTACAAGGGTAGAATTTAAAACAATGCGGAATTTAAATCTCTCTTTTCTTTGACCTTCTCGCATTTATTTGGGGTCGGCACAATATAACTTATTCTTCCATACTCTTCTATTCTATCACAGCACAAATCATCATGTTAACCTTTACACAAACCACCCATCGCTTTTTTTGTCTACTTCTAACATTATTTTTGTCACGTGACTTTTATCCTTCCTCATTATATGTGCGTACCGCCTTAGTCTTCTGCCTCTCAATTTTTCAATCACTTGTGTACCAATGTCGTTGTAGCGTAATGGATAGCGCACGCGTCCGAAACACAAAGGACGCGGATTCGATCCTGGGCGGAACGCATGCACCACGTAGGCGGTTTTCTGACCTAATATGCATATTGTTACAATTACCACGTGCTAATTACGGTGTAGGAAAACATCGTCGGCTAAGCCGCCTTGGACAAGCGTGGTCCGAGTCTAGCAGTGGGACCTTATCCATTCTTTTAACACCACACATTCATCTCGACATTCTCATCTCGGTGGGATTTAAATGCATTATAACTATCGAATGTTTATAGTAAAAATGGAAGCTAAAAATAAGCGCTATTTTATAAACGGAGTTAATTCTAGCACAATGTAATGTAATTCGCGCCAAACGATTTCGCACCTGGCGTATCGGCGGGACGGTGTGCGCGGGCGCATCGTCCGTCTTGACGAGACCGCGAAGGTCGACGCTTCGCTGCAGAGGCGTTCTAATCACGTTTTTGCAGCGCTTTTATTGCTCTTGCTAGATTTTAATAAGAAAAATGTTAAAATGACCTACTGGTGCAATGCAGTTACGGTATGGTATATTGTTGTTTTTTTATTGGTAGGGAATAATCGTCGTTTCTTTGTGATTTTTTAAACAGATACTATATATAAACTTGAATAGTAAGTTGGTTCTTTTTAGATAGCGTTGAATTTGATAAATTATCTCAAAAATGCATATGCAGGAATCCTTAATTATTGTTTCAGAACACTACTTATTTTTGTATTATTTTTCATTCTAGTTTTGTTAATATATGAATATTTATTTTGATCTATGGTAAGACAAACTGTTTTGAATAAAGAATTAATTGCAAAGAATAGTAATGATTTTGAAGATAGATATTATTACAAATAAATATTTCCTTATCTACAAAAATATTTAATTATACAGAGACTAAATGATGCAATTATAGTATAAAACGCTTAAAAACCGTATATAACTCGTGACTTCCTATTAATTATATTGTAAATTATAATGGTAGACGATATATTTGAATTTTGGTAAGTTTAAGATGCGAGTTATGTAACATTGTGGTCGTTAGTTTGACTGCAATGTTTTTAAGTTACGTCCCCTAATTAGTCAGCGTCAGGCGCACTCTCGACTAGCACTTAGCGCGTACCCAATCAATTGGGGGCCATGACGTAACGAACGAGCATCGGTGCTGTGCTTAAAGCCTCGGCCATACACAGCGGATAGTCGTTGCGATCGGGCAGCGAGAAATCGCTGAATAGATTCATTCGCTGCCATTTGAATGTTTAATTTTACTCGCTGCCAGCTGTTCCGTTCAGCTTCCCGTCTACGTAGAAGAATGCTTCTTTAATCTCTTGGTTCCTCTGCCGACGATTCTTTTAAAAACTGTTCTCTGCGTTCAAACCGTTTACGATATTCTATAGGATACCTTTCGCGGAGTGTGCTACGGAATTTCATGAATTGGTTCCTCCCTCACCATTCTACCACCGGACAAGCAGACGTACGCTCTCAAGCCACCGAGATATGTTGGAAATACCAACAAAGCGGACGGAACGCTATGCTTCCACTTTTATCTTTTGCGCCACTGAAGAGTGGAACTCTTTACCGTCGTCCGTTCTTCCTGAAGAATAAAATCTAGGTGTCTTAAGTCTCGCTTGAGGTGAGATCTTCTAGGTAAGCGTACTCCACCATAGACTGCATTTCCGGCTGACATCAGGTGCAATGTCAGTCAAACGCGAATCTAGTCATTATAAAAAAACGCATTTTCACTTCTGAGTTGTTAGCTTAATGAGCATTTGGTTTGCTAACTCTTGAAATGTCAACCGAATATACTGTTTTAGGGGTGTGATAAACACTAGGGGTGTCTTAACTAATAAACGACAAATTTGTATTTGTGGCACAGGCTTTCGAAACTCTCGTGTAGAACTCGCTGTGTGTGTGACACGGAGGCAGTTAATTGTCGCAGCGAATATACTTGCAACGACTATTCTCCGTGTGTGAGCGAGGCTTTACCATGCATCTCTACAACGAGCCGGGGCGGCATTCGGTATCACAGAATATGAACGAAATCCGGACGAGTCGTTGACCCGCGCGCCGGCTGGCGGCACGTCAAAGTAACAATGCTCTCGGCGTACGACGACGGGACGCGATCTCCTCGCGACACGCATTTAAGGATGCCTGTACTGATTATATTTTGCTGCAATAAAAATGGAACAATATCAGTTGCTTAAATGTACTCTAACGTTCCACAGTCATGCTACTGCTTCTAAGTCTATAATAATGTTGGTGTTAGCAATCGTTTAACGCAGACGCTTACGCAGTAATTTGAGATGCGATATTGTTATTATTTGTTGTTATTGATAATAATGTAGAGCTCATCAACGGCATTATTTTGTTACTCTAAGAACAAGACGCATTTAGCTAATAGCCGCTAATACTAGCCTTATCCCAGATGGGGCAGCCCCATAACATTAACAGAGCGGTTAAGTAATAGCGAATTTAATCTATGTAGTTTCATATCGTTGCCCCCTTTTCGATTAAATTCTAATATGACTATTTTAAATTCAAATTCAAGTTACAGAAATTAATTTATTGATATCAGATCTTCAAACTAAGCTATACTGGACAACATTATTAGAAGCCCATAAAAGTTAAATTTTAACTCTACTTGTTATTCTATGTACATCACTTTGCGACTCACGTTATCGCTGTTTAAGAAGTCGCAAGAAACTGCTCAGCAACGGGTCTAGTTAAAAATTATTTTACTTCATAGTTGTCTATTTTATGTTTTTTAATAAAATATAAGTACAGAAGTATTACAAGTACGATTACTTTAGCTGCGATCATTCATCTATATTAGAATGATTTTAATAATATGAGTTCTACTTCAGTACTATTTGCTTCCATACGCGACAATGTTTATTTTTATGATGTGGTTTACTGCTTTATAGGCAACCCTGCCAACCTTATGAGACCGCATAAAAAAGAAGCATCGGTTACCTTCATCGCGCCTTCAAGCTTTGATTGAGATAATATTTTTACAGACCGTTTTATAGTTCACAAATTTGTTTTGTAAAACGCCGCATTAACCTGCATTGTTATTGCCTAATTAAGCTTTTCATTCTTTTCATGTTATACCGACTGTTATTTCTAGAGATGCCACGAATATTCGGCTGGTATTCGGCCTATTCGTCCACTTTTATGACTATTTGGTATTCGCCCGAAAATTGGGGGTGAACCAGGCGACAAATAAAAAATAAAATAAAAAACAGTAAGTTTGCCTAATTTAATGATATATTTTTTTCTATCCCACCGCTTTTACATAAACCGTAAACACATATTTAGCTATCAACGAGATTCTGGAACGCAGTAGAATTGGACCGGGTTCAAAGACCGGCGCGAAATGGAGATTATGGGCTCGTACCTATCCTTACACGAGTGCTTGTGCTTATACGATACGCACTAAAGTTAACTTTTTATAGGTGTTTTATTAACTGTCAGTTGTACGTTTTATGGGCACTGAATGAAATTATCGAGCTGTATCTGTTCGGTCATTATCGACGCAACGCTTGCGTACCTCTTTTAATTTTGCGTAAAATGTTAGTAAATGATTTTAGCTTCTGTGACTTTTTATTACTACCCGCGAGCAGAAGGTTTGCCGGTAGCCTCATGATTTCACGCGACGATGGTCAGTAGGGTTGACAAAAGAGGTTACATAAATAGTTATTACCATAAATTTATTATTGTTTATAACTTCAATAACATATATACAATAATAGTAAGTAGTCATCGGCAAATCTCATATTTTCTAAATTTTATTTTAATTTCCGTGCATCGAAAATTTATATTGCTCATGTTATTATTGGTCATATAGAATTATATATTTTTTAAATATATCTCATTAAAATAATTCTATATATACCATTTCCAAGCATTTATTTAACTTTTGACAGCTCGATGACGGATCAATTAGTGATGCTTATGCGTTATCGACTCGATTATCATAAAAATATTCGTCATTTATCAGTAAGTTTTTATTCAATTATTTTTCTTTGAAGTAGTACTTTTTTTATTTCCCAATCGGTTTCTTTCGATTAATTTACGTATAGTGTCGATGGTTTAATAATCTGTGCGTTACATGACTCACAGAATATTACGTTACGTTACACATAACAATTATGCCATTAGTTTCATGTGGGCTTTACTCTCAAGAAATGTCATTAAAACTAAAAGTTTTAAGAATAAAAGCATCTCAGTATAATATTCAAATAGATTAATCCATCTAAATATTACCTAAATGTTATGTACAAAATGCTGTACTATTCTTGTACGAGAGTACTGGGAACAGATGTACACATCACTTGAATAATATCGCGCGCGAGATCCATGCAATAAAGTTCACACCTGCGCGCGCGCTTCGCCTGTGCATCTCTCCCGTTACGAAGGCAGTTTGCATTCTGCTCAGCGCGCGATTATTCCTTCTCAGTTGCTATAAACAGTGTCCGAGAGATTTTATTGTCAATTTATTTGTTACATAATCAACTCGTAAATAAGGTACGAAGCTTTCTTTGTTATCGATAGAGAGTTGGATGCTTTCTCTATAACACGCGTAAGCATATAATTATATTGTTACGTACCGATAAAGAACGCACACCTGGCTGTCGTAAAACGCAGTTTATTGCCGTTCCTGCATTCGGAGTTCTTTTGTTTACTTCGTGTTTAAAATTTAAAAACATCCTATTGTTATCGTACTTATTTTATGGCCGTCATTAGTGTCGGAACTAATCCTTGTTTTTATTGCATTGCGTCGAAGCTTGCCACATGTGCGGATTAACTCAGTGAACGCGGCGCCTTTCTCGGTATTATACAATTTAGTATAAAACAATGCCCGAACGGAGGGGTGGGGCCGTCAAGTGACGATTACGACACTAGCAAGACGTTTGTAGGACTTTGCGCGTGTTATTGAATTGTGCATTACATTGGGACTTATTGCGTCTAGTTATATTTGTACCTACGTTATACGTGTTGGTATACTTTTAATAAATTCTATAGTAATTCCAACGGCATTTTAATTCGAGTCCTGTACCTCGTGACTATATGAATCGACACGATTCTTTGTTCATGGATTACTTAAGCATTAATACAGCCAAGGCATAGTCGTTATGGTGCGTGGCAAAACAAAAGGAGCCGATTGAATGATTCACGTATAAGTCTCTATTTACGTACGGTATGCGCTCGTGTAACTATGGTGTGCGCAAGTTAAAGATAGTCTGTGATTGAATGTTTATTATTACGCTTTGGTATGGGTACCTAATGCTTCTTTCATACCTGTATCATTTTTGTTCAGTTTTTGCATAACGTGACCTTTGCGGAATGCATAGTGTTAAACTCTTATACCATCATTAATTGGTTTTTGCTTGCACTAGTACAAGATACAGTGATGTCGACGTTTTAATAAATGTTACGTTTATAAAATACTAGCTGTGCCCCGATGTGATTTTTTCTTCTTGTAATCCAAAAGAAAATGTGACCTAAGTTGCTACTTATAACATCAGCTATTTACCAGTGTGTCTCGTCAAAATCGGTCTAGCCGTTTCAGAGATCAGCCGGAATATCCAGACCGACAAAAAAAAAGATTTTTGATGTAGGTACCCGTATATACTTTCATATGAGTTTAGTGAGAAATTGCTATTCTGACTTTACAAAGAGAAATTTAATTTTATTTACTTGTTTGTATCTCACGTTTCTATCTCGAAACGTGAAAAAAGAAAATAACAATGCCAACATTGCAATTTTCTTTTTGCAATATTGGCAATGACAGACGCTGAGGTTAACAATAAGAAACGAAGAGGATATAATCACTACGCTTATCATAAATATTAATATCAATAAAAAGTTTTTACATCTTTAAACAGTCTTCTTAGACATGATAGAATATCAAACCACTGTGACCCTTACTTGGGTTGGTTGGTTTAAATTTTATTCTCAAATAAAAAGTAAAAAACAGAATAATAGATCATAAGTAATCAATTGATAATGTAAAGACTGTAATAGAAGCAAGGAAAAGTAATAGTTTTAAGTTTTTTTGAAAAGAAGAAAGAAAGAAATGAAATAAAACATATCCCTCTCCCTTTATTTATCCCATTAAAATTAAAGAAGGAAAAGAGTAGCAAAACAATAATCTCCATTTTAACCTATAATAAGAAGGCGTCATTAGGAGAAGGCGAAAAAAAATGCTCTTACTATAACCATAGCATCTTTCTTTTAGTATCTAAAGTAAAAAAGTCTTACTAGTTATTTGAAATATTGTTCTGTACTGTCATTATGAAGATAAGTACCCTCATTGGACTAATTGACCTAGTTTTGCAGCCCAGATTAAGGGCCTCCATTATTTGGTGGTTCTTGTCAACCACGAAATTATAATTTCATCGTTGACACTAATTCTCAGGGCTGCTTTGCATTTCCAAAGGAATTAACTTTTTCTCGGCTTGAATAAAAAAAATATGGTAGCTTGGTGGTTAGAGCAATTTACATCCTAAACTAAGGGCGCGGTTTCGACCGGAAAGCATGCACCACTTGGGTTGTTTTCTATCCTTATGTGCACACGATAACAGTTTGATACGATAACCCTCCTTAGACGAGCGTAGCATTTATTCTGTCGGTTCCCATATAAAAGGGATGGCCAAGCCAGCATTGGAATTGTTATGGATTATAATTGTTCCTATTTATTATAAAACAATGTATGTGAGCAGTTCACACGCAGTAGAAGTGAAACTTCGGAGAACATACTCATAGATAACTTTTGTTAATATAAATATAATACCACATCCGTCAACATATTCTAATTTAAAATTAATTTCTTAACTTTAAAGATTTTACTGTTCAAGTCTAAAAAATATTATTATCACTTTTATTTCGGTCCAAATTCGACATTGTGTTTTATCATCGGTCTTAGTGTATCTGTGCTGCTCAAAGTAAAATTCGTATCTCATTCTCTCGCAGCCTTAGTCCTATAGATTTATGTGCTTATAATTATCTTTTTAGTGTCACTTTTTCGCTTCATCGAGTTTCAAATCGAGACGATTCTGAAGAAGTTTCACTTCAAATAATGTCTCCAATATACGATCGGTTGAATGATTCATTCTGTATCGCTCTATTTACAGCTACACGGTATGCGCTTGCTTTGCTTTATGGAGTGCGTAAGTTAAAGATAGTCCAGTGCGCACCGCTAGAAATAACTTCATAGTGCAATATTTGGGCGTTTGTTCTACTTCCTTGCCAACGATTGCGAAGGAGACACGCTTTGACAAAAACGTATCGAAAAGGAAAACAGTTTATGTAAACAATCAGTTTTTAGGTACACACCCTTGACCCACTTTGTCTAATTACAATGTCTCGATCGACACAGAGCTACGGACGGCGAGCTTTATTTTAACGAGCATATCAAAAGTGAGATATTCTCTGCACATTGCAAATTGAGACCTTCGCAATTCGTTTCTATTTAATACCTAATAAACTCGCGTGAAACAATCATGTTTATCAGAATACTCAGTAGTAAAATGTGGTAATGTAATCGATAACTACCGACCGTGGCCGATTGTGAAATGCCTATATGCCAATCTCCAACATGCCAATATTCCAATATACCAACTACGATATGCCAAGAAATGTTCTGTGTGAACAATACAACCGACTGATACGTGCTGTGCAGTTATAGCGGTCACTTATCTAGGAAATTGTGTGCACACCGTGTATTCCAATGTAACATAAGTTTCTACGTTGAAAGGATTATGTTGAACATTTTAATGTTATATAGGCATAACTTAGAAGTTTTCTTTGAACACAGGTGTGCGCAATCAATTTTTATCATACAATAGAAAGTTGAATGCACTGACATAACTGACTACCATAAAAGTTTATATAGTTGATATTTTGTTTCATAAGATGTGTATTGGCGTTTGGCAATAAATACATTGAAATCTAAATCTTAATAAGAAACTGACATTCGCTGAGAATTGCAAACTTTCTCATGTCAATACAAGCTGTGAATCTGGCACGTTCAGTTTCTCTGTTTAATAATCGTGAATTTTCTTATCGAAAAGGAATATTAGATACACTTATATCTATATTTATATTATTCGTGAAGCAAAGACTATGTACCACTTTACGAAAATTGCGCAGATGGAGGAGTCTGAAATTTCGCACACTTATATTGTATATAGAGAAGGAACGACTGATGCTAATATTTTTGTGAATGTTTGAGTGGGTGGGTTCTGGGATGATATAAATTCACAATTGGGTCTGGTAGGTGGCGCTGAAATTGTAGGATTTAATGATTTTTTGTGTTAGAACTAAAGCGTTTTCATTAGATTAAGAAAATCAATATAAGCGTGCGTGACGTGAGCTCTCAATTGCGGAAAAGGTGTAGTTCTCTACCTAATTAATTTAATAAAAAAATTTAAAATTTCTGCGATTTTTGTCGACATATTCTCATTGTTATTCTGCTATTTGGGATGGAGACAAATCCAACAAATCAAAGATTTATGATCAAATATATAAAATAAAAATCAGTCGTGCCGTTTTTAAGTTATAAATCGTGTAATAAACCAAACTTTATATATATATATATATATATACATATACATACGTACTTTGTTTTAGAATATTGTGTTAAATGTGTCTAATATCTTACTTTATCAGACAGCAAAAGTGGCATATTCGTATCATAATGACTATTGATATGGAACCTGATGCTTCTAACTGCAAAATGTTATTTGATATTTGTGCTATCACGGAACACAGTGCTATTACATAGTTCACATGCAAATATCTGTTATAATCTTTATTAACATTATTTTCTCATATAGATTCTGTGTTGTTATTTCTTAACACTTAAGAAATATGTGTTGTCTGTAATTGAATTATGTCTGTAATACAATATGTCTGTAATCAGCTTTAACTGATATGATGTTTGCTGTAAACATATGGAGTATGCATTACTCGTATATTGATTAGATTCGAATGGAATTAAAAATGAAATAGATGGTTTTAACGAGTTTTATGTTATTTTATTTACAGATGTCTCCTGTCAAGAGATTTTGTGAGGCTTGGCAAGTGGTTTGTTCAACCTTACGATGGCGACGAGGAGGATGTGGGGAAAAGGTATGAATCGTTACTTCGTAATCTTGCATTCACTCCCAGGGCTGGATTTACCCAAGGGGCACCGCGAAAAATACCGCCCTATTATCAATGCACTGTAATTAGACTTTAAAAATCAAGTGTTTTCAAAAATTACATAGGTTAAATAGCTACCTAATCAGAAGAAAGTTGACTTTTTTCTGATATTCCAAATTTTGCCGCCCTCGATAATTTCGCAACCCTGGGCATTAGCCCGTAGTGTAAATCCAGCACTGTTCACTCCGTTGCAAAGTTTTACATAGAACCTGCGGTCTGCTTTCTCAAGCGTTGCCATCTTCTATCCAGTAGGTTTTCTGTACTCTTTATTGTGAGACAATTGGAATTTCACTTGGGCGTAAGTGTGAACACTCACATTTATGTACTTATTTAAAAAAAAATGATTGTTTATCCGGAAGAAAAATTTGGATCAGTTCTCTCAATGGATTGCGTCCAAATATCGTCAGTGGCAACACAGGCGTTCTTCCCAGAGCAATGCGAAGATCTCTGTGTGGTGCTCGTCAAGACACCAGTGCATCGCTTCGTTCTCCTTCGAACAATTTTATAATTATGTTAGTTTTTATATCCGTAAGCAGTGCTCCTCCGGTCATGTTTGTCGTAAGACCAACGTCTGATGAAGCAAACAGGTCCTGGAATAGCGACCGCGTCTCGGGAAACTTAGCGTTAAGACGTTCTTCAGTACGATGGAGTGACGGCCCGTGCAAGGGCACTGGCATAGACTGGAATAGGAACGCGGGAAGAACTTGGGGAAGTCTAAGTCCAACAGTGTATATGGATTGGCTGAAGAACAAGAAAATAACTCACTATTTAAGCATTCTTAAAATTGTAAAACTTATATTATAAAATTAGTCTAATTTTTGTATTAATGCGTGCAGCAATGTACCCCTTTTTACGAAAATTGCGCGGACGGAGGAGTATGATATTTCGCACAATTATAATTTATATGGAGGAGTGCAGAATGCTAATATTTTAAAAAAATTATGCATAAAAATACATTAAATCAATAAAATAACATTACGCACACTACCATGTATTTGACACACACACACACGCATATACTAGTACTCTTTTGTTTATTGTTAAATTCCAATCTACAGTGTGGCCTTGGCGAAATCTGAATATAAAAGTATATATAGTCTCTGACAACAGAACCTTAATAAGGTTCAAACTTACAATTTAAATTAGTCATGGTCGAATTTCGACCACTGGGCGACGACTAGTTACAATGGACTATTTTTTACAGATATAGATTGCTATTAAATATAGACCTATTAAATGATAAATAATTTCATTTGACTCTCCAACTCTTCTGTATTCTCGAGGTATATTCAGTATTTCCTACCGAATCATTTTTCATTTCGTTCTAAATCCTTCAAGCTTAGGATTGAATCTGCTGCACATAGGTCATTGAACTTTCTATGTTAGTGACATTGTGTGCAGTTATCATCCACATGTAATATTTATTGCCATTAATAAATATCTTCTAATCGTTGTAACAATATTAAAATAATTATGAAGTTTTATAATTACTTTTTTATTCTCCTAGTGATATGGATCAGTCTTTGTGACACCACTTTGTCAATAATAGATGGTTGCGGATTTTCATACAAAAACGACTATAGCGCTGAAGGGGTCATAAAATAATATTCATCGTTCACTTGTTATGTATATTGTTTAAAAAAATATTCATTATGATTGTTATTAAAAGCCAGTAATGTTTAGAACCGATTGAAAAGTGTTGTTTCATTGTTCGTTTCCAGTCCGTGGCACCTGTCGTTCTCTTTCGCGTTCTTCCTGCACGGTGAGAGCACCGTGTGCGCGTCGGTTGACGTGCGACAGCACCCACCGGTGCGCACGCTCACCGCGAAGCGCATGCAGCGGCTGCAGGCGGCGGAGCGCCAGCCGGATGCCAAAGGTCAGTCTCCAGTCTCCAGTTTTACAATTCGGTGACAAACAGACATTTTCTTCACAACCCTAGCCTTGGGTAGTTACCCAAGAGGAAAGAACGACTTTACAATTCCTTTTTGATTTATGAAAATCTGGTAGTATCAGTGGCCCTGTAGAGGGAACAAACATTCTTATAGTCTATTTCAAAGAGGGTGGTATGGTTGATATTGACACGTGACATTGATTTGGTAAGTCTAGAAATGTGAAATTCTGCAATCAATTGCATAAAAATATTTATGATTGGTTGTATGAACTGTATAATATTGATAAATTACTAATGTTATGAACGCGAAAGTTTGTTACTCTTTCACGCAAAAACTACTGAATGGATTTTGATGAAACTTTACAATAATATAGCTTACACATCAGAATAACACACTATTTTATTTAGTGTGAATTATCCAAAATAGAACGATTTTCCATCACCAGCGTGTAAGACCGCGGGGCGCGGCTAGCAAAAAATATACTCGGAATAAATAAATAATTAATTGAAAATAGGCGTCGATTATTTTTAGTTCGATATAATTAAAATTTGTGTCTAGTTTGTAATTCAAGTATAAGATTTTGCATCAAGTTACGTTCTAATAGGATATGTCACATAAATTAGAAGATCTTCTTTTCCCAATATGTGAATGTACTTATAAGTCAGCCTCTTACTTAATATTTTCTTAAGTTTTCGCGAAATGAAACCGCGTTTGTAACGATTTTAAGCACAGTGATTTATTTGATTTTTGTTTTATCTGACGTTTCGGCCGCTTTTCAGTGGCCGTGGTCATGAACGACGGCCACTGAAAAGCGGCCATAACGTCGGATAAACCAAAAAAGCCCCCCTTACTTGTAATAATTAACGTGGACAATCCCGTTGCAGTGATCCTGGCCCCCTTCGGGCTGGAGGGCACGCTGACCGGCCGCGAGTGGACGGACAGCGACCCGGCGACGGCGCGCCTCTTCGACGCCTGGCGGCAGCACTACCCCCTCGAGCAGGGGTGCGGCGCTGTCGAGGTTCAAACTAATAAGCAATACTTCTTGTACACTTTGTTGAAACCGACTTGTTGCTAGGCAAGCCAGCACAAGTGTCGCATGGGATAAATTAATCCGCCAATTGCGTCTCATAGTTTCAGTTATTTGGTTACGAAACACTTAAAAAAGTAAAACATTTACTACACTGTACTTTACTATACTGTAGTTTTTTAGAAAAATAATTGAAATAAACATATACCTATGAATGGAACCGAAGCTAAAGAATTTTCAACAGTGAATACAGAAGTTTTCTTGTATCTACTGTATGCATTTAAGCTTCGCTGCTCAATTTCTCTAATTTGATATTTTTTTATGCTAGAAGTATTAAAATTTATTAACCCTAAGTTGACAAACGAGCCAATGGCCGACATAACGGAAAGTGATTACGCAGTCTATTATAGACATATGCAACACCAAGCTAATAGTTTGGGTTAGAGGAGATGGGATAAGAGGGCTCAGACATTAGGAAATGACATAAATGGAATAGAGAGAGGGAGATAATTCTCTAATTAATTTTCACTAATATGTGTTGTGGCGGGGGCCAGGTGTGCTGCGGCGGTGCGCGCATGCGCTACCCGCTGCCGTACGTGCTGGTGACGGAGATGGAGGCGCCGCCCGCGTCGCCGCCCGCGCACAGCCTCGCGCACCGCGCCCTCACCGCGCTCACCACGCCCACGCCCCACCAGGTAACCCCATCCTCACCTCTCATCGGCTGATGTGTTTCAATCTCATCATCGCCATCATCATCCTAGTGTTAGAGTGTGGTCTTCGGCAACCGCAATAGGGTAGATAGCTGAGAGTCAAATCAACTGAGATACGGTTATTAACAAGCTAAAATGACCGAGTGTTGCTTGCTATGCGTTCTTAGTTCTGTCGCGTTTACTGCATTCGTACACTGTCGCGCGCTGCTAGAATTGGTCTAGCAGGTGTGTCGGGAGGCATTATTAGTTGTGTAAAACTGTAATTTTTATCACCTTATAAAACGACGAAGCCACTTAGATTTTGTCTGAGTGTAGCTAATTGTGACGTCATTTCTATAATTACAGTCTAAATAGTAATTAAAATTTGTGATGATCATCAACCACCATGCATCATCTATTATTAGTTTTTTCAACTAACACATAATACGACTCGGTACTTGACTAAACGACATCAAACATCTGTAAGGGATAAATGTTTCAATGTACACATTTTGAACAAAATAAGCATCATGAAATTATGTACTTCCAACAACGGGAATCAAATTAGTATTGTTTATGCTGTATAAATAAATATAGTTATTTTTCTTGTTATAGTTACATGCAATAAGTATAGTTTTTCCATTGATACTGAGCTTTCTAATTTTCGACTCGTGTCTTTATCAAAAAGGCATACGTATAAGATATTTTGTATACCAATAATGAGATAAATTTCTTTGAAAATTTCCAATATTACATTTCGTTTTCATTTTGATATTTTTAATTAAGCACACCTAAAATTAAAACATTAAATCTGCTAAGAATAATGTAAAAAAATATATAACAATTAATATTCTAATTTGTATAGAATTAATTAGTTATACCATAATCTACGAACTATAAGACAAAACAGTTTTTTAATTACGCGCCAACAGCTGACGGCAACCTTAGCCAGTGTCAATGACCTGATAGTGCAGTGATAATGCACGATAAAGCAGCAATCAAATGCAACAAAATATCAGCACGATGTATTGTATACGATTGCTAAGTTCATAAACCCCTTACACAATTATATTATAATGATAACTTATTGGATAAGTGAATAACTTAATTAAGTTGTATTTGTTAGTAATAATGGAAAGCATTAATTCTCGGTCATCTTAACATAGATTCGGTATTTTTATAACATAAATTACTAACTAAGGCATACTTGTAATATTACAGGAGCGTGGGTAATAACATGTTTCTTGTTAGTTAGTTAGTTAATAAAGTAATTTATTTCATTTTATTTTCAATTTGCCAGTTCTATGCGTATCTCGCTTTTTGTGAATATATATCTAATGTGATATAATAAAAACACACGTATGTCGTACTAAGTCAGATGGGATTTAAGCCACGGGTTGTAAATATTCTGCAATACATATATTATGACAATGTGATATAACACTTGTATTGTTAAAATTTGGTTTTGAATTTTTAACTGAGGATGATGATTAGAGACAAAACAATATATTCGTATTTAGGTGGTATTCCAGCCTTTATTGGTGCAATAAGCTATTATATTTAGGTAAGAAGGAGATAACTTAAACACTTTATAATATAATCTTCATTAAATTCATAAAACTAAATATCATCGCGTAATGCGAAACTACTTTTACATTCTAATGTGTTCTAGTTAGAATAAAATGTCTCTGAAAACTGTTTATTGCTACTTAAATTCTAATCTATGTCTGAATCTGAAATGAGTAATATTTGACTGTAAGCAATTTTAACTGTGTCATACTTAAACTAATACAGAGTAATGCATTGATGATATATGACACATTATACATTGAATAATCAAAGTACAATATAAAATGACTTACCATTGTTAAGGAAATTAGAAATAAATATAGTACGTATTTATTCAAAGGTAAGGTTATTGGTTGCCGACCACTGTAATTATTAGGGAGTTTATGCAGGATTTGTTTGTCTGTTGTGTGTGGAAGCAGGAAACTGAGCCACCTTAGTATGTCGGGTGGCTTAGAGTTATACTTCCTATATTCATTAGGAAGGAAATATGTATGCCTTGTGTTATTTCAATGAGATAGTAAAGTAACATTTTTTCCTTCCTTACATAAATATTAGTTTCTCTTAAGGATACATCTGAAAAGCGTACTAAATGCCAGACACGTAATTTGTATTTTTGTTACTTTGATATACACGGTGGCTTAACTTAAAGGACTCGAGTTCGAATCCTGGCCGGAAATGCATGTACCACTTGTGCAATTTTCTGATCATGATCATCGATGTGCGAAAACCGACTTTGACAAGTGTGACTGGTTTACTACCATATGTACTTGCAACACTTGGATTTTGAAAGTACTTTTGACAATGATTTGATGTTTACAAATGCTAGACGTAACTTAGCAATCGGTTTGTTTGTGCTCAAACGCTTTAAAATAATTCAAAACTTTATAGAATTTTTTTTGGTTATCCTACCGCTGGGTTCGAACCCGCATATAGAAGGAGAACTGGCACTATTACCACGACGGATTAATTTCTCGTTCTAGTCTTTTATTGTATTCCACACAATTCATATCTGTTAGCAGAAGAATAAAGAATAATTTATATTAATTTATGATAATGGTAATTACTAAATTGATTACCAAACTTTAATTACCCATTAAACTCTCTGAGTGCGACAATGGATTATTTACAATTTACAGTATTACTTACCATTTCAGACGCCGGAGGTATGCTACGGCGACGCTTCCGGCGACAAGAGCGAGGACTTGGTCGACCCCACGCGCAAAACACCCTGTACCTGCGCCAAGTAAGTGAACCGCCGACCCAGTAGTGTAGTGTAGACAGACTGCTGTTCATATTATACATATATATATTTATATAATATAGCATTAAAATAGTTTGCAATGTCTATATATTATGCGCTATGTACAGATGCCCTGTTATTTGCATAGCGTTTCTATATACATGACTAATAGAGTAGTCCAATTCTATAAGTTCTATAGCGCATAATATGGGAGACTATTAAAGGTATATAAAGTAGAGATGAGCAGTATATAGCAAGTAGTTGTAGGAAAGTATGTGTTTATGCATTTAAAAGTATATTTATTAAATACTGATTTTATATTTTGTGAGAATAGAATGTAATCTGGATATAAATAAATGAACAAATTACGATCAAATACGAGGTATTTTTTTGTTATAATTTAAAAAGCGTATTTGAATCGTAATTGTTGATTTTTAGATTTTTGCGAACTTGATAGGTAGATGTTATGTATGCGTATGTTTTTCTTGATTTATTTTTTTATTTAAATAAAAGTAGTTGTTAAGATGTAGAGGGAAATGCTTTACCAATAAGCATTCTATTTTGGATGCTTATTGATATTTATTTGCAGCGAAGGAATATTAACACGGTGTTAGCTGTGTGTTGTATTTAAAC
Organism: Dendrolimus punctatus; assembly: GCA_012273795.1. NCBI lineage: Eukaryota > Metazoa > Arthropoda > Insecta > Lepidoptera > Lasiocampidae > Dendrolimus > Dendrolimus punctatus. The sequence continues at coordinate 362,340 of CM022537.1, forward strand.
GTTTGGTTCCTTCGCCGCAAACGACGCGTCCGGACCCTTTTCACACTTTAACATCTCCTTTAGTGAAAGTTTGATGTGGATAATTATAGCTTGGCTTTACATATTTGTATAGAAATAGAACTTAAAATATTTTTTATGTATTGTATTATCTGATATTTATACAACGCGCTAATTCAACAAGAGAAATACAAATAATGGCTGAAATTGTATTTAAAATTTTCTCATAAAGGGTCCAACCGGTCTAGGACACTTGAAAGCTCAATTTAAATTATGAAATGGGTGAATGATGACGTGCGAGGTCGTGCGACGCGGCGCTGGGTTAACGGCGAATACGGTACATAGAGGGCGCGGCGCGTGCGCGTTGAGTGTCGCGCGGAGATGAAAGTGTGAGGAGCGGTGGTTTGCGCCCTCGTGCGTGGGGCGCGCTCGGGCCCCGCCCGGGCCGGGCTCGGGCTAGCGTTGTTGTGGTGCAGGTGGCGGCGGCGCCGGCTGCGCCCCCCGCCCTTCCACCGGCGCACGCGCCCCCATCAGGTACAGCCGCACCGCCCCAAGGCCCACGCCCACGCGCAGTGAGTATACCGCCACACCACACCACACCGCACCACACTACTGCCACACCTCACCACACTACTGCCACACCACACCACACTACTGCCACACCACACCACACTACTGCCACACCTCACTACACCACAGCCCTATTCCGCATTATTATACCCCATCAAAATACACACTCTCCCACGCAGCATATAAGGGTATAAAAGCGAATCTGTTTCAGTTATAATTTTTTGTTGTTGTTGAATACATCAAAATGAAACTGTATTGTAATGATACAGTTTTGTGTATTCAGTTTAGAAAATCATAACTTTCTGACTTAAACAGTTTTGCTTTTACCCCTCACATATGAAAGGTTTGCAAGTCAACTGACATAAGATCTGCTTTGATCAATATCATTTTGATAATAAAACCGTTGAATACAATTTACACTTGCAGATTGTCTGCTTGGTAGTGACATTGTACAACAACATGTGTCAACTTTAATCTTGTTATTAGTTTCAAAGCACACATACAAAGATATACTGTATGACTTACACAATACACTATATTGAAGAGTCACAAATTATGCAATGCCGCTTGAATAATGCATGTTATATTATGCCTAAATTATTTTTATTTATAAATATCATTTAATATATGCATATGGTAGAGAGACGGTAGTGCATGAAACATAGAAAATTGCATGTTTTGTGTCTTTTATAATAGTTTTAAATTTACGATATTTTACGACAAAATTGGTCTTGTAAAACCAACAAAATGTACACACAAAACAGATTTGTTTTGTTTTTTGAGACAGAGACAATATCTGTTGGGTTGCATAAAGGCTGATTTATATTATTCCAGCTACTGTCTTGGCGGCGCTGTACTGACTTGAAATCGATATACATGTTGCCATGTATGAAGTCAGCACTGGCTTTTAACTTTGCCAGTCTGCCTTTTTAGTGCATTTTAGTCACTCAACATTCAAAGATGTCTGTATTTAAACCTATATGATATCTATAGTCAGTAACAAACATGTAGCATTTCCAGATTAGTTCCAGGAGACTGACGGTAATTCACATTGTAAGAAAACTTTTTGAAACTAAAAAACACAACACAAACTAAAAATTCTTTCGATGGGAACGAATAAGCGTGACACCATGAATTTAATTATTTAAACACTATGCTCATGAGTTGGAAATATTTTAAAGTTTTGAAGTTCATAAATCAAATTGAAACTAGAGCATTTGTTTCCTATTTTAATTATCAAAAGCCTCTCGAGTCATTTGTTCAAAATGAAAACATGGAATCTGAATAACATGTGTTATAATATATCCTAAATATGTAATATAAGAAATGTAATATTTTTTGCATTAAAATATAAAATAATTTTTGAACTTGGCAAAAATGTTATGAAAATAATAAACCTTGTAATAATCCTAATACTCCTGATACTCTATATTTATCTCATTCTCTTGTAGGATACTTTTCTGAAGTTTCACTTCTGCCGTGTATGAATTTTTTCAGTCATCTGTTGCTAAGGGCAAATATAAAGTTTGTTACAGACTATATATATATATATATATAATCTTGTTTTAGGTTTACAACGTAATCAGGACCATTTTTGTTGAAGCATACTTATTTTCACAGATATCAGTGTAATGTTCTGTATGTCACGTTATTAAAAATATCAAGATTACTGACTCCTTCTATCATTGAAAACTGTGTTGCTCAGTGGAAGAGTGGCCTAATACACTTTAATATAGTAATATAGTTAAGTATTTATTTGTAGATCATTGAAACCAGTGTCCTAAATTTTTCCGTTATTTTCAATATATGACACAAGTGTGGTCCAAATTTGTGATTGTGTTTTAGATTACGGTTTCAAATAAAGGAAATAGTACATTGTTACACGAGCGGTGAAAGCGCCATTTTTAGGCACGAGATGGTTTAGCGCACTAGGTTAGCGAAGGCGCTAATAATTCGAGTGGTTAAATAGGCCTTTCAAGCCGAGGTTAACACTCTGATTTTCATTTCGAATATGTGGAAAGGAAATAAGAAGTGATTAGTTAAACAAACAACTACTTCTGTAATAAAATCAGGAGGTAAATTCATGTGTAAATCTGATGAACTCATTTTTTTTCTTTGGCATTCTTCCAGCCAGTATTTTTTTTGTCACTGATGATAGTATTTAGCTCAAATGTATGTAAATGAAAAGATAACTTAGTGAAAAGTAATTTATAGCCATTAAATGATTTTACGAGATTTGCTATTTTTTTATTACAATTTATGCCGTAAATTCATTAATTGATGCCGCAATTTTACAGTGAAAATATTTATTTAATTTTTATTTTATTTCTCAGGGAACACATGCACAATTTGTAGACAGTTGCTGGAATCTTCTTTTAAGCAAAATTTACTTGTATCAGAAGATCCCGCTCTTCCATATCTTAAATGTTGTAAATCTTAAATAACAGTGGCTGTATAAAAAGTTGGGTCGTGAGTCACATGTTTGGTTCATATAGGTTTTTAAATTTTTTGACAGCATTTAGGATCGCTTCCCAGGGACGAATAGCACTGTTACCTGTGATTAGGCAACTCCGAGCATTCTTTCAAAATATGAGAAATGAAAAAATATTTTACTCTGTTACTTTAAAGTTGGTTGGGCCACTGTTCTGCTGAGCGACCCGAATCTCATCAAGACCATGGAAATTACATACGCCTGGTATCATAATGCACTTGACTGTATTACATCTTTGTTTTACACTTTGTTTTTTTAGTTTCTTTTCTGTTTGAGAATTTTCTTTTTCTTTACTTTGAACTTGAGGCAGAGAAAGAAAGAATTGTCGATTTTCACAGGTCAAAACTATAGCAAGGTGTTCAAACAATATTTCACGTCATATTTGTACACGATAACATCTACCTTTCATTTGTCGGACATAACTCGCTCGCAACCTCGATTTATTCATAGAGATGAGGTGATGTCGGTCTCATATTCATTGATTGGGATTCGCATTGTCTTCATATTTATGTTGGGCTGTAAGCTTAAAGATTAACCCATTCTTCACTTTAACCCTGGCATAGTTGTACTAGATATATAGGCTCGTTAAAATAAGGTCAGAAATTGTTATTTATAGTCGCATCGTTTAACTGTTTTTAACGAGAATATTAATCTTGTATAACTACTATGAATAAGTGGGTTCACTATATTTTTCTAATGTCAATTTATTATTAGACACAATGTTTTTGAGTTTACAGCCTAAACTTATCAGAACTCATAAATAATCAATTCAGTTCATTATGTTGTTTTCGTCATGTTTAAAAATTCTAGGAAAATACAATAAACCGCTAAATAAAGCAAATGAATATAAAGGTATTTTACAGTTTTTAATATTATTTAAATATTCATCAAAATTGAATTTTTAAACATGGCGAATCGACACGTCGTCGTTCATAAGTAACGTAGCTCGTGTCGTCCGTCCGTGTGTATTGAGCGCGTCGCGCGCGTCGCTTGTGCGCAGGGCCGTCGCCGGCGGCGCGGTGGGGGGCTGCTCGCCGGGCAGCGGCAGCTGCGGCGGGGGCTCCCCGGGCGCGGGGGGCTCGGCGCCCCCCTCGGCGGGGCCCCCGCCCCACTCGCCGCACCACGCACACCACGCCCACGCCCAACACCACCACAACGCCAACAACAGCCATCAGGTAACCTACCGATACCATGTACACATCAATCACACCGCTACGGCTTTCAAAAGCTCGCGGCACCATAGATTTTATATGAGCGTAGTAAGTTATGGCGTCGTAACTTAAACGAGTCAATTAGTGTCTTATTTATTGCTTAAACAGTGATTAAAATATTTTTTTCTGATATATTAAAAGTAAGACGATAGTATGGTTAAGCTCCCGTTGTTCTTTGTAATATGTCTAATTATTATCTATTGACCTTTATATTAACAACATATAAATATACAAGCTAAGAAACAGTCTTATGGTTATATTGTATACTATTGGTTAGTTTATTTTTTCAATCCATCTATGCAGAAATGTTACAATTTATATCATAATATGTCTAGTAACTAAATACATAATATATTAAACAAGAGTGTTCATGGCTTGTCTTACACTGAGTATAACTTAACTGATATCCTATTCCATATATCCAGTTAGTATTTATACTGTAAGGGAACTACTTGCTAGTCAGGGTCCCATTTCTGCTATTACTATAGTGTCAAAATGGCTTTTTACAGACATAACAATGGCATTAATATGGTAGGTTTTGTGTACAAAAGTTACCCTTGTGGTGCCACTATGACACCAGAGAATGATTATTCTCAAATTGTTGTAATAGCAGACTTGGGGGTTCGTATCGACATACTTAATGACAGAGATAGTAATAGCATTTGTCAGATGTTACACGAGTATAGACGAGTCTCTCCGATCTGTTTAATACAACGTAGTCAGTAACTGTCAATGTCTAATAACATGATAACAAGTTCGTTACCAAGGAAATGTATGTTCAGGCGAATTTCAACCTAACTGTATTTTACAACTGTAAGAAAATGACCTTATGGTGGGTCATGTTTCAATTTGTTTTATTGTACATGCGCAGTACACCAATTTTAATACACGCGACAGTGTATGAAATCATGTATGCGGGATAGAGCTAAGAGTGCATAACAAGCAACGCTGCCTTTGTCGGAAACCGATCCGCTTAACTGCGCATTCGAAAATTGCCGATCGGAATTATAATTTGTATAATGGTATGACATTTGCGATATGTGTGTGTTGTGACGCGCGTGTAATTGTGGCGCAGTCCGCGAGCGCGGTGCCCACGACGCTGCACACGCCGGCGCCCACGCCCGACCCGCACGCGCCCCCCACGCCCGCGCCCCCCAGCCTACCCCCGCCCAAGGCGTACAACCAGGTATAATCACCACACCACTCGCTTGCCACTTGCCATGGCACACGCAGATACAACTCGATCGGCGGAAGTAGATAACAACATCATGTTCGTTGCAACAAAAAAAAAAACATTTTTACACTGTAACCGATATTATAAAGACAATATAAAGGCCATAATATACAATTATGTTAACAGCACCGTCTCTGAATTGAATCATATTACTTCATGGAGCACATCATAATGTAACAAGAAAGCCATATGGGAGAGGGAACAATTATCTTGTATTTCAATTATGGAGACCAAACTGTCTGACAAAAAATTATAAATGTCAAATTCCCTGTCATGTTTCAATATTTTCCTTAGTTTTGAAAGTAGTCAATTATTGTACCTAGTTTTTGAAGACGTAGTTTTAATTTTAGGTGCAAAATGAAGTGTTTTCATGTATTAATTTAAAAATAATTTTGATACCTGTTATGTCATACAAATGGACATCTGCAACTCTCTGTCATTTAAAATTTCTACAATTAAAAGAAAAGTATTGTAAGCAGTTATCGTCTTGCCGATTTTGACATTTTCTAAGGTAAACCCAAGAAATGCTGGCTAGGACATGTAAACACCAGACTCGGATGTGGAGCCCCAAAAACATCTGGGATTTAATACTGGGACGATGGATGCAACAGACTATAAATGTATGTCAAGGCAAAGAGTATATTTGTTGCATTGTACGATTGATATGATTAGGGCGATTCCCCACCGAGCGGCGTGGGCGCGAACGCACTGTGCGCGTCTGACGGCGGGGAGCAGCCGCCGATGGAGTTGGGGAAGCCGCCGACGCTGCCGTCGGCGGAGCGGCGCCTCGACCCGCTCGAGGACGAACACTCGCTGCACATGCTCTACGACTACTCCACCGTATACGCTTGGTGAGTTAAACTAGATTTAAGAGTTTGTTGAATAAATAAAGTAATAAAAAAGATAAAAAGAACCTGACGCATCTACTTCGTCAGGATGGAGGAGATAATAGTACATTATGGTACTAGTGTGTAACATTGGTGATTACCGCCGAGGCGCCATTGAGACTCGAGCCGTAGGCGAGGGTCTTAAGAGAGCCGAGGACGGTAATCATCAATACACACGTGTATCATACGACGTTTTTCGACACACTTGTGAATAAAATAATAACAAAATAGATATTTTTCCTTGGAGTTTTCAGGTAGTAAACTTTCCATAACGTTAAGGGCTTCACATCTTATATCGGGCGGTGTACAACATAAATCATTTTCTTCGTAACTAGTACTTGTAGACATTTTAACTAAATAAAAAAATAACTATAATTTCAACAGTGAAAACGAGTTGTGAAAAATGTTTCGCTATGGCGGGAAAAAATAATCAATTTTTCTATGCGCGCACATTGCAATCGGCCATAGACTAAAGGGATGAGGTTTTTTTTATATTTTCCGCGCATAGGTTTTGCGCCTATTCTGCCACGTACAAAATGGGGAATTTAAAGTTCTCTTTTATTGCAGAGAAAAAAAAAGTTATGTATGAGTGAAAGTTTTATTTATGAAACACGTATGAGTTAAAATTATCTATTTAAATAAGAAGTTGCATGAAATGAGCAAGCAATAGGAACATTAATTTATTTGTTCTATAGAACACGATCTTTTTTTTTGAATAAAAACTTTTTTAAGAACAGAGCAACTAGTGAGTTATAATTTTTTTTAGTCACAGTTTGATTATGGGTGTCATTATGTGCCTAATTGCGGTGACCATAGAGCCACTTTATGAGCAAGTGTGTTGAAAAAAACATTGTTTCACCTATCTTGGACACATGTCAGTCACCTGAGGTGGTGCGGCCGAGTTGCCGCGGGCCTCGATATAGTTGCTGCAGTCCAGTATGTCGTCCCTCAAGTAGACCGGAGATGTCTAGTTGGGTTAAAATAGCCATTTTCGCAGAATATAAAGAGTGACCAAATAACATGGAAATTTATATCATGTTATGCACCTACCGTTAATCTAGATACATTATATTTAAAACTAAGCAGTTCTCCAAAAGTGGCATTTATGAGACCCATGTTCGATGAAAAATGGGATTATTGTTCTTCATAAGTTTGGTTGTTTGGTGTGTGAGCCAAACAATTGGCAATTAAGACATTGGATATCTTGAACAGTAGCAAGGAGCACCCCAGCAGTAGCCAGGATTATTAATTGTCATGTAATAAATGAGGAAGACGTCAAATTTAGAGAGGAAGTTACTCTGTAAAGTTTTTACACTTCATCTTAACATTGATATATTATGTTGCAAAGGTATAATAACACTTTATTTCTCACCAAACATACAATTACAAAAATGCACAATTACAACGTATACTAAACTTTCGTTTGTAATAATCATGCCAATATTATTGTTCGTCCTTGACTAATAATTCATATGTCAATTAAATTGTTGTATATATTTGTGTTACAATACCAAACGTGGCAAATCAGGTATGCAAATATGTATTAAATTTTTGACATTTAAATTATTTTAATTTTTAAACTTTTTATTCCTATTTATTTTATTTCGCATGCGAGATTGCACACGGACACATAGGCTTCAGTTAAATTTATGTGTATCATCCTCGCTATATTAAACGATATGTACCAGTTCACTTGCGACAATTTGCTAAATTGCAAATGTACGTAGATTGTATGAACTGGTTACATTTATTGTTTTTTTGAACTTCTCCAATTTTTTTGCTATTATAATAATAACAATATAATATAAACCGCAGGGGGGGGGGGTGTCTTGGTGGCGAAGCCTTAGGTGAGTAGCGATACCTCGTACCTGACTCCGGGGGCCAAGGCGTGGCCCCCGCCTCCGTGCTTGCCTTAGCCAGCCGGCACGGAGTGGAGATCGTTAGGGACTTAGCTCCAGGGGTGGAAGTGATAAATGGCATCATGTCAGAAGTAGCTTCGGTGAACCTGCAGCCCATCTTTCGACACCCCTTAGCCACTCACACCCATGTTACCCCTGTCTTTTATGGCATTTTTAGGGGCCCATACAGGGAGTGGCGAGTCACCGTCTGCCCATTTTTCCATGTTCCCTGAACATTGCGACGGGCAGACGCCATAGTGCCCATATTCCCAGACCCCTATTACCACTAACAGTTCAACCCAATAGCCTGGTACTTTCTCTTCTCATTTCCACAATAGTCCTACACTGGCCGGGGCTTTTCCTTGGGTACATTATTATATGGTTTAGACAGGGATAATCGCCGGTCCCTGTAACGCCACTTTGACATTAAATTTGTCAAGGAGCCTCTACGTGTTGGTCTTCCCATAGCCCCACGCAAGCCCTCCAAAAGTCCAGGCCATTTAATGACCCGTGGTCTTGAAAGACATACAATATAATAATAATAATAATGTAATAATAGTCTTCCATTATGAGACTGTAATAGTGAAAGAAACAGGCAGCTACATATATTACACCATTATTTACTTGCAAAATATGGTGTTCATACTTTCGGTTTTTAAATAGCTGATTAAAACCTCCATTAGGAAGCGAGTGTACATAAGTTACTGAAAGTTATATTAATTGCATTTGTATCAAGCTTATTTGGATATGTTATATAATAAATAAATATTATAAAAATGACTGTTTACGTAAAACCTTCCTCATTGACCTTTGTAGTAATATATATTAATTAACATGCATATTCTTTATCACAAACAGCAGTTGTAATTCGTTCCTATAGTTTTTTAAATTTTAATTTCTTCATAAACTGTTTTGTTTTGTATGGAATTGTAGCAAAAAGACTTTATTTATAATTCCCTTTTTACAATATTCAGCCGTTAATTAGAAAGATAATTTTGGCTCAGGCTGGAACATCCGGTGAAGCGGTTCAAGACGGAGGAGGTCTGTTTTCGCGAAGAGCTGGCGTTGGGCAGCAGCGAGGGGGACCTCTACTTGGGCCACGAGCACACCAGCATGCCGGCCACGCCGCACCACGACAGGCGGGACTACAAGCAGGAGAGGCAAGACCATGTGAGTATAATAATATAATATTATAATATCAGCTCATAAATGTCTCACTGCTGGGCTCGAGCCTCCCGTTATAGGGGGAACGGACAGTATACCCCGCCACGCTTGTCGCCACGCCGCGGCTTGGCAGGTTCGACACATCGGTTATCTCGATGTTTTCCTTCACCGTTGTTAGCATGTGGTAATTGTAACAATATACACATTAGATCAGAAAACTGACTAAGAGGTGCATGCGTTCCGGTCAGGATCGAACCCGCGCCCTTCGATTTAGGGGCGCGTGCGCTAGCCGACTTTTTTTATATTTGTGAGTATACACTGGCCAAATATCGCAGATTAGTCTAAACTCTAGCGACTGCAATATAGTGTCAAGAACAATTTTGATACTTGCTAGTAATTTTTTGGTTTACGTCCAACATCGTGCAAGTATCTAGTTTCTTTATTTACGACATACTCGTTTTGTCAACAAACCTTGATGTTTACGCCCTTGGTTAACTTTTATAATCGGGTTGCCTGAAAGACGTCGCATTAAGCCACAAAGCCGCCCATTGTTTGGAAGGAAACGTATTCATATCAAAAAAGAGTTTTCGTTCATTCACATACAATTTTTTGAATTTCTTTAATATTGTTTTTTATCTCTGTCCAGGATGACACGAAAGAGCACAAGAACCTGTTCACGTCGGACGGCCTCTGTCCGACGTACAAAGATCTCGATCAAATATTCGACAACTCTGACGACGCGGCGAGCGGTGATGAGACGGTAAGACTTGTGAGTGTACAAATCTTTATTTATACCCGTAGATGCACGTACATGTATAACATTTTTTTATTATTATTTTCAATTAACACATATTGGATTTTATGTAAAAGTAGCGGTTCACCGTGAATTTGTCCACATTGGACAGGTAACAACAATTACATTAATTTTTGCTATGATTTTTTTTTTCGATCTGGCCACTTTAACTCCTGTAGGATTCCTGGGATAGTATATATCACAGATTTAAGTCCGGGAGTATACTGTTGATCAGAGAAAATAGCATTGACATCAGCATAGTAGTTTTTATGTGAGTCCCGAATAAACATACAACACACAAAAAATGCAAGAAAGACTTTGTGTTTTTCTAAAGAATTAAATAATTTTAAAAATGTGTCAACTATTGTTCATATCATATTGTTTTCCTAAACTAGCGCCATTCTAGTCGATTCTTGAATTATTTATTTCTGCTCAAATGGCAAATGAAGTATGACACTTCATTTTGAATGCTACATAGGTCTTATTGTCTTTCATTTATTTATTTATTCCACTGAGGCGTAAGATGTACAAACTAATATACAATAAATCATGATCTCTACAGCACTTGTTGGACTTGGTATTTTATGTATTTTACCCCTCTGCCTCGTGACTTCTATTTTGAATTGTCCACCTTAATTCTAATTCTTATATGCATAGGTTTCTGCCAGATTGACATTTTAATATAACACATGCAATGAATTCTGCTTTTACAACTAATGCGATTGCTTCTGTTTGAATAGGCTAGGCTTTTGCTGGACTAGCTCACAGGAATGGGGAGGTCCCGAATTTGTCCTGGCATGATAAATTTCGTAACTAAACAGGATACACAATATGTGTGTTTGTCTGTCGATATAATAGGAATATATTTTTATTTAATTACAATTCGCGAATGTCTGCCAATATATCTATTTATTGTGGCAGAACAAATCCAAAGGTACAGTAGGACATACATAGAGAGGCTAACTAAGTTTAACATCAACTGCGAGACAGGGCTAAACGGACACGAACCTTATGAGAAGTCTTTTCCACTTGGCGACACGTTCACATCGACACCCTATGCCAGCCAGAAATCTATGCACTCAACACATTTGTTGATAGTTGTTGAGACATGACACAAATACAAACAAATAAATTACAATGTATGTATTCTCTTATATTGCAAAGTTACCCAAACTGGCAGATGGTTCCACTTAATAGAAAGTTGTTACTGTCGCCATATTCGCAGCACTAGGGACGAAGCCAACACGTTGCCATCTTTGATTGTGGGATAGACAGACACCTCCGAGGATAATGTTGAATGTGGTGGTGTGCGGTGGTGCAGTTGCAGGTGTCGACGCCGCCGGACTCGAACAAATCGGGCGAGGAGCGCGAGCGCGGCTGCGCGGGGCGCATGGTGCGCGCCGAGGAGCTGAGCAAGATGTTCCCGACGCCGCCGAGCATGGAGGCGCACGCGCAGCCCAGCCCCGGCTTCTCGCTGCCCGACGACGCCACGCCGCTGCAGCGCCACCTGCACCTCGCCGCCGGGTCGCCCTCGCCCGACGCCGCCATCGAGGTACGACCGTGCAAATTGAAAGGCACCATACACTGTCTACTCTTGGTGAATTTTCATTTGCATTGTTTGGAGTAAATAACTAGTAGAAGTCAAACCCACTAAATTTTATTCGTGCTTTATAATATCCTCTACTGCACTTGTAGGAAAATGTTTTAGTCAAATTTTATTCCACTGTTCATTTACGTTCACACAACTGGGTTTGTCTAGGTTCACTGTTGAAAAATCTATCGGGGAGAACTGCGAAATAATTTCTATCTATATGTGTATAAGATTTCAACAGCGAACACGGTTGTAACAAGAGTTGATAAACGCACGATTTTTAATTCAATCATACATTAACCAATAGCAACCATTCCACTTGAGTTTATAATCGTAACACCCGCAAGTAAGTGGAACGGGAATAATCGCTGTCGTGAACGTGGTCGTAGTGAGCTTCAAGTGGAACGCGGCCACTATGTATCTATGCAAGTGTCCGTGACTTGTAGAATTATTATTTTCTGATATAGCCGATTTGTATATTATGGTTTGACAGCCTAGACAGAAAATTCTTTATTGTTCACCACACACACATTATAGTAAATTATTTTTACAAAGAGCGGACTTATCGCTCTAGAGTGATGTCTTCCAGTCAACGCGGGTTTTTGGATTGTGTGAAAGGAGTCGAAAGTGTATGACGGTGGTGTGCCAATAAGAATACATATAAATAAATGTTGTATCCGTCCGTCCAGGATTGGTCGTTCGTGTTCAAGCCGCCGACGGTGTTCAAGTACGTGGGCTCGTCGAAGTACGCGCCGCTGGCGACGCTGCCGAGCCACCTGCTGCCGCCGGTGCTGCTGCCGCCGCACGCCGTCTACCGGCCGCGCCGCCGCCGCGACGACGACCTCGAGCAGGACAACTGTCGGACAGGTAACCCACCAACGTGCTGCTGCTGCTCTCTAAACGGAGACTGGAACTTAGCCACTAATGCTGAAACGGCGTGGTAGCCATCTAGTCGCGCAAATACTAACATCCCCTTTCCACCCGGTTGTGGGTTGTTTTACAGCTCGGTCACAGGAAGTTGTATTCTTTCTCTGTTCCTGTACGGTTAGACTTCTGTTCTATTTTTCCGCTTCAAGCAAAAACAAATAATACTATGTGGAACAGGTAAGCTGAAATCATGGAGCTCATTGTGTTTCATACGATTAGTGAAATTTTCGATGGCCCAATTCTTCCCCTCCCCTAATCGCATCTTCTGTCCTACTCCTGCTGTCTTATCCCTTCTATCCTATCTTAGTCTGGAAACACATTGGCTTTTCCCCCCAAGTATTGCTAACGTTTGTAGACCACGGTAATAATTTTCCTGTAGATGAATCGGCTACTTGCTTTCTAGATTCACAATATAAAAATTAAAAACTTTGTGAAATATGCGATAGTGTCCATAACACTACACCACCACACTTTGTGAAGGATTTTAAGGAGGTAATAAAAGTCGATTGTTTTCATCATTTGAAAATTTGAAAATACCTTATATCTCAGTAAGAAATCGGTGTATCTTGTTTAAACCAGTTGTCCTTGAAAGTATTTTTAAAGTTCTATCATCTCAATTTTTTTCACAATTTCTATTATTGAAATTAGGTATACACATATTTATAAATAAAATAGATATGATTTATTAAAAAAAAATTAAATCATTAAATAAATTAAGCAAGACACGCTTGTGTTGCGTGTAACAAACAGGAATCAATGACGTCATGCTAATGAAAGTACGTCGCGGTGAAGTTAACAAGAGAACGCACTGTCGCAGGTGTGAAGCGGTCGGCGTCGCCGGCGTCGGACTGCCGCGAGAGCCGGTCGCGGCGCTCGTGCGAGGCGGGCACCGGCACGGGGCCGCCGTCGCGGGGCGAGGCGCACGCGCACGCGCACGCGCACTCGGACGAGCCGGGCAGCGTGGGCCGCCACCACGCGCGCTCGCCGTCGGCGGGCCGCGAGGCGAGGGGCGGCGCGGGGGCGGCGGCGGCGGGCGCGCAGGCCGACCCGCTCCTGCTCAACGTGCTGCTCGGTGATACCGTCCTGAACGTGTTCAGGGACCACAACTTCGACAGTTGCACGCTGTGCGTCTGCAACGTGTCGCCGCAGGTACCACTTTTGACATCTATTAGGTATTTTATCGTAAGCGACAATTGGACCTAAGTATGTTTCATATTGTGAATTGTAGATTGTTACACGAGAGGTGAAAGTGACATATCTAGACACGAGTGTAACGATCTAATAATTCGAGTGCCTAAATAGGACTTTCACCCGAGGTCTGCTTTTTCACTGCTTTTCATTTCGAATATGAGCAAAGTAAATAAAAACTGAAACTAACAACTGCTCTAATCTATTCGAATTAGAGTGAATAATTCCTCTGTGATCAACGCCCATTTGACATGGATCGTTGTGAGCACCGTGTGATCGAAAATGATGACGACATTAGTGACGTTTTCGCCGCGACAATAACGACTGCGGTCGCCTTGTAGAACGGCAGACGGACCATTTTGGGTGTTGTGAGATACTAAAGCAACGCGTCTGTTGTTTGTTATATATATTGTTATGTCGCGTTCTGTGCAGGTGGTGGTCGGCAACATCCGTGGCGCGGACGCGAGTACGTACCTGTGCGGTTGGGGCGGAGGGGAGGGGGCGGAGTCCCCGCTCCCGGAGGAGGAGGCCTGCAGGTGTACGTGTGGCTTCAGCGCGATCGTCAACCGGCGGCTGGCGTACAGGGCGGGCCTGTTCTTAGAGGTAATATTATAGGTCGATTAACTAGACCTAACACGTTCGCGGTACTCGCACTAATGCAATTTTACTATACAATATGTGCAAAAATAAATGCAAGGTTTGGGTGAGTTATGTATAAACCAAAAAATGTTTTATTTATAATATACCTATTTATTTAATTTGTTTGGGAAACATACTATAATATTAATATACTTAAATATAAAACAAAATTAAAACATATATCAATCAAGTTGTCACTAAAAATTAGTAATAAACGAAAATAAAAACTGGCACATTAATTACAATTATTTTACACATTTTTAACTTTTAATTATTACAGTTTTAACTTAAAAAATAACCCACACCGTAACCTCGGTACCGCTATAGGGATAATCAATACAAAATACCTTCTTATATTATCTACTCAGTAATACAACTTATCAACCGTTGTTAAACGTATAATACGGCCGGCATAACTTGGCGAATGTGAACATAGGCTCTGCGAACTTTAGCGCATGTAAACTCGTGAAGAAAATACAGTGACCAACTAGTACAAAGCAATGAAAAAATACAGGGATGAAGGGCGACCAATTGTATTCACTGACGAGTCGTATGCCCACTCATCACACGAGTGTACATGCTCTAAAGTTCGCAGAGCCTATGTTCACATTTGCCAAGTTCGCCGGCCGTACTATATATACAACCTTTATCTCGACATTGCTGGCGAGATAAAGAAATAGTAAAAAATATATTTCAAAATGTGACGAACGTTATAAAAAATGTGAATATTAATTCGTGATTGTAAAAAATATGTACTAGTATAATTTTACCTAAAATACATTACAATATGTTTCAACTGAAAAATCCGGGGTTTCCTTATAAGACCACGGCACCCTTGGTACCAACCAGCAATTTCTTCATCCGTAATATGGTTATCTAACAATATGACCTTAAGATATGAAGTGTCAATGTATGTGTAATTGTGTTAACGCAGGACGAGATAGAAATAACCGGGCTGAGCGAGGAGCCGAGGCAGGGCGGGGGCGGCGGCGGGGGCGGCGGGGGCCGCGGGCTGGGCGAGGTGGCGGCCGTGGTGGTGGCGCAGTGCGCGGCGCTGTCGGGCGGGCGCGCGTCGGCGTTGGCGCGCGCGGCCGCGGCCGCTGCCCGCAACGCCGCCAACGACGAACAGAGGCTCAACCTCTTAGAGTGAGTGCAATACAATAATTCAGTGTACCCTGGCTTAAAGGCCTAGTTGCCAAGCCATAAATATTATTTAAAAAAAACAGTGTATACTTACTCCGTTGGCTCAGCGTCCTAAAGTGGGTCTTGGCCTCCGGAACGAGATCATGCCACTTTTCTCGATCCTGTACGGTTTCTTGCCAATTACTGTCTCCTAGCTCCGACAGGTCAGCTTCTACTCTGTCCTTCCAGTGATATTTAGGACGGCCGACCGGACGCCGGCCTATCGGCCGTCCCAAATATACTTATACGTGACCGAGCCAGCGGAGGCGGTGAGCTTTTATTTCTCCTATTATGTTAGGCTCGGTCACGAGATTCTCAATTTTCAGGTTGCTTCGGACCATCCAGCTGCCACCCTCTAAATAATTCAGTGTATGATAATTTTATTTAATGATCGTCAGATAAAGACATTGAATTGAATATCATCAAGCTAAGCTAGTTACGCTTATATTATGGCTAATATACAATGGACCACTCTGGTGTTGATCCCAGGCATCCTGACCACAGTAAATAACGGAAAATTTGCCATGCTAGGAATTGGACCCGGTGCCTGTGTTCCAGTGAGCTCGGTCGGCTAAGGCCCAAAGACTCAACTTATGTGAAATGTGGTTTTATATTAATAAAAATCAGTTAGAGGATGTATGGCACATAGAAAACTGTATACCGGTGTTTCTCAACAATTGTTATGTCGCGCCCCACGAAAAAAACCAAGAAATTGAGTAAAAAGTCATGTAACCCCATTACTATTATATTATTATACGTTATGTTAATATTTTAATTCTTATGTTTGATTTGCGTATAAGTCTTTTTTTTTTAACAAACGTCCCGTCCACAAGGGTTGGACGCCCGCGACCCACAGGTTGAAAAACGATGCTTAGCACTAATATGCATGTCTCACTTTCAACGGCCTCTATGGTTATAGCCACTTCCGGGATTAAATTAATGGCGTAGTAAATGTTGTTAATTAGTTTCTTTGATTTATATTTAAAATGCATCCGTCGTTTAATAGGTATACGGACGGCAACACGGCGGCGACGCGGGCGTTGCGCGCGGCGGTCGGCACCTCGGCGGCGCCCAGTGGCGCGACGGGCGCCGCCAGCGCGGTGCACAGGTGGCCCTTCATCAGCGCCAGGGCGCCGCGGTCCTCGAGGGACGTCGTCAGGTATTGCAACCAGCAACCGAAACTTAATTGAACTAACATTCAGGAACATATTCGAAATTTAAATCTTCTCTTACAATAGAAAGAACCCATTATTGTCAATTTTGTTGTATTATCCCCGCAAATTGATAATGCGCTGGAACTATGTCAAGTTAACATTCACGTGACGTCATCCGCAACTCGATATGTACGCGTACTCGCCGGCCAGTGATGCTATCATTACTGAGTGTTCGGCTACTATTACGTCACCAAAATGGTGGCCAGGCGGGCCAGCTATTTGCGGGGATAATATGTGCATGTACTTACAATATCAGGGCTGAAAAAATATTTTGTACCAGAAAGAGGATAGTAGTTTCCTCATTACACTATTCTAATATTTTTGGTTTTGTTTAAATGAAGTTTGAAGAAATGTTAATTTGAAACTCAGTAAGTAGATAGATAGATAGATATATTCCGTATGTATGAGATGTATGCATAAGTATTGCAGACGTTCCTAATATATTTCATTTATAACATTTGTAACATTATGACAAGTTTGCCCAATGATGAGAACTCATAACGGAGGGGGGCTGTTTTGTGAGTGTAGCAGTGCGGTCTGCAATATTTGTCCATATTGCATTGCTTACCGGTGTAAGTAATGTGTCCGTATTGCCACATCATAAGGCAGAGTTGCCCAATGACCAAAGGATTATGAGAGCTGAGGGCTATGTCACCATTGAAGAATGTAACAAAATATTTTCTTAAGTTTTCGCGACTTGTACACATAATAAAACTACGTTTTATTAGATAGAGTAAATAATATCCATAAACAAAATTAAAACTAAATAATTAAAATGAACAAGTTGGCGGTAGGCTGAATAAAAACTTTGACAATACACGTTCGACAAATGTCATCTTTGTCTCCCGTGACCACGGCAACTGAAAAGCGGCCGAAACGTCGGATAAACCTAAATAAAATAAATTACCGCGCTTAAAACCGTTAAAACGTAGTTTTATTAAATGTAACAAAATTTAGATTTTGAGATTCACATTTTTTAATTTGTATCCTTGTGTTTCGGAAACCCATAATTTTCACAACAAAACAAAAATATAAGTTGAATCACTTCACAATCAAAAAAGTTTCAAGCATAGCAAAATTAAAAACTATCTTAAGTCAGTTTTAACACAGAAATGTTTCTGACAAATCTGTCATTTCACTGGACTTTTTAGGCATGCTATGCTACCTCTTCCCTGCATACCGTTTTTATCGTATTTTAACTTGTTCGATTTATTATCGTATAGTACCGGAAATTCCCTACAAAATCGCATTCATAAAGTGCGTTAGTAATTTGTCGATTTCCGCTTGGCAGATTGATGCGGCGCCTCCGGCCGCTGCTGCAGGACGCGATCCAGAAGCGTTGCTGCGGCGCGCGGATGTGGGACGGCGTGACGGGCCCGCTCACGTGGAGGCAGTTCCACCGGCTGGCGGGCAGGGGCAACGAGGACCTGTGCGAGCCGCAGCCCGTGCCGCCGCTGCTCGTCGGCCACGACCGGGACTGGATATCGCTGTCGCCGTACGCGCTGCGCCACTGGGAGAGGCTGTCCCTCGAGCCGTACTCGTACGCGCGCGACGTCGCGTACGTGGTGCTCGCCGCGGACGGCGAGGCGCTCACCGATCCGTTGCGGACTTTCTTTCGGGAACTGTCGACCGCGTACGAGTCGTGCCGGCTCGGCAGGCACCAGCCGATCAACCGGGTCGCCCGCGACGGCATCGTGCGGACGTCGCCCGCGGACAGGGACGCCAGCTGCGAGGAGTGGACGGGCACGTTGCCCCCGGGCAGGCTAGGGGAGTACATCAAGGCGTACGCGGAGACCCTCAGGACGAGTTTAGTGCCCCAGCTGGCGGCGTTGACGGTGGACCGGTCGCTGGTCGAGGAGGAGCGGAGTACGCTGAACGAGCGGCCGGCGCCGTCGCCGATGCGGCCGCCCTCCACGCCGGACCACCCGGCGACGCCGACGGGACACAGTGACCACGAGGGTGATAATAGTGCGAACAATTCCGGGTGCGGGACGAGTAGTTCGAGTGGCTTGGGCTCCGGGGCGATGGGCTCGTGGGAGGAGGAGGAGGGGGGGCCGCCCGCGTTGGTCGTGTACATCGTGGAGCCGCCCGCTGCGCACGCGCACAGGTCGCACGCGCTGCACGCGCTGCTCAGGCTGGCGGCGAGGACCTATAACCATTTACATCATCACAATCCACTTATCAAGGTGATTTTAATCTAAACTTTATAAGAAACTAGGGTATTATATATGCCTGCGAGTTCGGCCATGCTTGAGTTCGAATTCCGGCAGCATTCCCGAGACACAAAGTACCGCAGTATATAAAAAACGAATGAGAGTTATCGTTTTAGTGAAAACTGTGTCGGAATTAGCTAATTTTTATACACCCGAACAACTACAAACACTCTTGGGAAAATTCCCGAGGTAAAGAATATCACACATTTTTATTACATACATTTTGCTATCGATCAATTAAAAAAATCACTGGAATTTAACCTTTTTTCTATTTGGCTATTTTAAATCATTCCCAGGAAAATTCTCGCGAGATTCCGTCTATAAAGAGTAGCGCAAATATATAATGCTTTCGCGCTTCCTCACATAGCGGAACTTTTAACGAGTCTGCGAAGACGTTTTGTCCGTCAGATTTGTCTGCCTCTTGGGAAAATATTGTAAAATATTTTACTTCATAATATATATAAAATTCAGCCGTCCTAAAATGACGTAAGTTTCCACATTTTCTTGAAAAGTTTCTGTCAAAAGTTATGGCCCACAGGAAGTGTCTGGCAACTGTATATCTTTGTTTATAACAATATCATATGTGACATATGTAAAAACTAGCCTTGCTACTTTGACGTAAGTTAGCATGGTTTTTTTCCACCTTTGATACCTGCTACCTGAAAAACTGCCCCGGTTTCAGCTTAGCGAGTATCCATTCCTTTATAACTAAACTATAATACGGCCGGCGTAACTTGGCCAATGTGAACATAGGCTCTGCGAACTTTAGAGCATGTACACTCGTGTGATGAGTGGGCATACGACTCGTCAGTGAATACAATTGGTCGCCCTTCATTCCTGTATTTTTTCATTGCTTTGTACTAGTTGGTCACTGTATTTTTTTCGTGAGTTTACATGCGCTAAAGTTCTCAGAGCCTATGTTCACATTCGCCAAGTTACGACGGCCGTATTATACCAATCTTAAAAAAAAAATATTTTTCCTAAAGTCACGTAAGTCACGTCAGTCACGTAAGACTGGGATCTCAGTCTATTGGTGAAATTTGCATCTAACAGACTTTTTAATTTAGACACTTATTTATTTGTATACCGTTGCATTAGTTTATATAAACTCATAGATATGTGTTCGTTCGTCTGATGCAGAGAAGTCCATACGGCGGCTAATTCTATAGCTAGGTGCGAGTTTCCTAATTGTGGTGTATCCGCAGATAATATCCCTGGAGAGCGTGTGCTCGACGTGGGGTTGCGGCGGCGGCGGTGGCGGCGGCGCGGCCGGCGTGGGCGGCGCGGGCGGCGCGGCCGGCGGCTGGTGCGGCGAGGGCTCGGAGGCGCGCGCGCTCGCCTTCAGCGTGTTCAGCGGCGCGCGCCGGCTGCTGCAGCACCACGCCAACGGGAAGTCGCTCACCGGCTTCGGCACCGCCGCCGACGCCAACCTCTTCCTCCAGGCCAAAGACGTCAGTCTCCTATTACTCGAATTTACAATTGTACTGTTGTATTGTTCGGTTGTTCTATAAAGCCTCGTTTGGCATCTATAGAACTGAATTTAGTAGTATAGTTCATGATGATGGTAGTCAGTCACACATTACTGAATTGATAACATTCAAAACGATTCATTGTTTAAAAATATATATTTTGCCTTTTATATTTTTTAAATATGAAAAATATACACAACTTAATTTAGATTCCTTTTCCGATTCACTATTGAAGAAAAAAAGTGTTGACATACATAGTGTCACAATTGGTTATGTTTCCAAAGAAATAAGTTAATTATAGTATTTTATTTTGATTGCTTACTTTGATGCCATGGGCGTCTGTTTCCTCTGCCTCTAGGCATGCTCTTCACAAGGGGCTGTCAGGGACACCTATGTTGTAAAGATGTGTGAAAATTGCCATATCATGCTCAGCCAGGATCAACTGAGCCCTAATCGTCCAGTTTGTCCCATGGACTTATTTGATACGTTGCTCTCTCGGTCTAGGAGAAGAACCGCGCGCCGTACAAGTTGTTCTCGCCGCTGTGGGTGCTGGCGGCGCCGCGCGCGCGCGCCGAGGCCGAGAGCTGGGCGCAGGCGGGCGGCGGCGCCGGCACCGGCGGCGAGGGCGCCGTGCTCTTCCTCGCGTACTGCCTCTCGCACGACCAGCGCTGGCTGCTGGCCGCCGCGACCGACGCGCGCGGCGAGCTGCTCGACACCGCCGCCATCAACATACACATGCCGCACAGGTACATCGGCGCGAATCGCTATTACGCCTGCCCGCCTCGGCAATGTTAGCATCGCTGGCCGGCGACTGCTTATTTGACAAGGCTCCAGCGCAATAGCAATTTGCGGGGATAATATAGTATAATTGCTGACATGTTCAAAACTACACCAACATAATCCATTACTAGAATAAATGTGTAAATATTGGAGTTTGTCGCAATTTACAAATAATTTTTATATAATAAATAAAATAATATAATATGTAAAAAAGCAATTTTTAAATATGTAAAAAAATCAGAGGTAACTTGGATCGGGAGACTCCGAAAATGCAATTTTTAGAATTTTTATCTGTGTGTCTGTCAGAACATCATCTGAATAGTACTGAACTGAATTTATAAGAAACTCGACATAGAGTTAGATTATATCTCAGAGCGTAACTTAGGATACTTTTTATACCGTTTTTTATCCGTGCAGGAACGGAGAAAGAATACAATTTCCTGCGGCCCGGCGGCCTGTCGTAAGAGGCGACAAAACAACCCACAGCCAGGTGGTAGGGCATTTGCCCGACTGGATGGCTACCACCCCTGGTCTAGAGTATGTCGCCATAACAACCTTGTGTTGTGTTCCGGCATTAGTGACCAGGTTCCAGGCTCCCTAAAGAGAGCAGCAGCGCATTCGTTGCACCTTTGGTGTTGCAAATGTCCATAGGCGATGGTAACCGCTGTCCATCAAGTGGGCCGTCTGCCTGTCTGCAAATCTCGTGCAATAAAAAAAAAAATACCGATAAATGACGTAGTTTCCGAGGGATAGACGAAAATAGCGAAAAATATGGCGATACAATTTTTGCATTTTTTCAATTCACTAAGAAATACCTACATTGTCATAAACCACATCTGATTCGTTGTAATTCTTTAAATCAAGTTGGCTGCGACTCGCCTCTGTTTCGCTACGTAGATGTGTAGACTATATGGATTTAGTTTTTTCGTTATTGTAGTGAACTTAGTAACAAGTATAATACGGCCGGCGTATCTTGGCGAATGTGAATATAGGCTCTGCGAATTTTAGCGCATGTAAACTCGTGAAGAAAATACAGTGACCAACTAGTACAAAGCAATGAAAAGATACAGGGATGAAGGGCGAACAATTGTATTCACTGACGAGTTGTATGCCCACTCATCACACGAGTGTACATGCTCTAAAGTTCGCAGAGCCTATGTTCACATTTGCCAAGTTACGCTGGCCGTATTTATAACAGTAAAGTTTCAGGCAATGACACGCGGGGGTAAAGTCTAGTTTTGTCGTAAAAGGACCATAAGTCTCAGCATAAAGCTTGTCTGTGAAACTCGAGGCTGATCTTCATAATGTTTGTTGGGTCAGGTCGCGGCGGAGGGGCGGCGGGCCGGCGCGGCGGCACGGGCTCACGAAGCTGATGGACTTCGCGCTGGGGCTGATGAGCCAGACGGCGGCGCCGTGGCGGCTGGTGGTGGGCCGCGTGGGGCGCATCGGGCACGGCGAGCTCAAGGGCTGGAACTGGCTGCTGTCGCGCAAGCACCTGGAGCGCGCGTCGGCGACGCTGAAGCAGGTCTGCGGCGGGTGCGCGGCGCTGTACCCGGCCGGCACGCCGTGCATCCTGTCCGCGTGCCTCGTCTCCACGGAGCCGGACCCGCGGCTGCGGCTCATGGCCGACCGGTTCACGCCCGACGAGCGCTTCTCGCAGGCCTCGATCCAGTCGCACCTGCACACGCCGCGCGACGTCACCGCCACGCACATCCTCGTCTTCCCCACATCGGCCACCACGCAGGTACGCTCAACGGACTTTTGTTACACTATCACTTTATTAACTACTAGGTGACCCGGCAAACTTTGATCTCTGAACGACGCGACGACATCAAACCTTTGACATTCTAAACCAAAAAAATGAAGAAAATCCTTCGCTTTTAAATTTAATTAGATTTCTGAACTACTTTTATCACGTTCCTCCAGTCTATCTTAACTTCCCGTTCCATCCTCTTTATCCCATCCTAAAGACTTTCCGATGCATTGGCTTCACCCATGGTGTTGCAAACTTCTTTAGGACACGAACAGTTGCGCGCGCGAAGAATGACCAGCTCACATAGTCAACCAGGAAAGTTTTGTGCTTGTGAAGCAGCAAATAAAGATACGGATATGGTACCTCTTGCATCTGCATCTCAGATTCATTAAAGAATCATTTCGACTTAGAATCCAAAAAAATTGTGACTACCTCAAATGCATTGAAAGATTTGGAAAATAGGGAAAATGACTGAAATTATCGAAAATGATAATGTTATTGTGTTTTCACTATCCTTTCACGGCTTTATTATACCTATGAACTGGCTTTCTGAACAACTCTTGTACATCAACAACGAAACAAATTTTTGATCTGTCCTGTTTGAAGTGTCTAGAAAATGCTTCAATTTATTTTTTTGAGGGAGTGTTAATGTTGGATATGTTTGTGTGTTCTGTGCAGTCGAACCAAACCACATTCGAGCCATCGATGGCGAACGGCGAGGACGACATATTCCTGAGCGTGGACATGGGCGAGGAGGAGATGGGCGAGGAGAACATCACGGACCTGCTCGTCGGGGACATGTTCAACATCTGGCCCACGTCCAGCCCGCGCCGCCACGACGACGACCCCGCCAGCCCCCAGGCGCAGCACCACCACAACGCCAACTACCACCACCAGGACGACCACAACCAGGTATCGCCGTTCACCCACCCTTCATTTGGGTGTTTCTGCAATAAGTCGTTTCTATCCTCGTGTCGAGTTTTAAAGATAGTAGATCAAGGTACTCGTATGACAAAATCGACTACCACCAGCAGGACAACCACAATCAGGCGTTATGTCGCCAAATTATTTAAGGTGTATCCGTGTCTGATTCCGTTGTGGCGCCTCAGGAGCAGGTGGGGCTGCTGCTGCAGCAGCCGCTGGCGCTCGGGTACCTGGTGTCGACGGCGCCGCTGGACGCGATGCCGGCGTGGTGGTGGGCGCAGTGCGCGCACCTGCAGGGGCTGTGCCCGGCGTTCCTCAAGAGCGCGCTGCACCTGCACACGGCGGCGGCGCCCGACGAGGACGCGTTCTCGCACCCCGCCGCGCAGCCGCCCGCCAACGCGCCGCACCGCGCCGCGCCCCACCGCACGCACCCGCTCGACTCGCAGATCACCACCGACGTGCTCAGGTGGGCCCCCCTCCCCCCGCATCCAGTAAACGAAGCGCCTAGCATGCCAAAGGAACGCCTAGAACTCGATGCCCAAGTCTGTATTTCTCGATATTTACCTTTAAGGTAAACGTGTACCATCTTAGACAATGTCTCCACTCTACATCGCGCGAGATCATAAACCAAAGGCGAACTTAATGTAAAAAAATCCCAGTCCTCCTTTCTAGGCCGGTCGCACCTCTGATGTTGCAAATGTCCAAAGGCGGCGGTAACTATTTTCCATCAGATGGACCGTCAGACTATCTACTACACTCCAACAATAAAAATTATAAATGTGTGCGTGTACTAGTGTACACATGTAAACAGTGAAACTTCTTTATGACCTTATTTTTCGAAAAATTATCTATTACATGCAACTTTACAGAAATTGGTTAAATATATAAAGCCCCTACCACGGTCGAGTCGACCGTCGACCGTATACGGTCGAATCGACGGTGGTAGGGGCAAGAAAACAAGATGGCGCGTAACCGAAAAAAGTGACGGTAATTTTTTTCCAACGCCGATAAAGAAGTTTCACTTCAATAAAGAAACAAGTTTTAATACTGATAAACACATCACCATTCCAGATACGTGTTGGAAGGTTACAACGCCCTCTCGTGGCTCACGTTAGACGGCGACACGCACGACCGACTCTCGTGCCTGCCGCTGCACGTGCAAGTGCTGATGCAGTTATACCACACGGCCGCCGCGCTGGGCTGAATCAGCCATCGCCGAATCAGCGGAGGAAATCGAAAACCAAGTGCTTTGGTAAACGTTTTAGGTTCGTATTGCAGAACGACAGTCAGTTTTTTCGTTCAAAGATGAGTATTAGAGAGATATCTGCTTCAAGCAGATGACGTTTTGGTCAGTGAATTCATATTTACCTTATTTTATAGGCAATTTAGAGTAATAAACAATCCGGTTCGAAGGACCAAAAATGTCATGTATTACTAATTTATTAACATTAAAGGAAATTATAGAAATAATGCTCATTTTTGATTAAGGCTATCAAATAACGAATACATTGTCGTTTTGAATATTTTAAAATGTGTGCTAATTTTGGTTATTCAACTTAAATTTAAAAAAGTAAATAATGAACTTACTAACTAAAACGTCGTCTTGTTGAAACAAATGTTGATCGAATAAGTGTACGATTGAAGAAGTTGGAGAGTGTGAATCTGCTGAATGCCTCATGAGTAAAGGCTTATTATTATTGCTGTATGAAATCTCAAACTTCGATACTCGACTGAAAGTTGTTCTACAGTACGATACTTATTAGCTAAGTTGTGGTGACCAGGACATCGGATGCTACGGTTTTGTACAATATTACTATGTTCTTTGTTAAAGTATCAAAAACAGTCGTTTCTAGGCTATAGTGAAAGTATACAAAATTGTTCTCTATGTCAATGATAATAAAGTTAAAGCTAAATATATTTTTATTAAGACAATTGGCACTCCTGTTATAAAAGTACTGTACTGTTTGCATCCTATGATACGGGTCGTCAAACATAAGCTAGCTTTTGGGGCTAGACAAGATGTTTTGTGATGGTTTGACAATTGAATAAAATTGCTAATAGAATTCTTAAATAATTGACTCAATTAACAATGCTTGAATCAATTGATAATTGTAGGAATGACAACTGCAGTTGGTCGCTTCCGCGCCTTTTCACAGTACGTGTAAAACATCACGTGCGTCAAATTTCTTTGTCACAATTTTTTTTAATATTTATGGCTTGGCAACTAGGCCTTTAAGCCAGACAATTTTGTTTTAGTAAATTCTAAAAGACCATGCACTAAAGTGGTCTCTTTAAATAATGTTTTTTTGTTATTTATTCTATATACGTATACCATAGACACATATTTGAATCGTTTTCATGCTGTTCGAAAATTTAAAACAATCTGTCTTGTCTATGCCCTTTTGATACAATGTAGCTCGTACATAACTTAAAAGATACTTTGGTTAGTTAAGTTTAAAAGTTACTAGAAGTGAATATAGTTTGTGATGGAGTGTATAACGGTGTTGTTGGAATACGGCTCGATGGTAAATGTTGCTTGCGTTGCTCGTTTAATGGATATAGCTATCGTTGGTATTTGCAATATTATTATGAATTAGAAAAACAAATCAAAGGAATCCACAAATATGTTGAGTTTTGTAACTCGCTGTGACAGCGTAACTTCGTTTGCGTTGTCGTGGGGGGATGTATTTGTTAGTGCAATGAAACGGCGGCAGCAAAAAAAAAACTCGACCAGTGTCATTCATGTGTTTAGTACTTTTTACTTGACGCTCCAACAGACAGACTGACAAAAAATTTAATGGTTGTCCTCATTTTTGGAATTTGCTGGTTCGAATTAGACTCCCTCAATTTTTCTCTTTTGAATTTGTTGTACAAACTTGACCCCTGTGCGGATTTATTATATTATAGATTTTTATTTCAAAGTGACTCGATAATTATTTGTCAATGTAGTGCGGTTATTTATTATCTACTTTTGAGTGAATTCAGACATGCTCTGTTCACAATACTTGTTACATTGTCATTCTCTTGAGAATGATATTTTATAATTTATTTATTCACCTGATCCATTCTACTGTTATGAAACCAAAACGTAAGATTTTTGATACTGAGCCAGTTTCATTTTGAACTTCGCTTGGCTTTTTGGATGAGTTTATGTGAGTGTGCAAGTTGTTATATTTTTTTATTCTGTAATATCTGCGATCTATTGATACATTCATAACATAATAATTTCTAACATTCAATTTATTAGAGTGACATTATTTGTTTTGAAATAACTGTACTAAAAAAGTCGGAGTGATTCTTAGTTAACTGAAAAACTTCAACCAAAAATTGATCCTTGAGTAGCTATAGCAACCTATCAGTATGTTAATAGTAATTTATGAAGAGGGATGAGTTTTTCGAAAAATCCACTTTTTGACTGAATCGCTTTTATACACTTATGGTCGATTATAAAGTTACACCGAATCTTCCGATTCATAAAATACCATTGGTAGGTACTCTAGAACCACTTCGCTTTTCAATTTTGTTCGAAAAATGTCTATTATCACACTCGCATATACATAGCTCGAAATATGCATATGCAATTATAAGAATGTTATAACTACGGAATGATGTTAATGTAAGAGTTTAACGGAGTAAGGATAGTATTCTAGTTGAAGGCAGTACTTAGATAAATTAATATAAAAATAGGATTTGTAAGAGCCTCGGTAAAGTTAAGACGGTTTGAGGTGCTTGTCAACACAACGGAGATTTGATAGGGCTGTTTCTTAATTTTATTCTTGTTTTTTTCACAGTGTCTCCTTATTAAAATATTTTCATAAAATCTTTGCAAGATTAATGATTGGTATAAATATTTAAAATGTTTTTAAATCATCATTCAATTTTTATATGATCGTTATATTTTAAATGAAACGTAAATTAAAACGGTCGGCTATAATAATTTTAAAAGTTCATTTTTGACCTGTTAATCTCCGCTTTGTTCTACAAGCGTCGGTGTGTTTTATTTATTTGCCAGTGTTAATGATTTTGAAGGTTAAGAGTGGCTCAAAATTTGTTGAGTTGTCATCGTAGTAGACGAAGGGTCTACAATTGAAGATTTGACGCTTTATCCCCTACAATGACAACTCACAGAGAAATAGTATCGAAACGCGAACAGGAGGAGTGTATGTTACCGCGCACGAAAAATTCTAAACGGAAATGAATATCAGAAAATTTAATGATAGTAATAGAAAAAATATAAGTTAGATAAGCCGGGAAATATATATATAGGAGAATTATTGGATAGTTAAATTAATTAACTCTTTGAACGGTCCAATTTGGCGTATGTGCAGTATTTGACATTAAAATACTGAGATTCTCACTTAAGGCATTCATTTTTATTCATAACATTTGGATGATGTCAAGCCAAAAATTCGGATAGGAGACTATGGAAAGGCTTTTAGTGATTAAGCCTTTCATTAATTTTATATTATGTAGGTTAATTTATGCCTCATTGAAAATGTAACTTAAAATATGTATGAGGTGACATTTGATACATCATCAATCAAAATTAACGTTAAAAAGATTGAAGTCTCTTATTTTTCTAATTGTAACACAGGTGAGAGAAACTATAATAATTAATTTAATTATTATGATTGATTTTGACTTGACATGGTCCAATATGGAATGTATTTTGATAAAGTTATCATTGTTTAATAGGTAATTGTTATTAATCATGTCCATTATAAAGACAAGAGTAAATCACCCACATTTTGCACTTTTGCCAATGTTAAAACACATTCTTCCCCAATTCGAAAATGTAATGCAACAAGATACCGGTGATGGTCGTTTCCCCAAATCTAGAATGAATGAATCCCAATATAGAATGTGGACAAAATCATAAAGCTTCATTTACTCCGTACACAATAACATGACTCGCAGGGTTACCAACAATCAAAAATATTTACACTTAAAGCTGGAGTCAAAAACACCTAAAATTCGAACAAAAATTAAGTATAATTTATGTTCAGTAATAATCAATATTTATAACATGATATTAGGTGATGTTAATTTATAAAACTAAGTAACCCTGCATGTCAAGTTATCGTGAACGGTGAATACTTAACGGCTGTATCTATATTATCTATGGTTCAATGTTACAAAAAAATTAAATTTCTACAACTATAGTTGGATATTTGGTAGTTGTTTATTTGAATGGGGAAACATTGATGATAGTCCATGGAAAACTTAAATTAGCTGTTTTCGTATGATAACTGCATATTAAGTAGCATTCACACGATCAGAGTATGCTCGGTCAGAGTGAATTCGTATGAAATAATTTTGTATGAGTGTATATATGGTAGCAGTTACACTCATTTTTGTTCTAAGTTTTATCAATCTGTTCTTTATTTCAAGTAGATTTTCAAGATTAATGATGTCAGACAACATTTCTTTACATAATATTATAGTAGTAGATTCGTAAAAGTTGAGTTCCGGTCTGAGATTACTCTGATCAGAAGCCACTGTCCGAGTGATTCAGATTGTTAATTTGCCACAATACAAATACTATCAGAGTGTACTCGGACGAAGAACACTCTGATCGCGTCAAGTGGCACTATGCAGCAGTCATAGTTTTGCGAGGTATAACACTATTGTCTTTATTACTTTACGAGATTATTTAATATGTGCCAGTTTCCACTATGTTCATTGTGTTGCCATTATTCCTTAATATTAGGATGACTTCCATAATGGTCTTGTCTACCACAATACTTCCTAATCATTCTCTCCATGTTTGAATATGAACCTCATTTTGTGTAGCGTAGCCATTATTTTAATATATAAATTCAAAACTTAACATCGACTTATATACATAAGTGTATTTTAGTCTTTTTAAATTTTGCTACGAATTTGATATTTAAATACTCTGCACTAAATTGATCAGATATATATGTATAACAAAATATTTTTTCTTTAATCCACGCCGAACTTAGTGATCTCTATTGATTAGCAACAGAAGGCTGCCCAGTAACTGGTTTTTATCTAAAATACTTCTACTGCACGCCCATCTCTTGCTAGTTAAGAGTGGTCCCAAAGTTTGGCGAGTAATGAAGTTTCAGAAAAATATAGTACAGGTTATTATTTTATGCTCGTCTTACAGCGAAAATCATAGAAACATGTTATTAAATAAAATTGATTTTATGTTTTAATGCACTGACCACTTTGCTCATTGTATTTATTTAAAATTACAAGTTTTTGACGTTTTTTTAAATATTTAATAGAATTAAATGGAAACTCTTATTTCTCGACAATATTTAGTAAATTTATTCATATTTGACGAGTTAACAGTAATCATGATTTTAGATTATGCATTCGTTCTCAGCCTTTTTGATGATTTCCCCAAAAGACAGTTGTCAAAATTCACGTGTTTTATACATTGTTGTGCTTAATTTGTATAATAATGTAATATAAATATTATTTTATGTTTCGTTATTTATTTTAAACCGGTATGAATTACCAAAGGAATTAGCTATGTTGTAGTGTTTTAGAATATTTTTAACCAACGTTTTCATATTTTTTTAGTTCACACTCATTAGCCTGAAGCAAGTGAAGCAGAAATAAAATCCACATTTCTATTGTTTCGATGAACGAGATTTTATCTCAAAAATACGATTTTTAATATTATTATATATTATTTACCTAAATTAAACTTGTGTTATCGATAATGTGTAACGGCTAACTCTGGTGCAGATCTCAGAGTATACAACGGAAATTTAGTCATGAAATTTACCTTACCTGTGTTCTAGTGAAGTAACTTAGTTCACTAGACCAGAGTAGCAACTAAAATATTCTGAAGTTAGCTAAATAATAATAGAAAAAAATTTAAAACAAGAATTGTTTGTTTTAATCAAATCTCGTTCATCTCAACCAATAATGTGAGAATCAAAAGGCCATGTATCAAAAATGGTAAATTTGTCACGGACTAATGAATGAAACTTTAATATCGTCGCTCGCCCAATCGTAATCATCATCTCCTAGAATTCTCATTGCACCGAATTTAAACAATAAAAGCCATTACTCATTAATTTAAACGTTATTTTTATAAGCTTTTTTACGTTTGTAAAGATCATGTAGGGGAAACTACCATTGTTGCTCCCTCCCTGTGGTTGGCACTTCATTTATTTTATATCTATAAACATCTTAATATTTTTTATTTAGTATACCCATAGAATATCATTATTAAATTATATTATATTTTGTTATTAATAACAAAATATACATAAAAATACACAAATATAAAAAAATACATTAAAACAATAGTCTTTATAATTGAAGACATGAATGGATGAAGGCGATAAGTCGCATAATTGCAATTCTGAGTAAATCGAGATAAACGTTTTACTTTCATTTTAAACTGAACTGAACATAACACCTTTTCAACTCTTTATTTTTTAAATATGTCTTATATTTTGGTCTAAGGTCTGTAGTTATTTGGTATCGACTTATAACCTTCATCTACGCAAAAAAACCAAAAAAAACGAATATGCGACATATCACCTTCATCCACTCACGTCTTCAATTATAATAATGTTATTTTTGAGTATTGTTTGACAAAAAAGTTATACTAAAAAAACTGTACAAAACATTTTTTTTATAAAATAAAATACACGTAGACAATATTCTTTTATAAAAAGTGACCCATCCAAAATACAATATTTAATAATAATAAAAATATATATAAAATATTATAGTCCGCCGGAAGCGGGGCCTTGTTTTTCTTATCATTGTCTCTTTCTTTTCTTTTACCATACATCACATACATTTTTGCCACACCACACATCACCATATCATCCTTCACACAATCCACAATCCGTTTTTCTTATCATTGTATGGTTAGAAAATAAAAATACACGATAACCTAATATTTTGAATAAATTGAGAGGGTTCCAACAATGGTACAATTTACTCTATTTGTTTATA
Organism: Dendrolimus punctatus; assembly: GCA_012273795.1. Taxonomy (NCBI): domain Eukaryota; kingdom Metazoa; phylum Arthropoda; class Insecta; order Lepidoptera; family Lasiocampidae; genus Dendrolimus; species Dendrolimus punctatus. The sequence continues at coordinate 394,418 of CM022537.1, forward strand.
TGTTTTTAGATACGGTTTAGATGCGTGTGCGCATGCTTTATATTTTTAACTTCGATGATCTAACAATATATTCATTTGAATAAGTTTCATAATTCATGGTTGAATGTACCGATTATAATTAAATATTAATTCATGATCTTCTGAATGATTTAAACGTTACATTTTAATTGCACATAGTTCATATACAGATACCTAAGTAACGATTTATAACGTCATAATTGATTTTGTCACCACTTTAAGTTTTTATTAAATGAGTGCTCTTAAACGCAGTGCGCTCGCTGCGTGCACAATATATCGCTGTTTGGATGAACGGGGTAACTTCTAAAATTACAATCAGTACAATTAATTAAAGTGTTTGTATAATTTTATAACAATAGTAACTTTGATGCATAGATGAAGTTAACCATAAGAATAAAAAATATTGTGGTCGAAAACTTTATATCGTTCGTCTAGCACATTTTTTTGAGTTACCCTGTTCATATAGACCAAAGATATAAGAGGGAACAAAGCGCTCGAAATGTTGCTTCATCGTGGTAAAGTACCGCATCGCACTGTCAATTCCTAACTTATAAGTCGCGCGCGAAATGTTTGCCGATGATCACTCCTGCTTCCAACCACCGTGATCCGCGCTTCTCTAATTGGCTAGTCGTTTGACCATATATATTTATATATAATCAAAAATAGCGTGCATTAAAAATCCTAGTCTTATTTTTAAACCCTTAAAAGGGGCCAAATTTAATATTTTTGTCCATAATTGGACAGCTGTCATCACAATTTGCGACCACCAAAACCAAGAGAATTATATCGTCTCTTTTATTCTAATACAAATTATGTGGTTAGAGGGAGAAAGCATCAGTTCAGCGTTCGTTTCAATTATCTGTAGTTGACCACAAATTTGTGGTGCTTCCCAATGAGCCGTGTGACAGTTCGGCAACAAATTTGTGTGGTTCCGTCTTGAAAGTTAAATACCATTTTAAACAATAATAATAAATTGACGTAATGTATGCTAAAGTTATGACCTCATATCATGCTATGCTAATACAAAATGTAAGAGAGATTAAAACCACAAACTAGAATGACGGTCCTGGAAGTGGTAGGTGGGGGTGGTCATCGGCAACACTTGCACGCGGGTTACATATGGTACAAAATGGTGCAGATGACGCGCGTCACGTCTACACAAAAATACAAAACTGAATTAGGAAATATGTCTTATGATACGATAAAAACCTCCGCTATATAAATTAGTAACACCAATAGTTTAATGGTTAGTTGAATAGTGATAATGAGAGCCCCCTAGATCATGTTTCAAGTAGCATTTGTATTAATTAGAAATTGTCGTTTTATATATAATATATATAAATAAAATTGAATGGAGCTAATTGATAACAACAATGGCGATGTTTCGTCGAATCTCCAAAAGTTTAGTAGTTATATTAAATTTTCTATTTTAATATATTATTAAAGGTTAAGTAGGGAGGTGTGCTGTGAACACATTGTATGTAAATATGTCCGAATGCGTGAATCGTGTACTCATTATATTAGATCAATCAATTTAATACTATGTATTCCAATATATTTTCTATTATTATCTTTATGACTGAGTTATGAAACCCGGCTCTTTATTTATAGTATTGAACAAATTGTCTGAAATCAGTTGTGTAAATTATTATTATTTTTTGTTGCTTAGTACCTAATTATTTTCTATGTATTTATATCAGTCGCCGAGCTAATGATGATAGGCAATTTGTACAGTGGTGTTTTGTATGATACCGGCGTATGCGCGCCACTTGTCACTCGCACGGTCCTAAAGCCGGTTCCACTCTTACTCCTGGTTTAAATTTGACATAACTTCATAATGTCAATTTTCTACCACTAGTAAACGGTATTGGTATGATCTTAAACTTTAGTGACTAGAATGCTACATAACACTGTTTTTTCAGTCTTCTGCTGCGAATATAGTTGCAAGTGCGCGCCGCGGCGGTATACATAAGTTATTTGAATACGGCTGCGGCCCGCCCGCAACTTACTGAATTACGCCTAGTTGAATATGAAATGTTTTAAAATGTGTTACAGCATTTGAGAATATTTAATGATGTTGTATATAGTTTATATTTTGTTTTTGTAAAAGGACCCTTGTACATATGCTCGAAGTAGTATCGAATATCGTTGAATCATTTTGCCCACTTCGCCTCGTACGTGTGTGGACACACGTCTTAAAGAAACCACTCGTAATATTTTGTACAGTTGTTTGTTAAGCGAGATTTGTAGTTGAACGAATTATTTTAGGTATTTCGTTTTTGACCTTCTTTTTGTTATTGTGAATTTGTCAATTTTTTTAGGTAATCGGGATGGTACTGTAAATAGTCGTCACCATTTTGTCATATATTAGTTTTAAGCGAACGAATCTGATGGTTAATGTGGAAATTAAATTTTCTAAATGGAGCAATCATTAGAGATTCGTAAAACAAAAATTAGCGTAATACTTGATATTAATATAACTTTATAAATAACTGTGAAAATAGGTAATAATAATTATGAATAAAATATTACATATTTAAAAGCAATGTTTTATTTCCTCATCTTTACACATAAAAATATGTCCAACCATACAATCAGTAAACATAACATAAACATTTCTTACTTTAAATAAAAATTATAATTTTGTATTGCATTTAAAATAAATTACTCGAATTATCTTCGAATTTATATATAATTATAAGAAAATACTCTAAACAATTTGACACCTTTCTTTTTTCTATATATTCTATTATTTTTTCTTATAGTATAAAATATCCTTACTCTTATAAATAATGTTTTTAAATAGTCTAAGGGAAAACAAGGGCAAGGCAATTCAAAGGTGCAACTACGCAACTCTTCCAATAACTGATGCCCTATACTTATTATTTGGGTGTCTGGCATGAAGAACTCTTTGAACTTAGTCTCAAGCAACACCAGGAACTCTGTAAAACTGTCAGGTGGGGGTGTGATGTTCTTAGTTTCGGAATCTACAGAGACCCTGCGAGACTGGCTGATGTCATACTTATTGCTCTCATCTTGGTGATATTTTACATAGCTCTTAAATTTCTCACAGGAGTGTCTCTTTATACATTGCATATAGCAGTATCCACAAACATAAACAAAGGCATTTTTTCAGGCAACTCTATTCTGTAGTCAGTTGTGTATACTTCCAAGGGTTTATGCATACGATTATTCAAGTCTACCCATTGCAACTCCTTCAAAATGTACTTTGACAACCCTTCATTGCAATCATCGCTGTCACTACCTCTAGGCCTTTTCATCAAGTTAAAAACGAAACCACGGACAAAACGCCGGTTCAACTGGTGAGGTGTACACTCATCTCGTCCACCTTTCGCTTTTTGAAAGAAATTATTCAGACTAGAATGACTCAAACGATTAGTAAGTAAATACTTAACACCTAAATTGTTTAGCTCTCTGTATAGTTGTAAACAGACTTTATGGTTATCTGGAAACTCTCAATAAATTTCATATTTTCAGTTACATCTATGCCGTCAACTTTTCTAACGACTTTCAAGTTTTGAAATAAGTCAACATTTGCTTCATAAATTCGCTCTGGTACTTTTTGTTGCAGTAAGCATTTCTAAATTGAGCCTCGGAATGCCTACATGTAGCATTCAACATGTCACAGAGATTATTTAATTTTTTGAAAAAATCCAAAGAGTCACAACCGTTTACAGAGATTTCATTTTTAAAATGAAAGTTGCATGATTTCATATTGTTCCTTACCACTTTGAGCAATTGCGATGAGTCATAGATGTAGTAAATATCTCTACCATTTATTGTAAAGTAAGTTTTCTCTGGTGAGACCATCCTAGTTTCAGATGTAAATAAAAATTCAGATCTTGGATCAGAGACAAATGTTCTTATATCTAAGCCCAAATCTATAAGAGTTTCAATGACTTCATCTATCCACATTGAAATTTCAGGAAAATTATCGTATTCATAAATGAAGGAGTAGGCTATGGGTTGTTTCCAATCGACTAATATGCCCTGCACCATTAGTACTATTGCATATTTCGCTGGCTCGGCAATCTGCAAGCCATCTACATCATGGAATCCAATAATTCTGTCAAATTTGATGTCGTAATACAAGTTTGGCTTCAAGAACAAACTAGCAGTGGAAAAACTGCAGATCTTTTCCTCGCCAGTCATATTCATGATCTTACATTTCAATGCTGTTAACAAATTATCATTTAACTTTGTTGTTTTTGGAAGTAAATAGTACTTTAATATATTTTTTGATGGAAGACCCAAAATATCCTTCAACAGGTTGTAACTACTACTGAATAATACAAATAGAGAGCAAACTGAATGAGATTTTGTTTTTTATCATTAGAAATCTTACATTTTATAATTTGACACAAACTTTCAGGTAGGAATTTGGTGCTTAAGTTTAAAAACGTCTGCTTTTCATCTGGGGTATTTTTATCAATCTTTTTAATAGACAAATTTGGAATTTTACTTATTTTTTGTGCTATATCTTCCATGGTTTGGGTGGCTTTTGATACTGTCATGACACTTTCGCAAAAGTCAGATATATCAGGACACAAATCACTATTTTCAGACATATCTGTATGAGCGTCCTCTTCATCCAGGCCTTCATCTGTACTCTTGATTTCCACATCGAGCAAGTCCTCAGGCCGAGGAACATAACTGTTGTAATTCATTTGTGTATTTTTTGAATTCAAACATAGAGTTGGGTATGCATCTCTAGTAAGAAATTTTCTGCTATCACCACTTTGTGAATTTTTTATAAATTTTCTTTCAAAATGCATTTCACATATTCTGTGGTTGCTCCTTGTCTTTGTGCATTCCAGTTTCTCTAATAAATCTAGTCTGTCTACTGCCTGGAGCCACTCAAAGCGCCTGAAAATAAAAATTGAAATGCTTGGTGTATTTCTTGTAATTCACAAAGGCGAATGGGCTTCACTTGTTGTAAATGTGTACTTCAATGTTGGTGAAACCAAAAGAGAGTATTTTATTTATTTATATTTATATTATTTTATTTGGGGGGCTAACAGCTATCATTAATAATAACTAAAAATAAGATAGATTTAGAGAAGCTATTAATCTTCCACATTTATTATTGGATACTTGCAACTTATCATTCAGTCAGGTATGCAGACTATTGCTATATGCACATTCAATACAATCAATGTAATAGTAATAATAATGGCGGTTTCTGTGGTTGAGTGGGCTAGTCATAGCTGGCTGAACTCATTGTAACACAGAAGTTCCAGGTTCGAATTCTGGCATGGTAATTTCAGAAACAAATTTTCTGTTATTTACTATGTCTGGGTGTCTGGGATCAGCCTGAGTGGTCTATTGTATATAACACTTTTTTGAAGGCTTATAGGATTTTATATATTTTTCATTTTCAGTACAATTTTTTACTGATCAATACTAAATTTTATGTAATAAAATGTGTCATACTTTTTATCCTGAGAATCCCACAATTTGAAGTTGTTCAGATGCGCTTTAGTGCATTACTAATTTTAATTAGTTCATTTCGACATAGTTTCACTAAAATGATGGCTTAAACTCATTTTCAAATACTGTTATTTTGTGTCCCCCAAATTTCAGTTCAGGCATAGAAGTCGTGGGCAAATCCTAGTTTGACATAAAAGCGGCAACATCAGCCAACTAGCAGCATTCTTTTAGATTAGATAAATCAGACCATTATCCACTTAAAATAAACATTTATTAACATGCTGAACCATCAAAAACACATATACATAAGTTGGATATGGGGCATCTTAGAATCTGTCCTAATTTGCCTCATAAATTTTGTCTAATACTGCCATAATCCTACTGTGACAGGAAATTTAAGTATCTCATTGAGAAGTTACATTATTGTAATTTGATAATGAAGTAGAAAAATAGGCTATTTTAACTAGTAAATATATAAAAGTACCTATAGTATGTCTTAGACAAGACTTTTACAAACAAACACCAAGCAAGCCAAAATATTAGCAAAATTAATGAATTTACAGGGTAGATTGAGGTTAAGTATACACAGACACAGCAAGATATGATTAGTAATGATAGGATTTAGGATCTATGGTTATATGAACTTAATAACAGAAAATTTTATTATTAATTTTAAGGATGTCCTGAACTAATGCACCCCTCTTTCCCCTATGTAAATCGCACTTAAGAATAATCACAACAAACATGTAAAGCTGAACAAGTATCCAGAAAAGCAGTTACAATACTTACTACAGAATACAAGGGAGGTAGTATATGGAAAGTAATTCAAGGAAAAATGAATTAATGCGGGTAAGGAGCAGTAAATAAAACAAAGAGGTATATTAAATGGTTTAAACATAAAGAACTCAATACAAAAAAGGATATTGGGAAACAAACAAAAATTACCTTTGGGGTTCGCTAGGATACGAAAAAAAAGACACTCGTTTATCTACATAAGAACAGCGTCTACATACTGAACATGATTTTCCAACCATTTTACGGTTCGGAATCCAGGTTAGGTGGTCCCCTTTGTTATTGCCTGCTACTTTCTGTTTAAAAACATTTCAGATCTAGCGTTGCCTCAATTTACTGTAAAGTCACAAAGAATAATATCTGAAACAATAAAAACTGAACGCATAGCGCAACAAATTACGATTTTCTTTGACATCAATTCAATTTTGATTATATTGTATAGATTAAAATAGACGTCAAACATACAGATCGTCAGAAAAACTCGTAAATTATTTTTTTGTCAGGATTATGAAAATTAATGATGAACCGTAGTTTAAAATATTTAATTGAAAATATAGTTTTGTTTTATTTGAAATGGCTCAATGAAAAAAAAAGCTATAAATAAAGCTGAAATACATTGAACCAGTCACTGACTTTTAAATTCGAAGGAAATCAGTAACTGTATCAATGTAAATTAGCCATAAATGCTATGGCATCCCACCACCCACGTGACATTGACAACTTCTTTGTAGCTGTCAATGCTTAGAAAAAGTAAAAAAAATCAAAATGACAAACAACCAGGAAAGGGAGTTATTTATGCTTTCTACAATTCATAACAAAATAATGTGAAATTGTAAATGGATACTATAGAAATTAGATCATTGTTTGTGTAATTATTATCTAACCAACTTCCCAATAAATTGAGGCTTATTTTCTTTGTTAAAAGTCTTGTGTAAAACGTCGCTAATGACGATGAAAATAAACGAGAAGAATTTATGTGCTTTCGCGTGTTCCGCGACTCCAGTAGACCGAGATGGGTGGCTCGATATGCGGGGCGAAGTGGGCAAGAGTTATCAGCGACGTTGGTTTATGCTTAAAGGAAACCTCCTGTTCTATTTCGACAAAAAAGGAGACAAAGAGCCTTTGGGCGTGATAATACTCGAAGGGTGTACTATTGGTAAGGACTTGAGTATTAGTTCAGAAGGAACCGAACATTGAGTGATTAAAATATTTTATAGTTCTTTTATTCATTATATCAGGTGTTTTCTCTTAATTCTTTATATTTTTGTTATTTATAGAACTAACCGAAGAAGAAGCTTATAGTTTCAAAATAGTCTTCCAATGTGAGAACGGACGTACATACTACTTCTGCACGAACTCCCAAGCTTCTATGGAAGCATGGATGAAGGCACTTGCATGTGCTAGTTATGACTATATGAAGCTCATGGTGGCAGAATTACAGAGGCAGTTGGATGATGCGCAAGGTAATTTGGAGTGGGTGCGATATGGATTTAGGGCACCTTTATTTTAAGTAATGAGAGGTGTGTAGGGTGGTGGAGGGGGTTACATTTACAAAAATATTAATATGTCACGAACTATACATTTTATTGACATAGTAGTTGCAGAAAGGGTAAGTATTCCTTTCTATCCTATCTATACCCCACCCTTTGGAGTAATTTGCTAATTTCTATAATTAGCAAATATAGTGATAATAAATTTGATACAATTGGTCCAGAGAATAATAATTAATATATTAGTAATTTTATTGTGAGATATATATATTTATTATCAACAGGATAGGTAACTGAACTTTACATATTATTATATCAAATAGCTTGAGAGAGGCCTCTGTGACAGGATAACTGGGAAACAGGTTTAATTGGATACCAATTAATGTATGAAATTATATTAAAGTGAAAATGTATAACATGCAGTAATAAATAAAGTATTCTGTTTTGATAATATTTAGTATCGTGTTACATGTTCATGTGGATGAACCCTTAACTCACATCGTTTGCTTCACACTATACGGTTCATCGATCTTCCATGATGATCATTGATGTTGTAACATCGCACAAACCAATAAAGGGTCCTCGGACATACCAGTGTCGTCTTTTGGTGCTCCATCGCAGAGAAGTCCAGACTTTAATATTAAGTTATAATTAAGTACCTAATTGTAATTAATTAATAAATGAATTAAAATATATCCTATTTTTTAAAACATCCGACGGCCAAAGAAAGTAACTATCGAAACAGAATACTTTACTAAACAAATATGTTTATGATTTTCTGCTAAGTAGCTGAATCCTGGAGCCAGGTTTTTCTAACATGATATGACACCATAGGTGAACTAACAAAGTTGTAGTTTTTTATGATGAATTATCTGCACATCTATCTGATTGTTTTGTGGAGTCCAAAGAGTGCCATTGAGTTAATTGTTAAATTAAAAATTAAAATAATTGAATTGCCAGCCGAGGCGGCCGCGGAAGCTGCTGCATTAGTCACAGTAACACCACCCGAGGATGAACCCAAAGTGCCACCACGAGGGCAGAGGTATAATCCTTTTAATAGAGTCACAGAAGGTGAAGGAAAAGCTGTCCAGGGTAGTAGGCATCGTGAGTACCAAGTTGCCATTATATCAAAATTAGACTACAATGGGTGTTAGATATTCCCAATAAATAAATTAGTAATTGGCTATGATTTTAAAACCAATGCTTACTCTGTGTTCAAACAAATGGTAGTTTTTAGAATTTTTGTCTGTCCGAAAATTTGTTTTGAATTTGCTGCAAAAATATTCGGTAGATAAATAGATTTCAATGAAAGTAACAGGGAATAACAGGAATATCAAAAAAATTTAGATATATTTAATTTTTTAACTTAACAATATTTATCCTCATCAGCCACTCGCAGTCCACTGCGTATGTAGGCACCCAACTGTCTGGGCTCCTCCTTGTGGTATGAGGTTCTTGTAGTAAATAGTGGACTGTTCTAATTGTATGAGCTTTATTCGACAACATGATATGTATTGTGACATATGAAATGTTGTATGGTTTATAGTATGTGTAGGGGCCATCAGATGGTGTAAGACTAAGTCCAGTGCTGGTGGACTCCCTTCTTAGCAGAGCAGAACGGTTGAGCTCCGTGACCAACAGTTTGTGTCACATTATATATCATTCAGTGACCATGCAGAGGTTGTCTGCGAGGATTGAGACTACCTAGATTACATGAGTTACATTTACCTACATCTGGAATCAATTTAGAACTTATCTATTCTATAGGCCATGGATTATGCCACAGAAATGACTGGCTATTGCCACTTCAGCCTAATAATTTTATAAGCTGAGTCACTTATCCCCGCAAATTGCTAATGCGCTGGAACCTTGTCAAATTAACATTCACGTGACGTCATCCGCAACTCGATATGTACGCGTACTCGCCGGCCAACGATGCTAACAGTACTGAGTGTTCGGCTACGGTTACGTCACCAAAATGGCGGCCAGGCGCAATAGCTATTTGCGGGGATAATACCTATGAATATACCTATTTCGGACTTTATTCATAAGAGAGGCCATGAGTATTTACTACCTTTATTTTATGTACACAAAAGTTAAACATAATTTTTTGAATTTCAGATAAAGAAAATATACATCCAGAAATGCCTCGAAAGAATGTGCCTTTTCGTGATATCCACACTGCTTATGGACGCAGTATATTGGCAGACAGAAGTGAGTGGCGAGCGAAGCTGAAACAACGGGAGGAAGCGACAACCAAGCCTCTTATACAACTGTAGTTTCGTTTTGCGGAGTTCCTAAGTCAAATGTGTTTTAGAATCACAGCCTCTCAGTCTTATTCTAAGTGCCGGCTCTGATAGTGACAAGTTACTAATAAGTAATGACGAATTTGATATTACATGACTACTCCATATAGAGAAAATTTAAGTAATATTTACTTAAGTTTTGCGAGTTGTATACATAATAAAACTACGTTTTAACGGTTTTAAGCGCGGTTATTTATTGGATTTTGGTTTATCCGACGTTTCGGCCGCTTTTCAGTGGCCGTGATCACGGACGACAAAGATGACAAATGTCCAACGAGTATTGTTAAAGTTTTATTCGTTACGTCGGATAAACTAAATCAAATAAATTACCGCGCTTAAAACCGTTAAAACGTAGTTTTATTAAATTTAAACAATATTTTTACAAACTGTAATACAAGTAAATGTAAATTACACATGTAATATTACGAATTATATTAGAAACTAAATACAGGTGGCCCCAGAGTGATATTCAAAATAATTTTAGTTACTTTCCAAGAATGGATGAATTCCAAGGATACTTGAATCAGCCCACCTATGTTTTACCTTCTTTTCTAGATTTCGATTTATTAATTTTTTAGGAAATTCGACCAGCTTTAAATTTTTTTATTTTAGCGGAGGCATTATAATTTTATTTTGCGAATTATAAAGACGCATCAACTTTGGTCGTACTATAAGTTTATAAACCACTTGCCAACTGCCAAATTGTTTAGTTTTATTACAAATGACATTACATTTACCAGACAAGTATTGCGATAAAATGATTTTGTATTAAATTACTTGGCTTTAAAATGTTATATTATGAAATAAATATTTATATAAGTATTGTACTATATAATGGGGTATGTCAATTTTTCCTTTAGAAGACATCAAACTGATACCCTGCCTCCTCCCGAGGTTGATGAAATGAACATTCTTATAGTGGAGTTACTCCGCCGCTAAGAATATTTACTCTTGACTTCTTTATCGGTAATGAGTGCTATAGAGATTAATTTATTTTATACAAATATGTGTAGATAGGTGATTAAAATAAGTACAGTGTGCGATATTCTGCCAATCTAGAAGTTTCTCTGCTGAAATCAAACAAACATCTATAGGGAGTATGCCGAGTAGCTTTTAGCTGGCATCACAATAGACGACAAGAGAAACAGGGCAAATAATTAACCATCTTGAGCGGATATTAGACGTTTTATTTATCACTCATTTCTTCATTTAGAATGAATTTAGATAAATAAACCCAAGTGATCCATATATACATAAATTTGAATAATTTAATGACACACAATGACAGTGATCTTTTGTGTCTTTCAACCAAATCGATTCAATTTGGTTGACCCGTCCTAATAGCATAATCTAATCTGTATTAGCAATCATATGAACGTGGCCATCAGCAATATTGTTTTAATTGGATAAAAATATACGAAAAATACGACGATTGAACTTCCCCTATTATAAAACAAATTCTGACGAAGTATATTGTTACGTCCTTTTTTTTTCTATTGCAGGAGTTCAGCAGACAGGCAGACGGCCCACTTGATGGAAAGTGGTTACCATCGCCTATGGACAGTTGCAACACCTAACGTGCTACAAATGCGCTGCTGCTCTCTTAAGGGAGACTGAAACCTGGTCACTAATGCGGGAACACAACTCAAGGGTGTTATGGCGACATACTTTAGACCAGGGGTGGTAGCCATCCAGTCAGGCAAATGCCCTACCACCTGGCAAAGTAGTAGAAGTCCTTGCCTAGTATAAGGTAGGTAAAACATCGCTACATCAATTTTGTTATCTACCCTCTATGTGTGAGGCGATGGTTAAAGGAGGGTATTGGCATCCTTTAGATGCATTATTCGCTGTCAACGTTCATCTCATTCCTTTTATAAAGCAAATAATTGTAATTACTGGCCTGTAATTACTCAATAATTGAGTGTCTGATTTTTTAGTGCGACGATCTGGGTCATATCTCTCTCATACAGTCCACAACGATAGAACCGGAAAACTGAAATCATCAATGAAACAAAACAAGTGTATTACGAAAGTTTATTTAAAAATCTTTGTTATAAACCAACACTTTACAACGTCAACTACAGTACATCGGCTAAATAAATACATCGCAAATGATATTCGTGTTTCAAACAATAATTTAGAGTAACACAATACATTTATGAAGCCGAACGCAAACTAAGAAATTGTCCGTTTATTCCTAAAATTCCGACCAAAAAGGAAGACATTACTGTGAGCTAGGAATTTTTTCCTAGCCGACAGGAATTCGATTTGGCGTCACACAAAAATATTGTTGACTAATTTTGTGTAACGGGAATAAACGGAACACATGTAATATAAGTTATTTGAATTATAGCCGCGTATACTTAACTAGGAGAATGAAAAGCTTGTAATTACAATGCAATCTATTTAGTTTTGGTATTTTTTTTTAAATTTAACGAAACTAGAAAACATTGAGCAATTATATATACGATGTTTACGAAGTCGCATTCCCACAAAATTATGCATATATAAAATGAGGCATACGTTTTATTTGAAAAAGTCCATCTTTGTGACTTAATATTTGATCATTTATTAATAATGTGGACTTGTTAAAAATCGTGTAAATATGTACCAGTAGAAAGCTATTGAGGTTGAATATTTATTTAATACTGATTAGATTATGGTTCTCAAGGCAGCTGCGTAAGAGACTTTTTCTTACAAAATCGTGCAGCTTTGTGTAGCTAAGGGGCCATCCACAAACGTAATCATACGAATTTCAAGATTTTCGACCCGTTCTCGTCACAGCTGGTCACAATCGTGAGACTCCTCCCCTAGAGTGACATCACATATACTGTAATTTTACATCAAAACAGTATTCAATTAAAATAGCGGTTCCGTAATTATTTTTATTTCCATTAAAATTATTTTTTAATAATTAAAGTTGGAAATACAGTGTAAACTCCATGTAACGTCACTCAATTTAACGACAAACTCCTTTAGGCGTCGAAACCTTAGCTTAGGTTGTTTTCCATACAATGATACACTTTATATAGCATTACACCCACTCTTAATGACGACAGCAATTAAGCAATAAAAAGTACCTTTTAAGTTGCCAAAATTAGTAAAAGCTGCGTAACTGTGTACGTTCTTTTATCGCTTTATTATCTTAGCCCGTAATAAACTCGACAACTAGTAGAATCATGTATACCGAAATTCAGAAATAACGTAATTTCTAAGTACTTCACTTTACTTTATCACCAAAATGCAGTCCATTAAGTGTCGTTATATAGAGTTTATACTGTATTTTGGTTTTCGTTAATGGTTCAAATTTCGTGTTTTAAAGCTGAAATATATTAGATTTTGAAATGTGACGTCTCGGAATTTAGGGTCGCTCCCACCCCTTGTCACGGAATATCACACTTGGTCAACGCATTAACGTGTGACGTAATTATGGATGGCCCCTAATATAGTTAGCCATTAATTTTGGAGCAGATGATAAAGGAAAAAATTACCGTTCCTAGCCGAACTATTGTATAATCCTCATGTTCCTCGGTCCATTTGTCTATTTAGTGGTACGGTACATTGATACATCTGAAGGTAATTTTAATAAGAAAACTCGACAAGCAAAATTTTGTGTGACAGCGACTTTAAGTATATTTTGACGCGACGTTTGTGAAACTATACATAACAAATTGGTTAAATACACGTGCGTTGGAAGACAGTTTCAAATGCCCAGTGCTAGTATGGTAACGAGTTAGGTGTCTAGGCATATAAGTCGTGTGGAAAAACTACTAAAACTAAAATATGCCTCTGAAAATTTCAACGCCCCAACAAAGTTCTCACACAGGTGCTCGTGCGGCGTTCTTTTCGAACATTGTATATTGCATTTATGACGTCAAACAAAAAAATAAATGGCAGTCCAATAAAGTACCATTGTATACAGGAGGAGGGATGACAAAATGTGACCTTTTTTATTGCACGAGTTTAACAGAAAGGCTGACAGCCCACTTGATGGAAAGCTGGAAATATCCATCGCTTATGGATATTTGTAGCCCCAAAGATGCTACTAATGTGCTGTCGCTCTCTAAAAGGAGTCTGGAACCTGGCCATTAATGCCGGAACCAAGTTTGTGTAACGGGACAACCAATAAACGGAAGTCCAGACCAGGGTTCGTAGCCATCCAAATGGGCAAATACAAAAAAAAAAAAAAATATAATAATGTGTTTGTGTGTGTGTGCTTTAGTTTTTGTGACGTGACATTAAGTGGGAGAGGGGGGGGGGATTGAGAAAATGTGACACATCGTGACGAGCGGGGGGAGGAGGTGAAAAAGCCATAATTACCGTCACGTACTTTATGAATGGCCCCAAAATATTTGTATGAAAGAATATACTTTCAATACAAATTGGGCATTTACATTACGCCAAGTTTTGTGTTTAGAAAAGAACGCTGTGTGAACACCGGCTTAAACATACACAGACAACTAAATTAAATAGTGTTATTTATTAATTATTATATTAGTGCAACAAAAAAAAATCCTTCAAAAACCTTTACAAGGTTCGAACTTAATAATTCAGTATGTCTGTGTACATAATTAACAACTCAATACGATTGGTTAGAACTAGATTTGAAAGTTATCAAAATCGACGCATGCGCATTACATTTTATCCATTTAGATAGTTTGTGCATGCGTCTTATTTCCAAGATGTCAAATCGTATTCGAACAAACCTGATATATGACATAATATTTAATATACCAATTAACGAATTTTAACATTTCATAATTTTTTTTTACTACATATTTAATTTAATGTTTCATCAATACTGCCGAGAGAATTTCAAAGCTTTATTGGTAAACTAAAAAAAAGCTTATTCTACTCCCTCTTCTGTTATTTTGGAGTCTATTATTTCAGATGTCAAGATGTCAAGGCGATTGTTATATTATTATTTAAATATTAAATAGTGCCCTAGTAATAACAGTATGTGGTTCAATTTAATCTTTAGACACCCAGCCACTCAAAATAATTTATTAGTATGAAATTCATTACATGGCATACTAAAGATACATGTCATTGTAATCTCCGGCGACAAACAGGTAATACAGTCATTAAGTTAATAATCTCTCAAAAACATACAAGTACTACTTTCTAACATTGAGGAACACCATAAAACAATATCGCCAACGATATTTATGTCGCTTCCGTCATTATTTTATGGCGTCCAAGAAGTCAAAACTACAAGATATAGGATTTGAAATGTTTTTGAAATGCAACAATTATGAGGTCAAAACTCTCTGCTACTTAGAATTATCTTTTGTCAAACCTACCGATTTTGGTAGAATTTATTTATCGTCGGTAGAAAATCCTACCGCTAAATAAATACGTCATAGCCTTGAGAAATACTGTTAAACTACACTTTTTTATATTAAATAAGAAGACGTGCAAATAAATAAACGGTTAGGTGTTAGTAGGTGCTTGTTACATTTCAAAAACACAATCGAAGTGAATTAGTCGTATAAATACGAGAAAGTATTTGGTAACAATTGCTTAACGTAAAAAAGGAAAAAAATGATTACAAAAAGGAAGGTAAGTTAGTTTGTTATGTACAGTATTATAATATACAAGTTCCTAAACTAAGCCTTAAGGATTAATCAATCGATATATGTTTTAAAGAATTAAATAATAAACACTTTGCTACAAAAAAGTTAAAATTACATAAACAAAAAAAACAATGCGTATATTTTTTATATATATACAAATTGTATGGTGGGGTGGGAGTTAGAGTCTGGCCACTTTAACATAGATATTGTAGAAAAAACGTATTATTTTTGGTCTTATAATAAAAAATACATAATATTATAACTCTTAAACACTACAATAGTCTAGTCGAGGCAGAAAGAACTACGCACTGACCCAACACTGGTTTTAGATACGCACACAAATCTGTATTGCCGTCTCGCTCGCACAATGGCAGCGATAGAAAGGGATGCCATCACGTGTGCGCGTGAATGAATGAGAAAGATCTAGCGGTAGGCCATTCTTCTTTCTGCTTCACGATCTATAGAAACGATAGACTTTTCAGCTAACGTGAGCTCTCAGAGAAAACTAATATTTTAAAGACATCAAATATGTCCATGTCATTTTATGATTGGGTCTAAAAAACAAAGCACACGTCAACTAACTGAAAATCAATCGTAACATAGTTATTGAAAGTGCTTAATAATAATTTATTTGAGACAATATTATACGTCAAATATACCAATAACATAGCTGGCTAACAGCATTATGCCAATTAGTAGAAAACCTATTACAAAGAAATATTATAATTGAACGAAAAAATGTAAATAATTGTGAAATCAATATTTCTTTTATATAGGAACTCTATGACTACACAATTATTTCAACTATTTTATGATAAAATATTGTTTATAAAATATATTATATATCAAGCTATTTACCGCCTCTAAATTCAATATGACATTAGTATAGTTTTAATGTAAACATTTCAAAATTATTCACACGTCAATTCTTAATCATACGATACAAATGTCAATAATAAATGCGCAAACGCATAAGCTTTGATGATATTTATGTAGTCAGGTAATTTGTAACTTATTATTTATATAAGCCATATACAACCGACTTGAGTCATTCGAATTGGATGGATCAAAATGTGATTACATTCGAGAGGCGTTAAAAAGCTCGAGTGTATACTATAATAATAATAAATCTAAATATATTTTGTGTTGTGTTAAAAGCAGTGGCCAGGTGCTTGGCGTGGTGGGAGCAGTGTTACAATTTACGATCACGATCGCAATTATGTGGTTATGTCCTAAAGTCGATATTATGTCTCGCGTCGGTTACAGTTCGAACATTTTTTTGCGTTCGGCGACCATTCCGACGAGAGGAGCGGCCGTCGCGCGTCCGCTCACCGAGCATCGCTGTTTCGTTTTCAATTCTGAAATGGGAGGGAGTTGATTTCGTTCAGTAACACCGATGAGATAACAGAGCACTCCAGTGCTGTGGTCTTTTGATTAATGCTTTGAAAATACATGATTACATTTATATGTAATCCATTTTTTTATAATCACATTCTGAATGCAATTATGAATAATACTTTTTTACTCTTTTTAATGAGCATATAAACGTCGTATAACTATTATAAATAAGAGAATCATTTCCACAGATGTTGCGTGTATATGTTAAACGCTTATGCCTACAACCTTTATATCGCTTTTGTTAGCTAGAAAAAAAAATAGTTTTGATAATTATGTATGAAATTACGAATAATCGACACTAGCAACATCTAGTGAATAAGATGAAAGTATCAATGCCACACTTAAATGTACAAGGATTGTTATTCCACATATTATCATGTAATATGTAATGTATATAATGCAGATTCCCTATAAGAATTTGTTGGCATCGTGGGAAACACGTAACAAACGAAATCAACTTGAACCTATGAAAATGATAGAAAAAGAACTATTAAAATATTGAGTGATTTTTCACGCAATTTTGACATTTATGCTACATAAGTGAGTTAAATTTGCGAGGCCGCATACAGACAGTCCCAACGTTGGCCAGCGAATAAGTTTAGTTAAGACGTTTCGTCAAACGGGTGGAAGGTTTGATTCATTTAAATTTGTCATCACGCGACATATTGTTGGCGACGGCTAACCAACGACCTTTGGCTTTCGTTGGGCCTGTGTGTACACGACCTAAGAGTAATGTCTTGGCACATGTTTTTACCTGGACGGGCGAGAGCTGCAGGTTTCTTGTGGTCTCTGTCTTCGGGAACTGCATCTTGGCGGGGCGCGCCGGCCTCGCCGCTTCCAACAGCGGACTCGCCCTTGACGATTTCCCCTGAAATATAACAATATTTAAACACTACTTCCATTATAAACGAGCACAAGCGCTAAAAACGCCAAAAATGTGTGCCCAATGCGATATGTGCAAACACCTTAACCGTAAATTGAGAGCGTGCGCAATGAGAAATGTTATATTTTCTACAGAGACTGTGGAATGTAAAACTTAATATTATACTACATTTACAATAGATCAAAGCAAGAAGAAAATATATTTGTAAATAATAAGACTTAAAAATTTAAATTGATGAACTTTTCTTTATTCCTTTTCCAAACACATGACTGGAAATCTAAATAATCTGCAAAATAATATCAATCGTGGCAGTTTATGATAAATGAATATAATTTTTAATTGAACAATCAATTATCGAGGAAACTTATGATTGGCGTAAAATATGCGTTGTGACTTTTACGTAGAAGTCGTATGTCATAACATACTTGGGCACCCGACTAGATTAATTTTATGCATGTTTTACGATTTAATCGGTACAATCTTTTAATTTATCACTGGCAACACAAAATCGAAAAACTTTCGTCCACAGCCGTCCACTGTTCGTTTATTATTGAAGTTGTTATTTTATAACGTTCCGAGCAAACAAACCTAAACTAAGTAAAGTAGGTAAGTAAGTACCTAAAATAGTCACAACCGCTTGTGGATATTTGCAGAGACAAAACCTCGGTGGGACCTTGTAAATAACATCATTATTAGAGAAAAATGATGTAGAGAAACGCGTAATAATTAATTGTGGTAACTTCTAGAAACAAGAGTATCTCGCCAATGGGGAGCTATGAAAGTGAACATGAGGCGAAGTAACTATTTAACCAAACAGTTCCCATTTTATGCCTTAGTTAAAACTTTATTAATTTTTTAAATAAAATACCAGCATTATGTCGCGTTCTGTAAATTAACTGAAAAAAGGGAGAAAAAGCAATTTAAAAAAAAATCGAAAATACAATTGGTAACGGTGATTTGAAATCATTGTCGTACCAACAAGGACCAAAGGTGGTGTTACCTGCATTGTTGTTGGTCCGCTGCCAGGCGGTCGCTAGGTGGCGCAGGTGGGCCCACAGCGGCGCCTCCGCCTTCCCATGCTGTTAGTGCACCCATAATGTACCGACACGCCATAATGCCATATACGTGGGATAGTCAAGTACTACTACATGTGAGATGATCGCGCGAATTGAGCTCTATATGCAGGGAGCTTAAAGGACTTGATTCCAAACATGTAACGAATTCTTTTGACAAATGAAAAAAAATATGAAAAAATACTTAGTCGTTTTTATAATACAATTATTTACTAATATTATTATTTATATGTAATATAATGTTTCCGAATTTATTAGCAGGCAATTAAAAAAAATTACTAAGTAATTTTGTTGCTTGAATCAACGTATAAATCTAGCAAAATATAAACCATAGTTACAAGTCATTGTTTTTAAGCAAAATACTGTCTAAAGAAGCAACTAAACGTTAATGAGAAAATGTTTAACAATGGCATGGAAACTATCCGTAGTTTCAACTTTTCTGCCGCTTGATAAGAAATTTAGTTGCTGTTATAGTAATAACGGTATTAAAATTGTTTTTTAACCAAAGTTTGAAAGAAAATCGTTACATGTTTTATAATAATGAATCCCATATTTATGGTTTGACTATAAATGTAGTAAATGAGATATAAGGGGATAGAGTTTAGTCATTTTAGTACCTAAATGAATTTAACAACGTTACTTAGGCTAATAAGTATTTCCACCATTAGTTTACAGTATTCTAGTAATTCGATATTTTCCTTTTTATGTACATGTTTTAAAAAGTAAATAAACGACATCATCAGCGCTAACTGAAGCGCTTCATTGCGTTGATACAATAGTAATATTAGAGAAAATATATAATTTAAAATAAAAAAGAAAGTCAGATAAATATAACAAAGCATTTGGACTCATTTAAAACTACACTTTCAAAAGCTCAATTTGTGCGATCTAAAATAAAAAAATTAAGTTTACCAAAAATATTTTTTAATAAGATAAGTATTTACAAAGTTCTAGATGATTTTTTTCAAGTTATTAGCTAGTCTCGAAAATTATGAACAAAAGTGAAAAATATTATTTTAATTATTCAATAAAAGTGTTTCTTTGTAGAACATAATGGATGAGGTGTTACGTGATTGTGGACATGCAAGCGTGGAGCCGACTATTGACGATGTACAATTTTGTTGCGCAAATTATGAAAAATGAATAAGTACCTATTTATTTCCAAACTGTATTTTACAGATTACTTATTAAAAAATGCTAAAATTCAGGATTTTACCACCGCTTCTAAAATAATTATAGTCAGTGTAAAAAGAGAAGCAGCAACGCAACAACCTCCGCAGAGACATTGTTAGATAGATATACGTCTGTCTATTTGTCTATGTTAATATTTCACAGCTATTTTTCTCAACAACCATATGTTCCACATTTTGTGCAACTCTGTTTCAGTGTGCATGCATTTTAATTGTCAAGCGTCTGCTTATCAAGACTGATGGATATATACATACATAAACATCTGGCACACGTTCACACATGCAAAAAACCTATGCCATACACAAATGCATACGGTGTTAGTTAGTCGACTTATGCTTTTGTGAATCGATTCAGATAACATATATAGGTACATACAGACCTGAATATAGAATATAAAAAAACCCTATTGCGTAGATTATTAGAAATGATAATTGGTTATGAAATTAATGATCTACATGTACGTATAGTTCGCGAAAGGGTTTTTATGTTTATGGCTTGGGAACTAGGCCTTTAAGCCAGTTCGTGAAGGTCGAAATGGCAATTCTCTAGTGATGTGACGTCACATACCAGGTAGTCGATAACGATTTTTTTTTAATATTTATGTTTTAAATAATATTTACAAACAGCCCTATCCAGTGTTTGATTGACAGGATATTTGTAATCATTATTTTTTCGTTCAACACCAAAAATTTTCGATTTTTGCTTGAATTCTTTTGCTCGAGAATGGATTATTGGGTTTTTATTAACACGTGACAAAAAGGCAGTTAAAGTCGCTTTCAATATATAACTATTATACAAGCAATAACGTGAGGCGTTCCCCCTCCACACCTCGCCTCATACCCCTATTGCCATGACGACTTGTCGAACTATACATGACTGAAGGCATAGAATGTGAGAGTTAAATAATTGCCTAATGTATAAAGACAATGCGATGCGTTAATTCAAAACGCGATATATAAAACAATTATTTGCGCAACCAAACTGTATTATGATAAGCACTATTACTAGCTTAGGCTGTACAAGCGTGTCAAGTGGTAATTGTGTATTATTTAAACTGCGACAAAATCGTTGATACATACCGCAGTACTGTCCTCGTACAACTGCGTGAGTGTGGAAGTATCTGAATTCTTCATTTCGTTCGCTTCCGATATGAGATGTTGGCGGAGTTGTTTGTTTCTGTAATATAGTCACAATTAAACAAATGAATGAATGAATGAATGAAAACTCTTTATTGTTCATCATAAATTAAACCTAGACATTTAATATAAATACATTCATTAAATTCAATATCGCTTATCAATATAGCGATATCTTCCACGCAACCCAGTGAGAGTGAGTTCAAGGAGACATTACAAGCAAAATTACCAAGAGATATATACAGATCTAGCGCCGTGTTTTATTTAATGCTCGATTCCCGTAGTTATGTATATATATATATGTTACTAATCGTTGCCTTACAAGTGGCTAAAATTTGACAACTAGTAATGTTTTTGTACCGATGGTAAGTGAATGGATGGATGGTAAGGTATTGAACCGACCATACATATGTTTTTATCGATAACTCTATGGTCTCTAGTTCCGTACCTTTTTAACATGAATTTAATTAAGAAAGATATTGATTTTTACACATTTATTTTTTAATATTTTGTTTGGTGTGTGTGTGTGTGTATGACATTTTTTATTATGTTGTGTTGAGGTGTACCTTAATATACTTATCTTATAATATTATATTATTAAATCTATCATACAATACTTATTCTAATGTGGAGTATTTCTGTTGCAATGACGTGGTGTAGAGTGCTTGTGCAGTGTGTTGTTTACAATTTTTATTAGTATTTTATTAGTATGGTATAATTTTTTTTTTCTATAACTTATTTATACTTACTAACTTACATAATTCTTAATAACAATCTGTTTAGTCGTTTTCATGTGATGCTCTAACAGACAGAGATAAGAATTAAAAAAAAATATATTTTCGGAATCTGTCTATCCGTCTCAGCCACCTCACACACATTTTTGAACTCTTCTACAAAATTATTAAACATTTATTATTTTAAATTAAATTTCACATTATATAATTGACGCAGAAACTTTTGAAAAATATTATTTCGACCCCAACACCTCTCATTGTAAAATGTGACATAATGTATTGCACCTTGCATCCAGCTGCATGATGTGGTTGTGCGCCTGCGCAAGCTGCGCGGTGGAAGTCGCCAGCCGCTCCTCCAGCGCAGCTGACTCCACGCACTTCACGGAGTACTTCTCCGACAGAGAGAGTATCTCCCGCTTTATCTCTTCCATCTCTTGTCTGGAAACAATTACATTTTATGAAGATATCATATAAAGTCAAATTTTCCTTCATTTGTGAAAATAGTGCCTTGAAAAGGGATGCATTTATTTAAAAATGGATGGAAAGTGACCAGTCAGTCTACCGCCGCTTTCTGAGCAATTTTAATTACTGTTAAATGAGAAAAAGCAGCGCAGCAAATTCCTCATCAAAAATATTTTCACTTCATAATTATTATTATTCGTCAGAAAATTAAACTATGGTTTCCAATGTTATCGTGTTACATACAGCCTTCTAGGCCATGTCGCTGTGATTTTTTTTCAAATTTGACTTAATGTTAGAGATGGAAGTGTTGTAATAAAATAATAATTAGTAGTTAGTAAGATATTAACATGATATTGACTTTCCCATGGCTCCATATAAACCCTCTATAAAAATGGTCATCTGGGCCATTCTGAGGCCCCATGGTCGTTAGAGGAATAATAAAACATAAAAAAAAACAAATCTGGAGGCCTTAGTTATGTCCTTGGCTTATTGTCCTTTCTTGATGCAAAATTACAAAATTTGCGATGTCACTAGGGAGAGAGGAGTCTCACGAATTTCGACAAAGTCGGGAAAAAAAAATGAAATTCGTGTGACGCGTCATTTGTGGACGGCTCCATCCAAGATCACATACAACATTGCGAATCACAAAAAAATTACATAGAGAAAGTAACACATCAAGTCCTCGGTCTATAACGACATGTTTACTCACAGATGCCTCGTGCTGATCTGGCTGAGGTCGGTTGCGTGCGCGCCTCTACTCAGGAACTCCGCCTTGAACTTGTCCACCTCGCGCCTAACTTCGCTCTCGTGGGCCTTCCGCATCGCGTCCAAAGCAGCTAACGTCGCTCGGGTCTCTTCTGCCAACGCTTGTTCCTTGTCCAACCTGAAAAGTGCCATTAGTTTTGTGTGTCTGTAAGTTTTTGTAAGATCTCGAAGAACTACTGTGCAGTTAAATGTTAACAAAAATTCTTTTTTTGAAGTTATACTTCTTTAGGCGCGCTGAGGGTAAATTTTTGCGCGCGCACACCGTCACACGAAAAAGCTACACCATGAAGTTAGCTATAGTCAACATTTTAGTTTTTTAGGATAGCCGAGTGTAGGATGGTGGTTGATCAAGTTGATAGATGGATTGTGAGACATACATACATACATACATATATATATATATATATATATATATATATATATATATATATATATATATATATATATATATATATTAAAGTGGTCAGCAAAATCAAAGGATTTATTTTAATTCTGATTCCAGTGAATTTCTAAAAAAAGTAACTAATTATATCGCTTTTTCTAATACTTGGGTGTGATTGTGGTATTTATTTTTCTAAGTTATTTAGAGTTAACCCAGCTTTTGATTGTATTTTTCAATACGGTCGGTTAAATAATTTATTTATTTTATTTATTTAACCAATTTAAAGAAGTATAACTTCTAACGCGTGTACATAAGTACACACACAGTTTTTTTAATAATGAATAGGTTCGTGTTTTACTGACGTTGTGCCTGATGTCAGGCGGATATGCAGTCTAAGGTGCAACACGCTTACCTAGAAGATACCTGTTCACGCGATACTTAAAAACACCTAGATTACATTCTTCGGGAAAAACAGACGACGGTAAAGAGTCCATTCTTCAGCGGTGCGTATGATGAAAGTACTAGCATTTCGTTTCGTCCGTTTCGTTGGTATTTCCACCATATATCGGTGGCGTGAGTGCGTACGTCTGCTTGTCCGGTGCTTAAATGGTGAGGGAGGAATCAATTTATATAATTCCGCACACTCCCCGAAGTGTATCCTATAGAATACCGACAAACTAGCGACTTTATGTCCATGATTTAGGCTCTGAAGCCTCTCGTCGAATAGTCGGTTATTGCCTATCAGTTTCCTAGCTCTTTCTCCATACTATATTATTAGTTATAAAGAACAGTAGTTGCAGGATACCGATTGTTTCTTAGGTAAAATTTTTGTCAGTGGTATGTATTTTTTCGAACTGCCACAGAAACTTATTTGTTTGGCGTTATTCAAAGTAGTTTGACCGGTGGCCAATTGCTTCAAGATTTTAATATTCAGGAAATCTTAACACATCCAGTGCACGGATTCGAGCAATCATTTAAAAAAAAAAAGGATGTATTATGACGTCAGATAGTTTTTTTTTATAAAGTTGACAGCCCACCTGATGGAAGTGGTTACAGTCGCCTATAGACATTTGCAACATCAAAGATACTACCCATATACTGCCGGCCTCCAAGGACGGACTAAAACCTCACTTTAAGGTTGCTATGGCGGCATACTCTACAGGCCAGATGATGGTGGGGCCCAATTCTACTATTACCATTTTGTTGCGAACGAGACTTTAACTTCAACCATCAAACGTCAACGTCACACGAGTAGGACGTTACATCAATTTTAAAACGACACCTTTGAATACCAACTTCAACCGACGGCTTGTAATCTAACAATAAATATATTAGTTATTCTCAAGAAATTAGCGCCTATGATTTCCCACCGCGAACTCTGGAAGCTCAAACAATGTCATCAAATCGTCGGAAAGTATCATCTCAATCATAGGTTTGCCTGATTTCAGTATTCTGTTAATTTCAGTGGGGTACCAGTGGTAAACCACTCTTTCTTTATATTATTCTTTTTAAAGATTTCGTAGAACATGAATTTGCGACACTATCGCAGTGCAATCCTACTTCTTCGCAACACTAAGATATTGAAATAGCAGAATTTGGCCCCTGGCTGTGAATGATAATGTTCACAAAGAAATGTTGTATATACTGAGGATACTACCTGAGCTGCTCTCTCTCGGCGCGGTGCTTCTCCTCCATTTCCCTGACTATCCGTCGGTGAGAGCTCTCCATGGCCAGGAGACCCTTCTCGCACAGCGCACGCAACTGCTCTATCTCTTGCTGATACCTTGCCCGTAGACCATCGCCATGGGTGTCCGCTGCCACAGCACTCTGCGTATACACAAAATAAAGATAATAATGTAATAATCCGTAGCCTGGCATAATTGGCAAAAACATATCTAGTTTTCAAAATTAAAAAACAAAAAATCTAAATTGTAATATATTTTTTCAAATACTTATTTAATTAAAAATTAATTTCGTTAACATCGGAAGCGATGACAGCTTAAAAAATTGCTTCCAGGTTTCAACTAAGTTAAATAATTATACGCTTGTTTTTACTACCTGATAAGCTGCCCGTAGATTCTCCAACTGGGCAGAATATTCAGAGTCGAGGGCTGCCAGCCTGCGCTGCAACGTTCTCGCGCGCTCCCTGAGGGCTGCGCGCTCGCGCTCGTGCTGCGCCTGCAGCTGCGCGCGCGCACGCCTCGCCGCGGCCAGCGCGCCCGCCTGCTGCGCCAGCGCACACTCGCCGCGCGTGCGTTCCTCGTGCAACCTGTGCCCATTTCAACATTGAACGAAAAATCAAACAAAAAATAGTGTTTCAAAGTATATATCAATTTAGTCGCTAACCTGTCGAGCGCGTCCTGCAGCTGCTTGCAGTGCTGGCAGGGCACCAGCGCTTGCAGAGCCTCGACGCGCCGGCGCAGCGCCTCCACGCGAGCCAGCACACCGCCGTCCGGAGCCAAGGCTCCCCCTTCCGCCTGCTCGCCTTCGCCCGCCAGCTGCCGCTGCACCGCCGCCACGGCCGCCTCCACCCGCTCGAGGCTCTCGCCGATCTTCATCGAGTCTTCACTGTTACCCGAACAGTCACTGGAGAAGAGCGCACGGCACTCGGTCGAGAAGCGCTGAAAGAGATAAACGAACTCCGCTTCCTGCGCGGGGTCGGTCTCCAGGGAGGAGAGGGCGTCCTCCGCGGAGCGGCGCGGCTGCTCCGCATCCTGCGGCGCCGAGGCGCGGTACGTGCCTTCCAGGACGGCCACGCGCGCGTCCACGAGCGCGCGCTGCGCTAGCGCCTCGGCCAGCTGCGCCAGCAGCGCGCGGCTGTCCAGCCCCGGCGAGCCCTCCTTCCGCTTCCGGTCGTCGGCCAGGCACTCGCGGTACCTGGACGCGATGTCGCGCACTGCGGCGTCCATTTCGCAGCGGAGGTGGTCGTGCGCCGCCTGCCACCATAGCTCCAGGTCGGCGCGGTCCTGCGCCGTCAGCGTCAGTCTTCCCTTTCGGGACTCATCCAGCTGCTCCTCGCAGAGCTGCGCCGCCCTGCTCAGCGCCCGCGCCACTTCGGCCTGCACGAGCTCGGCGCCTAATACGTCTCTGGCGGAGGCCCACGCTTCGCGGACGCGAGCCGCCTCGAGGTTCGTCCGGTGTTGTTCGATGTCGCCGTCGTTTGTGTTGTAGCTCAACGATTCACAGGCGAGGGCCGAGCACAATTCGGCGAGCTTCTCTGTCTTATACCTGTCGACGGCTTCGGCGACTTCTCTCTGCGAAACTTTCAAGGCTTCCAAGTCGGCACTGTGTATGATTAGTTCAGACTTCCGTTGATCGCAATTTTCTCTTGATCCATTGACGATATCGATCTTTCTAGAGAGTATTCTGGCTAAATAGTCGAGTGAACTCCTCGCGCTATTACTCCTATGCCCGTCGCCATTTATTTTACGTTTAAGGTTATCTATTAATTGACTAGTTTCGATAATTTCAGACTTTATTAAACGCGCAAAGAATCTGCTTCCATTAGAAGACTCAAGAGCCTCCTGTATCCTGCTCACGAGCACCGCTTCATATGCTAGTTTCTCTGCGAGTATCTCGAGGCTCTTTCTCTGCGTTAATTCACCCGCCTCATACAAAGCCGTCTTTCTTTTAGATATCTCTAGAAGTTTGGTTCTAAGTTGTTCTTCTAGTTGTACCACTACCTGCGCCACACTGTCATTAACTTCATGATCATGCGCTCGGTCGCAGTCGACTACACATTTGTCGAAGCACTCTTGTAATCTTTTACTAACTTCAGTTAGGCACTTCTCCATAGATTTCATACTGTATTTCTTCTCTAAACTTGGTGAGGGTGATCTTCTGGATTTGGCAGCTCGCATTGCACTCATTTGACATAGACACTCGTTGACTTTGTTTCTTGAATGTATTACTACGTTTTCAAGGCTCTGCAATCTGTCCAAAAGATGCCTTTGAGACTGTGTTCCGACTGTAGATGTTTCGGGACTTTCAGTTATTTCAACAGGACTCTCCGTGGATCTGCTTGATTAAGCGATTCACACGAATTTGTTACATCTTTACGGTTTTCTATCGCAGAGGCTACTTTGGTTTCTAAAGAACTTAATCTTACAAGCATTTTCATGGGCTCCGAACTCGTGGCGCTGTCGAGAGATTTCCTTCTTAATCTAGCGGCCAGTCTTTTCATTCGCTTCTCTTCAGCGAGAGATTCGGGTTTGGTAGATTTATCTTTGGCAGGGGACATATTTTTTGATGGAGAATTAATCAAAGGAACAGGCTCGCCTGTTTCCAGCATTGTGATTTTGTTTTCTAGCTCTATTAACTTTTCCTCTACTTCTTTACCTAGTGTAAACGATTCCCTTCCTTTTAGCGATAAACTACGCCTTTTCTCTCGTGATTCCGATTTTTGAATTTTATGTTTCAGTGTCCTAACTTGCTTGTCTGATGCTGTCAATTTTTGTGTCAAATCTAGTATTCTGGCCGCCATTAAGTCAATCTCTGACCTGCTACATTGCTCTCTTAATTTCATTTCATTCCGTAATTTCATGTTTGTCAACTCTAACTCGTCATACATGTTATGTGACTCACGGAGTTCCTTTTTCATAGCTTTAATTTCTTGAATGGCCTTTAGAAACCGAGCTTTTAATTCAACGTACTCATCTATCAGTCTATTCTTCTCTAGTGATTCCAAATTAAGGTCGGTATTTAAATTGGTCAAATCACTTAGTGAGCCAATGCTTTTTCTTTTCTCTCTTGTGGGAGATTCAGCTGCCATCCGTCCTTCAAGATCACGTATCCTCGCATACAAGTTATCATTTTCTTTTACACTTTTCATTAGTTTTTCA
Organism: Dendrolimus punctatus; assembly: GCA_012273795.1. Lineage (NCBI taxonomy): Eukaryota > Metazoa > Arthropoda > Insecta > Lepidoptera > Lasiocampidae > Dendrolimus > Dendrolimus punctatus. The sequence goes on from CM022537.1 coordinate 422,916, forward strand.
TTCAGCTCATTCAACTCTCTCTGAAGCTGGGATATTGTTTCTTGTGCTGATGACAACTGCCGTGTTAAAAGCTCACAATGTTCAGTAGATTCTTTTAAAAAGTTTTGTGTTTCCGTTAACTTTGATTCCCATAAACTTTTATCTTGATTGTAAAGCTGTTTAATCGCACCTAAACTTTCAGCTTCTTTTGTTCTTATTGATAATTCTTCCTCTTTTTTCTGCAAGACAGTGACCAACTCTTCCATTTTCTTTTCCTTTAAAGTCGCTTCTGATTTTAGCTTATGCAGTCTCGCAAGTTCAGTTTCAGCAGAACTGACCTCGTTCAAAGCCTGTTTGAGCTGTTTCCTTAATTCATCGATTTCTATAGATTGTTTATCGATTGTTGAAACGTAACTGCGTTTTCTAGCTTCATTGGGTTTTTCATTTTCGTCAACATCATCCGAACGTTCTTTTTCTTTGGTGGAGTCTACTTCGTCTTTAGGAGTATCTGGTCGAGGCATTTGGTGGCCAGTTCTTGCTCTAAGTTTTTCTTTTACCTTGGATATAGGCGTTCGATTTAGAATAGGTGATAATGGTGGTTGGTTGACATCACCCCAATCAGCACTGTCACGTCTTCCACCTTCCGATGCTGTCCTATATTCCTCATCTGAAGAGAATGGCGCTGATCGAGCAGTGATTGGCGTGACTGGTGTAACAGGAGATGCTGAAGACTCAGAAGTTTGATCGACAGCGTCTTCACGGAGTAACAGTGACAGGCCTCCAGAGTCTTGTAAGCCAGCGGTTCTTCGCATAGCCGATACCCAATTCGATCTGATGCCAGCTGTTACGGCAGATAGTACTATAAGTTTGCCATCCCAAGTCTGTAATTAAACAGAACATTATTATTATATATTCACAAAAAACATCGGACAAATATATTATCAAATTTAAGCAATTAATTACCTCAGTTTCAAAAGCGTATCCGTTTGATGTTGCAGTAGAAGGTAGTTCAACAACCCTCGAGATCCCACTAAGATCAATGACTCCGTCCATTAAGCCCCTGTTTTCGGCGTGAGGATCTCTGAAATATAGTAAAGCGGCTCCACGAAGCACGAACCAGTGTCGGGACCAGCCCCCTGGACCTCGTCTTTGGAGCCAACCGGCTCTTGCGTGCAAAAGTCTTTCAGCGGGTAATTCCACTCTTCCGCCTTCACCGCTTTCGGTTGTCTCTGTAGCGTCTGCAGTTTCACTGCCTTCGCTTGCAGAACTCGAACTGCCTTCCTCTTGTGGTATTCCACCGTCTGGTGATCCTCTTGCCTGAAAGTGTGGACATTACACTGATAACCATGTCGAATTATTGTTAATCTTTACAAATCCTCAGAGATGACTTGTGTTTGAATAGTGAAAACTGTGTTTTATGGCTTGATTTTTGGTCTAACGTTTGGAATATTAATCAGTAACTGTAATGGTGAAGAATGAGTTTATCAGATAACAATGTGTATTACTTTAAAATTTGCTTTTCTTTGTATGTATCAAAAATCGAAAATAAACCTATGCAAACTATACCTATATAATATGTAATAAAAAGTTTATATAATGACGTGTGTAACACTGTCATTTTATTTACAGTGTTACGCATGTCATGAGATTATTAACAACGATTAATTTAGAAAGTGATTGTTACTTTTGCGTCACTAAATATTTTTTATTTCTTCAGTTTTCGTCAACTTACTGGTAACCGATCAGGCGGAGGTAGCCTGGTAGGCCTCTCCAGGGGTGGTAGCGCCCTTCTCGACCTAGGCCTGGTTAGAGATGCTGCGATGTCTCGGAGCTGCTCATCATACTGTTGGTGTTGTTGTTGTAAGAGCGGCGATCTGACTGTTACGCTGGCTGAAATGTTGTATATAAATAATTTCAAAACACGTGAAGTGATGGAATAGGAAAAATAAAATGTTTTGTACTGCAATATTTTTTTGCAGTTATATTTAATTGCTTCTATTGGTCTTACCGTGATGATATATAGACTATAGTCTTCCTCGATAAATGGGCTATCCAACACTGAAAGAATTTTTCAAACCAGACCAGTAGTTCCTGAGATTAGCGCGTTTAAACAAACAAACAAACTGTTCAGCTTTATATATTAGTATAAGATAAGTAAAACGCATTAATGTATTTATTTTTAGGCATGTCCCGACTAGGTGGAGCAGCTATAATGAGATGGAATACTCCTCCGTCTCAGAGGAAGATGTTCTGGCGAGGCTATTGTCGTTCCTCGCAGGCCAAGGCCCACCTATTGTTGTTGGAAATTTGTATATACTCTACTGACTTGTATATATATATTATTGCACAGCGCCATCTATTGGTTTGTAAGTGCTCCACTACATATTATACTTAGTAATTTAATTTACCGTCTTCGGTGACAGGCGGCGGAGTCGGCTCAGTCCATGTGTCCCGTCTGCGCGACCTCGCCTTCTCCTCCCCGTTGATCTTATCCCTAGTAGGCGGAGACGCCGACGACACCGGCTGATCCGTGTAAACTGAAACAACGTATTTCATTGTCAATGATCTTTTATTAAATTTCAACTAGATGCCTTTTTATGAGTTTCGATAAAAATTTTTACTTGGTCCGTTTACAGTTTTACGCTATTACATTGTAGGAGACAGTTAAAAGTACAATACTAAGTAAGAAAAAGTGTGTAACCTACTACAAACAAACACAGCTTAGGTTGAGGGTAAAAGAACTAAGAGTAAACGAATTTAGATATACATTTAGATAAATACTCAACCACAAGCACACATTTATAGCTTAAATGAGGATTATTAAAAAAAAGTAGTAACATTGTGTAATATTCGGCGAAACTTTGGTAGTGAATTGGCAAATAAATCTGAAGTGGAGCCATTCAAATTTGATGTAATAAAATGTATGATATTTTTTATCACGGGAAACCTGGCAGAATTTTCCCGGGAGCGGTTTACAGTTGCATAAAAATCAGCATTCTTTTCTAATGCTGCAGTACTTAGTGTCCTGGGAATCCCTCTGGAATTTTAAGTCAAGCGTGGTCGAGTCGCACTACATATACTAGTAAGATATACAATTAGCTCAAGTCAAGTGAAACAGTAGTTTCACGCCGATATTCTGTGCGAGAGTGGTATCACACCTATCCAGCCGGAACTAAGGGTAGTAATCAAAATAATCTTTATTAATATCATATAACTAATGTCGCAAGATGGACAACACATTTGTGGCAAAATGTTATAGGCGACTATATCTACTGAAGGTGGAGAATGCTTGTCTGTTTGTTTCATATTCAAAATAAAAAAAATTAAAAATAGTTGACATTCCTGGTCCCTCCCCTCGATTAGCTTAGACTGCACGCACTTGGCAGATTTTTATTAATAAATTAAATAAAGATAATTTATGATGCAGATAGTACAACGGGAGACTAAAATACGATTGCTACAATGTAACAGAAATTATTTATTTAGCCATTGACCCATTTGCAGAGTTAAATCGCTGCGGAGGCGAATATAATTGAGTGGATCCTTAAGGCGATATACACTATTCATGATTCGATGATATTATGAGGAATATGATATTTTGATGTATTTTCCTTGCCTGTAAGTATCGCTGCGCAAACTATCGCTCTAGTGAAAATAGGGCCTTTGAAACACATGTCCTAAGTTTTAAGGAGATGTATAGAATTGATAACTTTTAGACGCAATATTTTTGGCTATATTCATCTATCTCACGGAAACGACTTTATTAATTGGGATAAAAGTATTCTAAGGTTACCCTGGGATAACCAGAGAAAGAATACAATTTCCTGGGGCGGGGCGGCCTGTCGCAAGAGGCGACAAAACAATCCACAGCCAGGTGGTAGGGTGTTTGCCCGACTGGATGGCAACCAGCCCTGGTAGCGGCCAGGTTCCACCAGTCTCCCGCATTTGTAGCACCTTTGGTGTTGCAAATGGCCATAGGCGATGGTAACTGCTTTCCATCAAGTAGGCCGTCTGCTGAACTCATGCAATAAAAAAACGCACTATATCCGATCTAAATCCGTGAAAATACAGATCTAGAAAACTCTAACCCGAACTCGGATATTGTTTTTCGCACTGCTCCTAACAAAATCCGTGAAAATATACTCCTTCGGCCTCAACTCCCACCCTCCTACCATTCTGTTGCCACAGTGCACTAATAATTAGAGATATGCCGATTATGACTTTGAGCCACTAGCCGAATAGTCGGTTATATAGAGGCCGACTCGGCCAAGTCGATCACGCTTTCGGGGATTTTCGTGAGCGTGTCGGAACCTGTATTTTTTACTTCGCATTGTTTCTTGATTTTTGCTTTTGAATGGGTCAGGGCGGTGTTTTTGTGTAAAAATAAACAAATATTTTTGTTTAGAGATAATACTGTTATTGTTCATTAAAGTGAAAGAACTCAATTAAAATTTAATCAGGTTAAAATAAAGTCTCGTGTATGGATAACATATTAGTAACGTGGGGAAGTCCGTCAATGGGGTAAGTTCATACAACGTTCATTTTTCAACTTTTTCAAACGGACCTTAACGCAGACTACAATTCGCAGACAAAATTCAACGGCGTCTTAACTTCACTGACTGATTTTTGTCGTCATAACTATTCAAATAAGAGGCTAATGAGAGGTGTATGGAATTCCACCACTGACGGACTTCGTCACCTTGACTATATTACAAATTAGAAAGTAAGAAGCCGGATAGTCGGTGTTCTTTGCCGAATAGTCGCCGACTAGTCGGCACATCTCTACAAATAATATGATAGCTACTTCGCGGTTCCTCAATAATCTTTTCCGAATTGGAGTTTCACGAATAACGGAGAGAAGTCGGATGACATAAATCGGATCTAGCGCGTAAATTACCATAAAAATAATTCTACGACTACTTCGGGACGTATTTTCACGGATTTGGATCGGATACAGTGCGTAACCTCACTAATAGAGTGTTTACTAAGGATAGAAGCTAGCTCTGTGTCGAGATTAATTTAAATCTGTTTAATAGTTTTAACGTGATACTCTAACAGTCAGTCAGACGTAAATGCTAAAAGTGGCATTTTCGAAATTTACTATTCCAAATTAGCCCCACAGATTTCTAATAAAAATGTTAATGTAAGTTTTTTTATTCTGTTTACAAATAGTGTACTACTTATACAATAGTATATTATACATATATGTATACACCTTCTGAAAGAAATTGTAATACCAAGTCCGAGTTTTCTTGTAGTTTTTCTGTGTGACCACATCTTAAGTGTACGAGTCCTTAACGATGCGCTCGCGTGCACCAAGGTCGCGTAAAAACGAAGGTCAAACGCGTTCGCCCTTTTAGTTATTTGTATGTCACAGACTATACACATTTCTTCGCGATTATTCGGATAGCTATACAGTAAAAATTTCTATATCCTCTTACTTAAGGAATGTTATATGTCTATCTATATATATCAGCATTTAAACTCATGTCATTTGACTGACACGCTTTAGGCATCGAGGGTAATGCATGAGGGTTTATAAAAACACTATTACTTACTTAAGCGGTAATTATTGGTTACACTGCACTGATTTTTAGACTCTAAATCTATATCGGGATAGTGTAATAAGAAAAAAAGTCATATTCTAAAGTTTTTATTGCAACTAAGTTCCATGGATAAACATTTTTTGATTGTCATACATATAAATTAAAAACCAAGTTAATTTCCTATTCTATGCACTCAGTTTCGCACTGTGTAATCGCTGTTTTAGGGACAAGAAGCGGCGCCGGCGTCGGAATTTTTAGCTAGGCCACGCACGCTCTCTGTACCGGATCAATAAATTAATGTAAGAGATTGAAAACAAAAGAAAAAAAAATCCATTGAAATAAGGGTATATTTTAAATACAAAGCAGAATATTTATACTTTTCAATTTATTTCGATGGTTCCGTTTAATATATTTAATACAAGATCTATGCTCTTGTTGGTGGAGCTTCCTCCTCTCTTCACTATTAACTTTCATTTGCTTCAGTACTTTGTACGACCCGCTTATTCCTAAAATTCATCTTAATGATATTACACGTATAAATATAGCTAGTCTTTAATGTGTTGGAACATGCACATCTTGCCAATCAGAATAGCATAGACTAGTGTCATTATGCAAAATTAAAGGGCCATTTTGTTAATTTTTTTAAGTGTGATTGCTTTAGCAAGCAATTTATTATGGTGATAATTTTCGAAATATATAATGCTTGCGATTTTAATAGTAAAATCACTGCTGTAAGGCCATTGTCGTATGAAGATCGTAAAACCTATCTATGTATGACACACGGGTCATTTATACATATTTTAAATTAGTTTCATAGATAGACCGATATTGGTATGGACAATGACACAAAGAGATCGCGACGCATTTGAAATGTGGTGTAGGAGACGCATGGAGAGAATAAGTTGAAAATAAAAGAATACCAATGAAGAAGTACTGGGCATGGTAAAGGAGAAACGCACAATTTTAAAAACTGTGAAGGAACGAACGGGGAAGATGTTTGGCCATTTGCTTCGACACGACAAATGCAAGTTAATCGAACGCAAAGTGGAAGCAAAGAGAGAGAAGGAAAGACCAAGGAGAGCATTCATGGATCAAATAAAAATAAAGTGGGTGTCGTGTTATACAGAGAAGTGTAATATGATTCATAATAGAGAAGATTGGAGGAGGCTGACCGACAAGAGCGTAGCTCTGAAATGATAATAAGAAATTCTCATATTATTTAATACTAATAGTAATATAAGAATTTTCCAACGATAGTCCTACACAGACGACAACAACAACACTCAGTTGTCATTGGGTGCATTTTTATAAAATATGGTGCAGACAGGATAATCACAGGTCAGTGTCACGCCACATTTAAATGAAATTTGTCGAAGGGGCCTCTAAAATTTGGCCTCACCATGGCCCACCGACAGCCCTCTAAAAGTCCGAGCTTATATGTATACGGCTCGAGGTCTTAAACGACATAGAAGTTTAAATATGAGAATTTTTAACTCTTAGGGTGGTGGTGGGTGGTATTGCCATTGATTCTCAAAAACTCAACAACTAATTTCGACATATGGGCTATTTTCGATTCAATGTTAAAAAAATAAAAACTTCGTTTAAAAAACCGACTTCAAAAACTAAAAAACTAAAATGTATAAAATAACATATTTCTAAAGCTATTATTATTAATATATATTATCTAAAACATCTTAAAGTCGGTGCTTAGTAATTTTCAAAATATAGTAATTTTTATGTTTTACTTTGCACCGACTTCAAGTCTTGAAGTTGGTTTTTTTAAACCAAGTTTTTATTTTTCATTTGTTCCTTTTTAGTGTCTAGCTATGTATGGGTAGACCTACGGATGGTGCCGCGCTTCTTAAAAAATATAGGTCCCAAGAAACGGGAACAAAAAAATGTTCGTAAAATGAAAACTACTGGGCCAAACTATGTCAAACCACATGGCAGATATTTCGCGTCGAACAAAAAAAGAATCACGTAAATCGGATCATACGGCGTCACGGCGTAATCGGCGAACATACATAAAAAAAAACAAAAAAAAGATGACGACGAATTTTGAACCTATTCTTTTTTTCGAAGTCGGTTAAAAAAGATTGAAGTTTATCGCCTCTAAAAACCCCTCCGTGGACTGGCACACGTTAAAGAAACATTTTTAAAATAAACGAACTGCGCGAACGTTCCACGATTTCGTATTTAAATTGTCCACAAACAGCGCCGTTTAATTATCTTTGACGAAGAAATTACAGTAATTTGCAAGGCGTTAAATGTGCATATTTTTAAAGTAGCTTTTTGCTTAAGAGACAAACCGGCTGTAAAACAATTTAACCTTAAGGTCGAGTTGTAATGTCTAAAACTTTAGGATACAGTAGGGAAAAAAGAAAACAATTCTTATTTTTCTTTATTGTGTAGCTATGCAATGATATTTTTTTTAAATTTGGCTTAAATTGAATGCGTGGGGTGACAACAATTGTATAATTTACCCTAATAAAGGCACTGGTTTGATCTCGTAATACGTCCATATCCCACGGATGGAAGAACTTTTTCATTAAAAAAAATTAATTACGACAGTCATGTGGGTAGGCATTTGCCGGTCTGGATGGCTACCATCTGATTTAGAATATGCCTCCACAATAACTTTAATTTGTGTTCTGGCATCTGGGTAAGGTTCCTTAAAGTCAGCCCCTATGAAAAGGCCAGCCATGTAGCACCTTTACACCTGTACCTGTGTACCAAATGGCCATGGGCTGGAAGACCTGTTAAGTGCCTACATTAACAATCTGCCCGTAAAACTTCAAGATAAATTTTGTTGCGATTCCTTTTGCTACTTATCTGTTGCCATTCGTTTTTCCACCTGTCCCTTCAAGTTCACTTCTACTATGTGTCCCAGCACACATTTCGATTTTTCGCAGGTTTTCTGCCAATTATGATTTGGTTAGGTTAAGTACATTTTAGTGAATACATTTTTTATTTAAACATATTTTATCAAACCAAAAAACTGAATTCGATCCGGAACCAAAAAATCCATAGTCTACTCTAAACTATTCCGTCTTTCACCACGTGTAGTCTAAATTTATGCCGCTCCTCCATGCGGCCGTAACGCTTTTTCGTCACAGAAAAATACTAAGACCCCCCGTCTATATAGAAGTTCCACTTCAAAAAAGATACAGCAAAAACTTAGACAAGCTCGAATTGTTTGTAATATGAGTTGCGGTAACAAAGCTGCAAAGACGCGTTGGGACATGTGCCGTATATCATACGGCTAAGATTTAATGTGTAAAAAGGCGCGAGTTTAATAAATATGAATGGACTTGCGCACGAGTCGCACTAAATCACAGCACACCCACGGCGCGGGCGCAACCATTGTGGTGTTAGTGCGGGCCATATCATTTCAGTACTTCAAGGACTGATGTTATTGGAATAGGAACATATTGGGTAACTCTTCCTACTTTATGGTTAAGTCAGTAAAGTGAAGCACTTTTAAGTAGGACCTAAAAGTCTCAGTTCGCTTGTCGACGCTTGGGCCCGTCAGTCCGTAAGACAAACTCTCAGAGTGATGAGCTCTGAACATTATTTTGCAGGAAACTATCTCTCTAGGTATTATTACTCTAAGGTCAAGAGTATGTGTACTGTGAAATGGTAAAATCTGTAGACGCAGGGGGCGCTGATCACTCAAGAAAGCAAAAGACCTGTTCAATGTAAATCGATGTGAGCAGCCTATGTTGCCTATCCCACACCTATCCGAGTTGCAATATCTTTCTGTTATACACAATTCCGCACAACATTCCTCGTTATACAGTCGTTAGATTACGCAGAGAGACGCGAAGTTTCTTCTAAGGCCAAGCGTATTTAGACCGTCTGTGAGTATAGTAACATCAACAGCGAGAACAGCTCAATGTTGAATACAGTCCAGGGAATAAAGCTGGTGCGGCTAGGCAGGTGCCCCTGTTCAAAGGTGTGAACTTTATATGCGGCCTCTCCTGGGTTTTATAAAGCATAAGGCGTTCTCGCGGTATGAAGTACTGCTTGGACCGGTTTAGCACTCCCAGTTTCTTGGACGCAAGTTTTGCCTTGCCCTGAACATGGTTCGCGATTTCAACACTAAGGATCCCAATACTCTTGGAGATAAAGAGAGTTCGTTGGAACTGAAGCACTTGCTCGAGTGGAGATTTTTTCCGCGACTCTACCTCAAATAACTGAAGGCAAGGAACAAGAAAATTTAAACAGGTATGTGGCAGTCGCCGCGAGGTTTTTAAAGTACCCTTTTTGCGGCTTTCGTCTCGATACAATTTTGTCATAATATAAAAAAGAGAAAGTTACACTTGATGAAAACACGTTGTCACCCTAATATTCACAAGTAGATAACAAGTTGCAAACCAATCGTAACTCGCGAAGTTAAATGTTTAAAGACGTAAAGTTTGGTTTTTCTAATTTTTTTGTGATCATTCATAAGTAAAGAAATGGCCGTAACAAATTACTTTAAGGCGATTACAATATTTTAAGTTCGACTTTATAACCACTTAAGTACAAAATTATTTTTGTGAATATTTCTTAACAAATACGTAAGTCAATATATTTTTGCAATTAAGGAAATCAGCTTTTTTAGTAAATAATTCATCCAATTAACAATATTAATTAATTATTGTATTTAGAGCAATAGTATTTTCGTTCGTAAATGAAAAACATGGCAAGATCATAAGTCAGCCTGTCTGCTGAGTTTCAGCAATAAAAAGCAAAGAAGAGAAACAGCTGGCCCATACATAATAGACAAGGCTGCGTCAAGAAGAGCTCGGCTCTTGAATGATAGAGAGATAATAGTAATGGAAGTATATAATACGGAAAAACTCAAGTACATCTAAATTTGCATTACACAACTATTATAGGATGCTATAAAACATAAACGGCAGTACCGTAAAACGTACCTACATGTGTGATAAAAAATGCATTGGTGAGTCGTTTGGTGTTCGGCGAAAGCCTTTGGCCGGTGGCTTCGGGCTGGACCACCATAACTAATCACATGACTAATGACCGGGGTCGATGACACCCTACAAGAGGCTAGGGCTACCAAGACTAAAGTAAATATATTTAATAAAACAATAGATCATGTTTTAGAGCATTGGGATTCTATGAACTCAGGGCTTAGACCCATAACACCGCAAATACGTAACCATTTCTGATGCTGTCAGTTCTGCGGTATTTAAGGGCTTTATCTTGGGCTGCAGCAGAGTTGGCCATAGTTCGTACGATTAGATGAGGGGAAGAACTATTCCTTTCCTTCAGCAACATCTATTTATTTATTAATATGCATTAAATGTAGTTCACAACATAAGTACAAGTGGGTAGCCTTAATTGAAGTATATATATGTATACCTTATTGACTCAGTCAACGCGTCATATTAGGTCAAGTATAATTTTCAAAACCATATCTATAATTTATCAATTGGTCAAATGACAGATATTTGATTATATAATTATACATTTTTATTAGAAGATATACTGAATCCAGTGCGAGGGAGGACCCACCGGCAGGCGTGCCTTCATGGTAGTAGGCTGGAACGTCGCAAATCGTAGGCAGGATTCGGTGACTCAGCCTGTGACGCGACAGAAAACCGGGGAGGTAATTGATTGCAAAGTCGCACTGAGTGACTTGCACAACAAATAATAACTAATATCCATACAGTGGTACTGCATAATAGTTATTATTTGTTGTGTATGTCTATATATATATATATATATATACTATACTATGGTTATATTAAGGTGACAATTTTTTGTTAAAAAAGAGTACACTTTGCAAGTATTTCATAGGTGAAAAAAAAGAAGAAAACGATAAAAACTTTGTTTCTTTTAAAACATACTTTTCTTTGCAGTGGTTTTTTTTTGCTAAATAAGGATGTTCGTCTAATAATGTAGCCACATCCGATCAACTTTAATTTTTCATATCAAATTTGACTGTTAAGACGGCAGATAATGTTTTTACAGAAAGTTGCGACTTCTCACCGCGCCAATAATTATTCCCTAGTGAAAATACCCCTTCAACAGCAGCATTAGTGCCTGGACAACATAAGGAAATTTCTACTATTTCTATTATAATTTTAAATATTTAATTAATAAACAAATGAGTACTTTCAGAGTACAGCATTTGAAAAGAGTACGGTTTGCAAAAAAGAGTACAAAACTCAGTAAATGAGTACAGTTGGTCACCTTAGTTATATTCTTTCTATTACAATATTATTATTTTTACTTTTACATTATTATCACACTTATTAGAATATTATTGTAATGAATGAAATGAAATGAATTTCAGATATGAAAATGTGTTAATGTTCTTATGTTGGTGTACAATAAAGGTTATTGTGTGTGTTGCATTAGCATGATCTTCTAAGAAAAGTATCATTACTTACTATACGTGTCGCCAGCCCTGATCTTAGCCATTTTTCACTCAGCCAAACCGCTGGTGTGGGCATTTTTTGCTAGTATTCGAAATACTTCGCGTTGTGTGGATTGGAAACATTTTTAAGTGTCTAAATAGTTATCTAATGATCTTAAGTTTAAATTAAAGAGATCCCGGTATTCTTTTAATCATTTAAACAAGGTTTTTAATAAGATCCGGGTTGTTTTTGAAGATAAAAGGTACGTTATAAAGTGTCCGCAAATTGTTTATTTTATGTATATGAGGTGAACAATAAAGTGTTTTCCATTCTGTTATTACTACGTTATATTGCCTTAGATCCTTAGAACAACACTTTGGTATACCAAATAATGCAAAACATCTAACTTTATAATGTTTAAAAAATAGAAAATCTTTTAAATTAACCGTGTGATATATTTAAGTTGTGGTAGCCTAACGGCAAGCGCATGCGTCTGGAATTCAAAGGGCGTGGATTCGTCCTAGACGAATGCATGCACCATTTACGCAGTTTTCTGACCTAATGTGCATATTGCCACAATTAGCACTTGCTAACAACGGTGAAGGGAAATTTCGTGGTGCAACCTGTAACATTGAGATAACCGATGTGTCAAACCTTCCAAGCCGCCTTAGACCAGCGTGGCGGGTGTGCTGCCCATTCCCCTATAATGGGAGACCCGAGCCCAGCAGTGGGACATTTATGGGCTGCTATTTTATTATATTATAATAGATCGAGTAATTTCCGAGAATGCCATCTGTCATACAAAGTGAGACGGACAAACTAATGGACATGTCAATTTTATAATAAGGGTTCCGTAAAGTCTAAAATAGTTACGGAAATCTAGAATATGATTACAATAATTCTATATTTATAATAAGTAAATGCGGAACTTAAATACTGCCATTGTTTAGTGAAGGTTGGCATTCTCAACGGAACCCTCTATGGTTCGACTTTTATTTTAAGATATTAGATTTTAAAATATTCTAATTCAATTACGTTGTTAACAATTATTACGCTTAATGACAACCAATAACTTATTGATTAACTGCAATAGTCTTAATACAGGAAACACTTTTAAAAATTTTATATGTTTCTATCACATACGCCGGAAACACGTTGTTGAGTTACTATCAATAATAATGCAGTTGACTACGAACTCGACTCACCAAATGTACATTTCAATCGAAAAGCGACACAATAGCAGCTATTTTCACACTTATAAAACGTTAAAAACCAACAGTCTGACCGCAAATCGCGACGATGACTTCAGCTTGAACCTGCATCTCTGTTAATGTCACGCGCCGATGCGCCCGCGCATCAACGAAAGTGAAATAAAACCGCGAACTTACCGCTTTTACGACGCCAGATTACCGGTGAAATGTCTGCCCATTTTGGGTGATTTCAGGTTAATTTTAGATATTTGTTAATATTTTATCTGCACAATCGTCTAGACTCTATAGTTCACCAGAAATGTAGACAGTCCACGTGATAGAAAGCGGTTACTATTGCCTATATACATTTGCCACTACAAAGATGCTACACATGTGATGCCGCTCTCCAAAGGCAGTCTGAAACCTGGCTATTAATCCCGGAACACAACACAAGGGTATTATGGCGGCATACTTTAGACCAGGGACTATAGCCATGCGGGAGGCACGGGTGGGGCCCCTTGGGGTATAGGGGTTCTCATTCATCTGCACATGCCGTCGAGATGAGAGCGCGTGTTCCCCGCTCGCTCATCTCGACCGCCTCACGCCATACTAAACCAAGACGATACCGGGGACAAGACTCCCGGTGATGAGGCTGTGTGAGGCCGCAGTGCATGTGGAGCGGAATCCCTAGTGCATAGGCGCAACGCGAACATCCAGGGTTTTAGATATCCACTGGGAGGCATAGGTGGCAGTTTGATGGAGCTAGTCGCCTGCTTACACACGGTCGAGAATCGAATTATCACCGGCCTGTGCGGCTAGACTCACGGACTTAGATTAGGATGATTATCCATGGAATACCCAAGGCTTTTTGGCTCTCGGAGGTGACTACGACGTGATTTTAGGTACAGATAATTTAAATACTGCCCTCATGAACTTTACTGTAGTTTAAGCTTTGAAGAGTGTTGTCAAGGCATAAGATGCCAAAATGCTGGCCGCATTCCCACCTTGTATGGCAACGCTAATCCTTTGTCCTACATATAGGCCAGCCCTTTGGTCACGTGAGACTTCTTTAATCGCCTTGAAATATATCGATAAAATTAATAAGCCTCACAACCCCATGGCCCCAAAGTTTCAACCCTGAAAGCCACAAATACGAAGAATGCATATTTGCGGCGTTTCAGGGTTTCTTCAAGAGTGGCACCACCTCCGGCAGTGACGGCTGTATTTGGAAGATGAGAAGCCGCTATCGTACGTATCGACACACGTTGCGTCCCATACTAAGGGGCGTCAATTTATTAATTTGAAAATTAATTATGGCCATAGAAGTCATCATTCGTATAACGAAGGTTTAGGCAATGTTGTTTGGAAATTGTAAATTTAATTGACAGCCGGCATCCAACCACAAAAGTACCCGTTAAACTGGTGTCGCTTAAACACGAACCATCCGACAGCTTGGTTTAGGGTACAAGTCATAAAGGAACCGCCCAAACATCGGGCAAGCAGAGTAGATCAGGAATGTTATTAATAAAACTTCCCATTATGAAACTTCCCACACTTATTATAGTTTATACAGAGAAGAACTGACGAATGCTACTATTTTCAAAAAATATTTTTATATTTTTGAAAAATACATTAAATCAATAAAAAAATAATAACACACACTACCATGTATTTGACACACCACGTTTATACGTGTGTGTGTGTGTGTGTGTGTGTGTGTCAAATACATGGTATATACTCGTTTGTTTATTGTTAAAGTCATAATAACAGTGTAGCCTTGGCAAAATCTGTGATTATAGAAGTAGTCTTTGACATTAATTATTATGGTGGAATTACGACCTCGGGCGACCACTAGTATAAATAAATATTTTAAAAAGACATACAACATTTTGATTAAAAATATTCTGCTATGGACGACACTGACAAAAACTTTGCAGTTTTGAAAGCGTTAACTTGTAAAAATGTATAATTTTTCACCAAAATTTAAAGATCATCGCTATCTATGCTAATAAAATATGAATTTTCTGTTCATGGTTTCAAAATAACGCTACAACTTAATTGAAATTATCAATTTATTAATACGATGCCTAATTATAAATAAAATTTATTTATATATATATATATATATATATATATATTTTATAGTCTTAGATTTTTTCTCTATCGAAAGGTATCAACTAATTATGTATTTTAACGGCTAGGAGATTTCATTAAAATAAGTTATATCATGTAAATTTACATGGGTGTGTCGTTTGGTTATCTTGCAATATTGAAGATACAAATATAAATTCCATGACATTGGCACAACTAGTAATAAAATAAAAAATAGATTTATAGTCAAACAATTAATTCGATTCACAAGAACTGCGTGCTATATTATATGTTATGGCGAACGAATGTTATACTGATATATAAAGCTGAAGAGTTTGTCTGTTTGTTTTATTGAACGCGCCAATCTCAGGAACTATTGGTGTTATTTGAAAAATTGTTACAGTGTTAGATAGCCCATTTATCGAGGATGGCTATAGGCTATATATCATCATGATAAGACCAATAAGCGCGGAGCACCAATGAAGAATGTTTAAAAATCGGGGGGTTTTGAAAACAAATTCCACCCGTCGCGGGCAAAGCTAGTATGTAAATATGATGTATTATTACCACGCTATTGTATTGGTAACAGCTGTAATGATAGCAATGTTTGTAAATAAAAAAAAAGATACACAATACAAGACTCTAAAAGAATAAAACGCCACCGCTCGTACATTGTAGCACACGTCAAAGGTTACAGCATCAGTCTCGGCTAACGGGCTTTAATTAGGTCTAGCGTTGTCTCCAGACGGGGATTGTGTCTAGATTTATGGTTTGCGCACGCCGTGGGACTAAAGCCCCTGTCCCCTGTCCAACCATATCTTTGGTGCGAGGCATTAAGATATGCGTCTCAAACGCTCCTTCAAATCGAATAACGGGTAATTTTACATTAAATACAGACTTAAATACAAGCCTATGAAAAGGATCTGAGGGGACAAACATGTTTCTAAATTGCCATAACTGATTGTTCCATTAGTAATTATCTTAAGACAGCAATTGTACATTGGTTGCAATATAGCATACGTTCATCAAGTCGTTCTGTCTGCTATCTGAAAAAAAAAAAAAAAAAAAAAAAAAGATCTGAGGACAAAAGTTTCAATTCTATGTCGTCATGTTTATCTTCGAAGTCTTGGTTTAGCTGTCACGGCTGCACGAGTATATCATAATTGGTAGATTAGATAAACAGTTTGGTATCACTGTTATAGTCTAATATATATATCTAATACATAAATATTAGACAAGCGTGGCGGGTTTAGTGTCCGTTACCCTATAGTGAAAGGCCCGAGCCCAGCGGTGGGACGTATATGGTATAAAGTTTTACGAAATGATAAGGTTATCTTGTTAATTAAATCAATACATTATGCACATGTCCAACTAAAAACTAAGTGGCGCCTCCACCCACAATACTGTGATCAGACTATGACAAAATAATATAATTATAGTCATTGTTTATTGCGCCAACAGCCAAAAATCAAATTATGCACCCACCCGCGCGCTATTAACTAAATTGTATCAAAAGTATAGACTGGTTATGAATGTAGTGTTGTACCAATTATGGACTCAACTGAAGAAGGAAAGACAGAGAAAAAAAACCATGTTACCTGGGATTCCGGGGTAATCAAAACAAGACCGGGTTTCAGGATAACAAATGTTTATTTAGGTGTATAAAGAAATCTATTGGTTAGGTCATGAAATTGATAGAATAGGTATGTCATATATGGAGGCTAGGGAACAGTTTCATACAGCCGTGTTATGGCAGTATAGAATTGAACGAAAAAGATTTCGCTAAATGGTAGGAATTAATGGTTATGTAAAATAATATATTTATCGTAAAAACGAGTTATTAAAATAATCTAATTAATGTAAATTATGTACTTCGGAACGAATGAATAATGCGGTTTTATAGGCGGAAATTCGAATGAAAATATTGGTGACTATGGTTGCAAAACCACTACGTCACATATACTTATAATAAGCAGTTAAAAACAACACCTGTGAACAATATTATACGATTCTGTGATTATTTTTATCCAAATAAAGAGCCCGTGTAATTTTAACTTATTATGAAACAAAATAAATATGATAGAAAGTTACTTAACCACCCTTGTGCTTCTGTAGAAATAATTAGTTCTTTTTAGGTTAACAAAATTTATTTATACAATATTAGCTGTCCCGGCAGACGTCGTCCTGCCCGGACAAGTTTCAATCGATATACCGACAGCAGCGCCACCTACCGGATCAAATTGGAACCAACTCAGAAACTTTCTCTGGCTCATGTTCAACAACTTTGCTAAAGATCATAACATGATCAAATGTATAGTTTACGATTCTATAAAGGACATACAGACAAACCATCATTTTTATATATAAGATAAAACTAAAATTCCTTTCCCATCACTAAACGTATCACAACTCACAAATTATAGAACCGCCGGAGTTGCGCTTGCGCTTAATAACTGGGTGTAAAAATGTGCGCGGGCGCATTCACACCGACATACAATGCGCCATTCCGGGCAATCGTCATCCGATTCCGTAATAATCGAATGACATATTTGGATATCGGTAGCCTTGTGAAATAGCTTCCTTTACTGATTTTTAATTTTTGACATTCGTTTAATATAGTAGCCGTGGTAGATTAGGTCGCTTGCATCGAAACTGACGTAATAAAAGTAAGTCAAAAAATCGTTCAAATCAGTCAAAATATTTAGAAAGTTAAATAAGATGCTATTTTAGCGCCTGTTCTTTTAAATAATATGTAAAAACTGGGATATGCCCACGCCTCCGTCCACGCTTGACTTGAAATTCCCGCGGGATTGCCGGGATACAGCATTTAAAAGGAATGTAAACTATTATTTTAGTGAAACTTGTGTCGGAATAAGCTAATTGTTACGCACCCGAGAACCTATAAACCGCTCCCGGTAAAATTCCCGCGGGAATCCCGGGATAAGAATCACAAGTTTTATTACATAAAATTTGCTATCGATAACTGAAAAAATCACATTAAAATTTGATTTTATTTTCAATCTGGCCATTTCAAACATTTCCCAGAAAAAACCGGCGGGATTCGCCGAATTAGAAGCAGCGCAGATAAGTCGATCGTCGAAGCTGTCGATCGGCGAAAACCGCATCAAAATCGGCTTAATAGTTTTTAACAAACAAACAAGAAATATAAAAAAAATGTGTTGTCCGTCGTATATATAGTCTATTCCAGTTGTTTTGTTTTAAATAGTTTTAATGAACAGACACGGCATGTTTAGAATTTTCTAATATTATATATATCAGAATTTTTTCCCTACTGTTGTAAGTTCGTCTCTGGCCGGCAAGCATGCAGTATCAACTCTGGAGCCGATCCCAGACTATCCTAACTATAATATTAACGACGTAACCGATCGTAACGACATTCACAGTGGATAGACAGTCTACATAAACGCGAGTGAAGTCACGGGCAGTAAAACGAAATTTTATTTACGAACTTTGTTAAAATGGGGTCTGGAACTTGGCACTGGCACCTCAGATGTCAAGTTATATTTAAATATTTTGGACACCACGTTTTTCTCATGTATTCTTTTGTCCCGTCATGTTTGTCGTCAAACGTTTACCATTAAACCTATTAAATGCCTTTATATATTTCATAGTGCTCATCTTCTTCTTTATAAAAATGAATGTTTGTCTGTATGTCCTTTGTAGAATCGTCTATACATTTGATCATGTGATAATCTTTAGCAAAGTTAATATTTTCTTAAGTTTTCGCGACTTGAAAAGCGGCCGAAACGTCGGACAAACAAAAATCAAATAAATTACCGAGCTTAAAACCGTTAAAACGTAGTTTCATTACGTTAGCAAAGTTGTTGTGCATGAGCCAAAGGTTTCTGAGTTAGTTCACAATTGGACCCGGTAGGTGATGCTGCTGTCGGTATATCGATTGAAGCTTTTCCGGGCAGGACAACGTCTGCCGGGACAGCTAGTTATTTATAATTCACACATTCGACCACTGCCGATCCCGAATTTCTACAACTTTATCATGCCAGGCAGGATACGAACTCTGGCCCTCTGCGATTCGCTAAGATAAGCTGCCCAATAAAAAACTTAGCCCACTGAGCCACAGACGCCGTCGAATATAAAATAAATGGCAAGACAATAAAACTAGGCCAATAAGCTAAATTAATAGCAGTAATAAAATTTGCAGTGTTGTTTATAACAAATAAAATAAATGACGTCTGCAGCACCAGTAAAGTATCAATTAAAAGTCAATTCTTAACCCTTGTAATGCAATCAGCCTTGATTGAGATCGTAAAGCGTTTAATTCCTTTCGCAAAGCGTATTTATTTTTAAATCAATCTAATTTATAAAGCTAATCTTAAATCTATATGTATATTCATGTACGTATTATATTGTTATATGCCGACAAAAAGTGAATGCACACCTGGCTGCCATAAAGCGCAGTTTATTACCTTCCCGCATTTGGACTTCTTTTGTTTACTTTGTGTTTGTCAAATTCGTAATTAGAAAACAGTCCATTGTGTATTGTCATCTTTAATTGCAGTCATTAGGCATAGGTGTATCGAACTTGATTCTAAGAAATCCGATCTATGCGGGCTGGCAGCCATATTGTATCAGTGCATTTGCTGCACTGATACAATATGGCTGCCAGCCAAGACCCAATGGAGAGATTGGCAGGTTAGCGAGATTCACGTTCAAAGCAAGACGTACAACATTCGATAAGGTAGCTTTTCTGCCATTTTTCACTTTCTATCCCAAGATTGTCTGAAAAAGATTGCTGCCAGCTACAAGGCCACCATTCGTACATAATTCTAAGTTTTTTTTGTATTGTTTTATAAATTTTATAGTACAATAAATTATATTCTAATTAGGCAAAAGAATTCAAACAGTAATTTTTTTTTTGAAGGGTTAATTTTATTGTGCTTTATTAATACGTGCAAAATCTGATAACACCAATTAAGGTTTCATTCAGATCGGCCTTGAGTCTTCTTTGAGTATTTTTGGCAATTTCGGATATGGCCACGGAAGCCCATTCGAAGAATTCAATTGTAAATTATTTTGAACTTAAAAGAATATAGTGAATTTTTTGCAAGATATCATGGGAATGAAAACGTGTTTTCACGTTTAGATATATTATAGATAACTACGTTATTTTGAGCGATATTTTTACTAATATACTGAAATTAAGTTTTAATTGTTATATCACTACCTTGCAGATTGGTCAAAATTTATGGATTCTTTAATAATAATACTTACTTGATATAAATGTAGAACGTCAAAGAGTTTTAATGAGACATAGTAACAAATTATTTCAAAACAAACTAGCTGTACTCGCGAGTATTTTTTTCCGCTGAATCCTAATTTTAAAAGTAGCCTAAATTATTTCCTACAAAAACAGCTACCTTGAAAGTCCCATCAAATCGGTCCAGCCTTTCAGAGATCAGCAGGAACATCTAGAGGGAGACAAAAATCTAAAAATTGCATTTTCGAAATCTCCTGGATCGAATTATCCGCCTGACTTTTTCACATTCTCATTTTATGATGTATACATTTAACTCCTATGAGTTTACTTATTATATTGCAATTTACCTTTGGTGTCAATAGGCGTGGGTGCAGCCAGGCTGGGTATTTCCGCCTGTGGTGGCTGGACCCTGGGGCCAGGCCAGGTGGTAGTGCCTCCCGTACAGTACCGGGGTCTGGTCGGCCCACAACCGTCAGCCACGTCACGGAGGGTGGAGGCATCCGCCGAGTATTCTGAAATTCGGAGTGATGATATTCAAACAAATCATTTTGAGCCAATCGATGGCCACTGCTGGACGTAGGACAGTCTAACTCTACGTCACACATTCCGGTCAACCGTTTTATCCAAGCCCTGCCAGCGACCTTACGCAGGTCCTGGGTACACCGGGCTGAAGGGCGTCCTACGCTACGTTTACGATAAAAGTCAAGAAAGATTTTATCACTTACTTTATAGCTACATTGTACATACCTGTTACTCTATAGACGCTATAAAAAAAGACGACTTTTCGCGATTTTACCATCTGAGTTTGAGCATGTTAAGTTTTACCCATGGTATGGCAGTTGGTAATTATTAGTTTTGGGAATAATTCACCAACCAATGTTGGTAAATCATAGCATTTGTATATGATTATGCATATATTAATCACAGCCCATAAATGTCCCACTGCTGGGCTCGGGCTTTCCATTATAGGGGAACGGACAGTATAACCGTCACGCTTGTGCAAGGTGGCTTGGCAGGTTTGACGCATCGGTAATCTCGATGCGTAGGTTGCATCACGATGTTTTCCTGTTAGCACGTGGCAATTGTAACAACATGCACATTAGGTCAGAAAACTGCCTAAGGGGTGCATGCATTCCGGCCAGGATGAACCCGCGCCCTTTGAATTTGGAACGCGTGCGCATAATTAGGGTGAGTTTAGCATACTTATTATAGTACGGGTTAAAATTTAACGCAAACGTAGCCAAGTGAAAACTTATAGTAACTTCAGATAAAAAGATAGTTCTTAAATGTTTTATGTCGAGCCCTTAGGTTATTAAGCAAATGAAAACTTACTCCTGGCGGTTGAAGACTGCAGCAAACTCGCCGTTTGACTCCCAGGAAATGTAGCGTTTCTTTTATGCCGGCCCTGGAATTAACAAAATACATATAGTAAATATTGATTATTAATATACATAAAAAAATTCGCTAAACCTATTAACTTAAAATATATACATGTAGTAATATTATAAAGATGGGAGATTTGTATTTTCGAATGTTTATAATGAAAAAACTCAAAAACTATTCGACCGATTTCAAACATTCTTACACCATCCGAATGCTACGAATACTCTTGAGTATTATAAGCTATATTGATTACTAGAAAAATTAGGTATAAATTAAACCTTCAATAATGTAACCCAAGGTGTAAAAATTAATTAACTTAAATTACCCATAAAATTTCTTTCGTCACATGTGCTGCGGAAACTAATGGTGATACACGAAATACATTTCTACAATATTGAAGAACATATCAATGTCTATGAGAAACTTCGGGATATCATATGTCTAACTATTGTAGTTATGTCACTATAACTACTTTTTTACATTTTAAAAGTTGATAGTAATGCCGAATTAAATCATTCCTTATTATATATTCGGCTACCGAATGTTCGGCTATTTGTATTGAAGGATAATTTGTGAAGTATTTTCTTACTTTCTCGCGAATGATAGGTGTACATAATTAAGACTTTTTAACGGTTTTTGAGCCACTAGTGCAGTATTTTTTAAATTTGGTATTCAGCCGAATAATTAAAAAGATGGTCCAATATGCCGAATAGCGAATAGCAGCCGAATATTCGTGTCATCTGTACTTTAGACCCTCTGATCCATTGTCCGAATGCATAGCACTAGCGAAGAGAGAGTAGCCTGGGCGTTTTGAGAGCTCTTTGTTGAAGCTCATAACTTCAGTTCGGTTTGTGCCTTCCAATCTATATACATAAATACAATTGTAGTGTATGTGTAATGTCAAGTATATATGGTACTTATATCATTTTTTTAAATTGTTATGTATATGTTTCGGCTAATCTCAGAAACAGCTGGAACGATTTTGACGGGACTTTTACCGGCAGATAGTTGATGTTTCTAAGAAGTAACTAAAGTTACTTTTTTTTTAGTGGACCGTGATAAATATTCCACGCTGACGAGTCACGGGGGCAGTTAGTGTTAAATAAAACGTAATTGCATAACGACGTGAATTGTAAAGTTGTAAACCTTCGGACGTAACGAAATGCAAAAATATAACCATGTAAAAAATATATATAAATATTTTCATACCTCAATTTGCGTATCAATAATTACTAAACAAAAGCTACGGATTTCCGAAACAGACTATTAAAATCGAAGACTGCAATAAAAAAAACATTTAAAAATTTAATAGTCACGATTGAATTGAATAATCACGTTTTTATTTATATGGCAATAAAAGAGGCGTTGTTTTTGCCATCACACGCCGTAAATATCTTTTTAAAATATAGCGTGGCCGACAATTAGGTTTCGTTCTTCGTAAATCTGTCTTTTATACTCTCCATAATATGTGTAACGAATGAATCATTGCCTGCAGGGTTGGCAACCTTTGGTGTAAATTATTATTTTGTTTTCTCGTTCACTTGTTGTAGCTAGGTCGTGCTTTTGAGTAACGTTTGGACACTCTACAAAGTGAAATGGTGATTTTGTGACAGAAATGAAACGACGCCATCGAATGTCAAAAACGACTGATGAAGATTTTTTTTAACTATGGCTGCAACGCCTTTGGCAATGATTTTCTTCTTTTAAATAAGGTTATAACACTGACATTGACAGCCAAGGGACACATACACTCTCGGGTAATGGTGACGTCAGATATTCGCGTCGGTCGAAGAGAATGAATGAGGCGAGTCTTTTGGACCTGGCTCCTATTGTATCTTACTATACCTTCAGTTTCCTTACCATCAGTTGAATTTTGACATTAGTTGTACGGAGCTTATGTATGTTAAGTTTACCCGATAGTAAGGTAATGCAAGTTAAGATATAGAAACTGACCATTAATAGTAAGTAACACGAACAGATGTGTCAATATTATATTCTTCCGATAAGCTGTTTACGGTGCGGTCTATTGCAATATACGAAAAAGTTAACAAACAATTCTTTATTACGACGTGTCGAAAATAATACGTCAATTATATGTAAATTGGGAATTGTATATTTTGACACAGATCTCCAAAGTTTATTAGTTACAAAAATCAAGACACGATTTTTTATAACATCAAAGTCAAGACAAACAATTTTTGTAAATAAAAACTCAAACTCAAATTAAATCAATCAATTTTAAATATATCTTTTTAAAGCAGGCCAGCAAAAAACAAAACTAAAAAAGTTCCGAACCGTCAATTTTATTCTACCCTAACATGGCTGTATGAACGTTGTACCCTAGTCTTTTTATCTGTCATAACTGTCAAATTGACAGATCATTTGCCTTACCGTCGGTTAAAATGTGACATAAGCTGCATACAACTAATGTCAAAATTCAATTGTATGTATATATATATATACATATATGTATATATAGTATTTTATACTTTATTTTATTTTTAATAATATTTCATTGTGCTTTTATTACTTTTATTTTAGTTTAGTACACCACCAATAGTTTATTCAAATTTCCTTTAAAATCCTTAGACACTGGGTTGCCTGGAAGAGATCGCTATAAGCTTTAAGGCCGCCCATTGTTATAATGCAAACGTATCCATATTAATTGTCTAGATTTAAATTTATGGTGAACAATAAAGAGTTTTCATTAATTCATTCATTTCATAACAATCTGTATTCGAATTAAGTTTTTTTGGTTGACCATCATTTCACAGCGTGTTGTAACTTTTCTTTGATGATTTTGTAACATCCCTAACTTTGACGTCCACGAAATGGGAATACAGTATCATTAAAGTCTTACTAATTTAATTGAGTTCTGGATTGATACGCTGTAAATGGTAAAGTAGGAGTTGTGAAAAAATAAGGTTCAATGGTGTCTATGTAAAAAGTGATTGCATTTAGCTAAATATCTATAATAATTATTATAAAATTCTAAATATGCCGTGAAAAAAATGTGTGCGTGTACTAGTGTACACTGTCGCTACAATTTTTGTAAATAATGATTTACAAAAAGTGTAGCTACAGTATATATGTCTAACTATTATAGTCAGGCCACACTAAGTGTTCTTTTATTTTAAAAAATTAATTAAAATGCCGCCGCTAGAAAAGGCTCTTTATTTGTATCTCGGTATTCATCCTTATCAAAATAAATTACTTCATATTCAAGACTACTTCAATACTTTTCTATAACTTTTTGAATGATTCGATTCGGACATTCCATTCGAAAGACATCACGTGTTTAAAAATGCAAGAATTAGAACACGTGGCCGTGACGCTTTTTCGTGAGTGAAAAATCGTAAGAAGTTTAACTTCAATAACACCTTTACGCATCGCCACATTCGTGTTTATATAGACATAGACAAACCATACTTTATTGTTCACCAAAATGCATAACAAGACAATAGTTATTTGGTAAAACAAAAGGCGGCCTTATAGCTAAAAGCGATCTTTTCCAGGCACCGTGACTTAAAGGAAATTCTTAAATTATCTATAATTATTATTCACCAAAGAAAAAGGAAGAAAATATAAATAAAAATGACAGACATGAACAGCAGATAAAGTATTGTAAATTAGCACATAAATTATTGCGTAAGACTAACATAATGATTCCTGAGTGATTTTTTAAATATTCGTGAATACGTCATCTGTCTATATTTAACGTGATTAACAATGCCGCATTTCAAATAACGCGATAAACCCATCGCCATATCTGCGTGAAACGGTCTATGTAGATAGATCTTTTACACTAACGCAGATGAAGCCTCACCTGACAAGATCATTTTGGTACAACTCACAACATACATACATACATACATAACTTCACGCCAGGTCCCTTGCGGGGTAGGCACGAACAACAGAGTGCCATTCAGGTTTATTTTTACACACCTCACTTCCTTCTTTGACATTCATATCTCTTGTTATGCACGCTCGTCTATTCTTACGGCTCCTGACATCATATACTGCTAGTACACGATCAATTTGATCATGGAAGGTGTGTCATGGCCTTCCAACTCACAACAGCAACAACAAATCACACTTTTGAAACACGATAAATTAAAAATAAAAAGTAGCACAAATTTTATGGCTAAGAATTTGCTGTCGACCAGCAAAAACCGCATCGAAATCAGCCCAGTAGGTTTTACGTGAATCAAGAACCTACAGACAAACAGACAAGAAATAAAAAACAATTGCATCGTATTCTCGCTTATTCCATTATATAGTTTATTCCAGCTGGGATTTTGAAGTAAAACTTCTTTATCGGTGTTGGAAAAAAATATACCGTCACATTTTTCGGTTACGCGCCAAGCGCCACGCGTCACGCCATCTATCAACAACTCGTTGCTACGCGACTAATTAGCGACTACGCTAACGAGTATGGATTGTGAGACGATAAGTTGCATATAGTAATTAGTAAAGAAGTTTCG
Source organism: Dendrolimus punctatus (assembly GCA_012273795.1). Classification (NCBI taxonomy): domain Eukaryota; kingdom Metazoa; phylum Arthropoda; class Insecta; order Lepidoptera; family Lasiocampidae; genus Dendrolimus; species Dendrolimus punctatus. Next base: position 449,199 of record CM022537.1, read on the forward strand.
CTTCTTACGTGTGTACACATCATTATGTGTTCTGTGTGGTGTTTAACCGAGTGGTGGGTTGGATTGTGTAGGATTTACTTATTATATTGAAAAACCATCTTGACTCGTGGATTTCTTTAATACAGACGTGACATGACATAAGTAACAAGTGACAGCTCAATGACAATACATAGACTATAGAAGTATAGTGATGTGACTTAAAACTATAGACACGACATCCTCCCCTTACAGATTTAGTTTAGTTGGTGGGCGGATGCTTCTCTTAGATCTCCTAAGTTGAGATGGTGGTGGACCTGACACTGGACTTGGCTGGACAAGACTGGGACTGACTCGACAAGACTGGATAAGACTAGGACGTACTGGACTGAACTGGACTGGACCAGGACGTTTAGGACTAGACTGACTAAGACTTGGACGTTGAGGACTTGACTGACTAAGACTTGAACGTTGAGGACTGGACTGACTAAGACTTGGACGTTGAGGACTGGACTGACTAAGACTTGGACGTTGAGGACTGGACTGACTAAGACTTGGACGTTGAGGACTGGACTGACTAAGACTTGAACGTTGAGGACTGGACTGACTAAGACTTGGACGTTGAGGACTGGACTGACTAAGACTTGGTTGACACATTACTAAAGAAGGACTAGGGTGTACTGGACCTAACACAGCAGTATTAGATACTGGGTTATAGGATGGGAGTGGTGCATGAGACATTTGGTTTAAATGGACTTTCTTAACTACACCATCTACAGACACAAGAAACATAACTGGACTTAAACATTTTATAACTATACCCTTATTAATTATACTATTCCTCCCTAAGCGGATTAAAACATTATCATTTTCACTAAATACATGTGAACTAGGATATTTTGTAACAGACTTAGGATTAAAATTAGGATTTAACATTGACAACAAGGTTCTATGCTGATATACAAATAACAATGAGTTAGGACATTTTTCTGTAGTTGTTGTTTGAGTATTCCTATAATTTAAAAGAAATTTATGTATTTTAAGATTGAGAGATTCAGTATAATTTTTATCTAAAACAAGTTTAGTCAATGCTTTCTTAGCAATCTGCACACTCCTTTCAGCAAAACCGTTGCTTTCAGGATGATAAGGAGGACTCTTTGTCACTTTAATATTAAACTTGGTACAAAAATTAATAAAAGAATATGAATCAAATGGTGGTCCATTATCTGACACAATTTCTACTGGTAATCCTACATATGAAAATATTTCACATAACTTTTCTATTACACTCTCTGAATTACAAGATTTTGACATGTGTTTTATGTCTAACCACTTGGTATAAGTATCACAATATATTAAAAAATGTTGTTTCTTAAATTCAAAAAAATCAATATGAACTCTTTCAAATGGTATGAATGTTTTGGGCCAAGGCCTTTTTTCATTATTAGGTTTAAAATTAACCATAGAACAAGATTCACATGACTGACATTTTGTTTCAATATCTACAGACATTGATGGCCACCAAAATAATGATCTAGCTAACATTTTTGAGCGTACAATGCCTGGATGACTTTCATGTAAAAGATTTAGTACATGTTGTTGACACTTTTGAGGTACAATTAATCTTGAACCAAACATAAGACAATTTTCATTAATTGAAATATAGTTTCTTATTCTGAAATAGGGACTAATTCCTATATCTTTACAATGATGAGGCCACCCCTCTTTAGTAAACTTAAGAACTTTAATTAACACAGGATCTTCTAAGGTTTGATTTGCAATATCAAATATATTGACAGGTAAGTCATCTGAAAACTGATTACTATTTATATCTAACACAATCTTATTAATTGGTAGTCTAGACAAAGCATCTGCTGGCTGCAAAAACTCACTTTTCCTATGTTCTAAGTTATAATCATAACTCTCAAGAATTAACGCCCAATGTTGCAAGCGTTGAGCTGCTAACGTTGGTATGCCCTTACTAGGGTGTAAGATGTACTTAATTGGAGCATTATCTGTAATAAGAGTGAAACGACGACCCCATAAATATTTATGAAACTTAGTGACTGCATAAATAATACTTAAGGCTTCTCTGTCTAATTGAGAATAGTTACACTGGGTTTTAGTCAAAGTACATGACATGACGCATAGGCTATTGGCTTCTCTATAGATTTACCACCTATATTAATAGCATGACACAAAACTGCACCTAAACCAACTGAACTTGCGTCACAGTATACCATCAATGGTAAGGATGGGTTATAATGGACTAAAACATCACTACTAATCAACTTTTGCTTACTTAAGGTGAATGCAGACTGGCATTCAGGTGTCCAATTCCATTTAACATTATTTTCTGTTAATCGACGCAGTGGTTTGACTAAAGTACTTAAATTACCTATGAAGTTATGATAAAAATTCAACATGCCTAGGTATGATCTCAATTCTTTGACATTTTGAGGACACTTTGCATTGACAATAGCTTCTACTAAGGATGGGCTAGGTTTCCTACCTTCTCTTGAAATAATATGCCCTAAATACTCCACAGACTCTGAAAACCACTTACACTTATCTAAATTAATCCTCACATTATGTTTATTTAGTTTATCTAAGACTTTGACAACTGTATTATAACAATCTATATAATCTTTCCCTTTAATTAAAATATCATCTATATAACATACAGTATTGGGTATGTTTGACAGTAATTGATCCATTATTTTTTGAAAAATTGCTGGTGCTGATGCAATGCCATATATTAAACGTTTGTATCTATATAAACCTTTGTGTGTATTGACTGTTAACAATTCTTGACTCTGTTCATCGACTAATAATTGTGTATAAGCATCTGACAAATCTAGGACTACAAATACTTCACCTCCTGACATTCTGGCAAACACATCTTCCGGCTTTGGAAGTGGGTAAGAATCTACTTTTATATTCGGATTGACTGAACGCTTAAAATCAACACATATCCTATAATCACCATTGACTTTCTTAACTGGTACTAAAGGTGATGCCCATTCTGAATAGTTTACTTTATATATTTTTCCTTCTTTTTCTAATTTGTCTAAATTATCACCGACTACTTGAACAATGTTATAAGGTAACGGGTAAGGTTTTAAAAACACAGGAGTACTATTTTCTTTTAACAAAAGTTTTGCTTCAAAACCTATTATATGTGAGTCTATATTTTTGCTAAACACATTTGGATATGTTTTAACAAACTGTTGAACAACTGTAGATGTATTATTTGACTTTACTTCAGGCAGAATTGACTTTACATAACAATTATTGTTATTATTCATTGACAAAATATTATTCCTCCATTCTGGGTTTAAAATATCTAACCAATCACGACCAAGTAAAGGTATAAAGGACTTTTTATCTGATGTCACTACAAGAGACAATAACTTAGTTGACATATAATTATTATAGAACACTTTAACTTTAATCATGCCTGCTACTTCAAGACGACCTGATACAGTATTCAATTTTACATTGCATGGCAACAATGTATGACTTTTAAACTTATCTAAATAACATTGGAAAGAAATCAGGGAAATAGCGGCACCTGTATCAATCTCCATTTCTAGTAATGACCTCTCCACATTGACTTTAATAATCTGTGGCTTATGTGACACATTATTAATATTGATTAACTTTATATTCACACAAAAACCACACTTAGGATCACATGAAATATCACAAGAAATGCATATACATGTTTGCTTATAATACTGAAATTGACACATAGACTGACTTGACATTATATTATTAATATTTACTGACTCTGTTGACATGTTTATGACATTATTACTTTCCATACTTGTTCCTGGTTCTACTTCACTCACTTGATTTGTGTTATTTTGCCTGTAACTCCTACACATCTTTGATGTATGACCCAACCGCTGACATACATAGCACATCCATGTGCGTGCTGGACACGTAGCTGGATTGTGATTACGACCGCATCTGTAGCATGACTGGTAACTGGAACGACTCATGTGACTGGGAAGACTTTGATGACTTGACTGATTACGACTTGTTGTATACTGATGCTTATTTTGACCTTGACTGGAACGACCTTGACATATAGTTGGTTTTTGACTGTTTCGGTTTTGACTAATTATATTATGACTTCTAGCATTCTGATAGTTGTGACTTTGATATGATTTCTTTACTTTATTGACACTGGATACATTTGACATATTTCTCATTTGCATAATAACGGACTCCTCTTGTAAGAAAATGATTTTTGCATTCTCATATGTTAAGCCTGACACAGATAGTAGCTTTTTCCTTATATTTTCGTTACGAATTCCAACAATTAGTTGATCTCGACATGCATTTTGAGCATGACTGCCAAAATTACATTTTGCTGCAATTTCTTGAAGGGTAGCTATATACTGCATTCCATTTTCATTCTCCGATTGCATTATCCGGTAAAATAAATATCTGTTGGTTGACTCCAGACCCGGCGAATCGTATTTTTCCTTTAAAATGTTTGCTAATTCGGCAATTGACTTTGATCTAGGTTTATTCGGCAGACATATGCTATGAAGCATACTATAGTGTTTTACACCGATATGACATAGAAATAATGACTTTCTGACGCTGCTTTTATCCTCTTGCGGAACTTTATTGAGATCACAGTATTCTTCAAACATTTCCATCCAACTTACAAAGCTTTGACTCGCATTGTCGAACATTGGCAAGCTGCCAATAAATTGTTGATTTGATGACTCCATTTTTCCAAATATGACTATTTAATATGACTATTTTACCTCCATTTATCGCTCGTCGCCACACTGTGGTGTTTAACCGAGTGGTGGGTTGGATTGTGTAGGATTTACTTATTATATTGAAAAACCATCTTGACTCGTGGATTTCTTTAATACAGACGTGACATGACATAAGTAACAAGTGACAGCTCAATGACAATACATAGACTATAGAAGTATAGTGATGTGACTTAAAACTATAGACACGACATTCTGCAAAGTCATAGTACATTATTTTATTCTATCATTAATAGTTTTCGCACCGCACGCGATCTTAGGTATTCTTTTACACCTTGGGTCACATTATTGGAGTTTTAGTAAGGATCCCTAACGTTTTTGTAAATATCATATAGCCTATGTCATCCGTGTATAGTGTAGTTTGTCAACAGTGCCCCCAGGGGGTGGTTTTCAAGGTTTTCAAATTGGACAAGTACATTAACAATCTGCCCGTAACACTTAAGTTAAAATTTTGTTGCGATTCGCTTTTCCACTTGTGCGTTGCGATTCGTTTTTCCACTTATCTGTTGCCATTCGTTTTTCCACTTGTCCGTTGAAGTTTCACTTCTAATATGTGTCCCAGCACACATTTAGATTTTTTTGTAAAGCTTTTTAAATAAGACGCATTCGGCCACAGTCTCACACATCTTTAACATTAATGCAGATAAAGCCTCACCTTTAGATAATATCAATGTATAGAAGTTTTTAAATAGATGTTTGATGTCCATATTTTTACTTTTTGAAGAAAAATTGTCATTAATATAAAAATAGTATGCACGATACGTCATATAGCTTTATACCTATTAATCATCTCTGTAAAATATTATAGTTTACTATGATGTACTGTTTTACAACGTGGGAACGGAAGTTAAGACCTAGTTAAAGCAACTTTACTAAAGTAAACCTATCAAGGAGGAATTTTCTTTGAGTTTTCATAATTGATTGTTGTTGGTTTAATTATGAGTATGATGTATTACATATACTTGTTATGAAGTCGGTTTACGGTATATTTGTGGACATGATAAAAGGGGAGTATAACTTAATAGATATAATAAAATAATAATCTATCCATATGAAATAGTAGTTACTAGTCGTCAAAAAACTTCGTATTTTTCTTTTATCTTTAAAGGGGCTTTGAACCTTTTAGGTTACATCAGCCCCATCGCACCTTTTCTTAATTTATTATAGTCAAAATTATATAGATATATTTTAGTCCAGGGATTCCCAAACTATTTTGGGCAAGAGACCCTTTTCCAAAACGAACTGATACTTCAGACCCCCATAGCCAAATAACTTTAAAAAAATCTATCTCTACTTTTCTCTGTATTAATACAAAATATTTACGAATTTAAAAACTTTGCGGTTGGAAAGTAAGTAGAGTTGACATCATTTTTGTCGTCAAAATTTAACAAAATTAATAGACATAGTTCAGTAAATATCTTGATTATTATATTGTATTAATAATTATTAATAACACTTGTGTAATCAAGAATTCAAGAATTATTAGTACTAAATACGTAAAATACTTAGTAGGTAATTATTTTACAACAATGATACTTCCTACAAAATATTAGTCATTCTTATGAAATATTGGTACCCTTAAAACAACTTATACAGTATCTTGAAAGTTTGTAATAAGACCTTGTGTTTAATTAATAGTGGTCGATTTTTAGACTTCATTGCCCCCTAAATCAGTTGTCGTTTACGTCGACCCTAGGGGGTCGATATCCAACACTTTGAGAATCCCTGGTTTAGTCAAAAATACTTGTCATTTTTAATATACCGAAAATAATAATAACCTTTAGTATAGGTTTAACTATAAATAGTATGCTAATAGAAACATGGTACGTCAGCAATTTAGGTGTCACAACTGGAAATACCTAAATAGGGTAAATATTTTTTTAAAGTGAAACTTATTGAGAATCATTGTGATATGAAACTGGATGAAACGAAAAGCAACACTAAAAAAATAAACACACAAATCTATAGCACTAAGCCTGCGAGAGAATGAGATACGAGTTTTACATTGTGCAGCACAGATTAGAGTCAATAAGATCGATAATTAAACATAGGTCCAATTTGGACCGGAATAAAACTGATAATAATATTTTTTCAACTAAAACTAAACAAGATTGAAACTGATACTTAAGAAGTTTATTTTTGAATTATAATATGTTGACGGATGTAAGCTAAAGGAATTATACTTTATTAATAAAAGTTAGAGAAAAATTATCTGTGAGTAGGTGTATTCTCTGAAGTTTCAATTCTACTGCGTGTGAACTGCACACACAGACACTGTTTTTTTTTTAAATTTCGCTTTGCAACAAACAGATGCTGTATATCTGATAATACACCGGAAGAGGCTTTTCGTATTTGCAAGCTATATACCAGTTGATAACGACTAGGCATGTTTTCAAAGTACGAATTATTCATTCTACAACACTTAGTAATAACTAATATTTGTTTTTGGCGGGAATCTGGAAGCAATGGTGTTTGATTAAATTTTATTTTCAATGTCAAATATTACATTGACTAAAGAGGAATGACTCGGGGTCAAAAACCAGTGGTTCGTATCGGCACTTTTTGAAATCAAAACAGATTATAGATATGCTTGATCGATAAGGTTTAGCGCATACAGCGCGTTTCGCGTCGAAAGTGAGAAAATCGAACTACGTTTTGAACGCTGACGGTTTAAAACCGCTAATAGTAGTCTTTTGCAAGATTGAGTCGGAATGTGTCTTGTCATTACTTATTTTATTTACAAAGAATTCTTAAATTTCGTTTTAAGATGTACAGCAAACAACATTACCGTGGATGGACTGCAACGATTGTTTGAAGAATGAGATGAAGATTTGTTATATGATAGCACATATATACCAGAATGGTTAAGTTTGGAAGTATATATATATGTGAGAGAGGAAAGCTAAGTGTGAATATAGTACAACTTAATACGCACGTATCTTATATAAACAATTTATTTTTATTTATAAAAAAATATAAAAATCTGTCAGGGAAAGAATTATGGAATAGGAATCGAAGGATACAGCCGCTTATTGATTTCAAAGTGGTCACAAGAAAAACCCAGTGGTTGCAATTGACATGTTATAATCTAGGACTTTCAAAAGTTCACACCATGGTCATAAGATGCGTATTAGGTAAGATCTTAGGCAGTTACGAGTTCTATGTAGAATGGAGATGATATAGCATTTTATTGATATAATAATTGCGGATTTAGCGCCTAAGCTAGCGATCATGTTACAACTTATAAGTCAGTGTAGTCAGCGAAAAAACGGAAATTTTATATGTCAGGATGATACAAGTGTGGACGCGCCTTAATTACCTATCGACAACCTCCAGACCTCTGCGGTTACTTACCCCGCGGCTGATTTTCAGACAGACCGAGGTTAGTTTTAAACTGCGCCAACCGCCAATGCGTGCTGGGCCTAAAGGAGGTATAATGATTACAAAACACTAATTCCGTATAACCATACACGGATGATGACTTGATGAGGGACCTCTGCACCGTCATCCCGTTATCATCATATGGATGTGACGGTAACATAATAAATATTATTTGCAGAACGAAAAAGAACCAATCAGCGATCTCAGTGTAGATTAGAGGATACTTTAAAATTTTGCAAGCAGATGGGCCTAAGCTCGTGTAACTGCAGAATATCAAAGAATTTTTATGTATGATAAAATTATACCACAAAACTTACCAAAAATTGATCGGATAATATGTACGCAATTATAATTGTTTATATCTGAGGTAATTTTTTTCTGTGAAAATCCATTATTAAAATTTGGAGCAATATTAACTCTGTTAAGGTAGATTGTAAAAGTGTCGTGGAGTAAAATAAAAATGTCAAGAATATCGTTTTTGCTTTTACCTGGAGTGGAATACATTCTAAGGCACAACAATACATTCAAAGTTTGGTTCAAACTTAAAAATTCTTCCCTTTGACTTGGAGGAGTAAGTTCCATTGACAAGATAATACCAAAACTTTTTGTAACATCTGTTTTGAGTTTTCACACGAGTATTCTAGTTAAGAATAAACTGCTGAATTAAAGAAAAACAATCTTTCTTGCAACGTTTTTTCTAATAAATTTCAAATACGTGCCATAATCGCTTGACGCACAGTTAATTAGCTATTGATTTAATTACTTACTGAAGTTTGTATTTCGTGTAAGTTAATGCCAAAGTAAAGATAAGGCTGTAAATGATAGTAAAAACATCAATAAATAGAGTAATATTTAATTATTCTTTGCATTAATCATACATTACGTTTTCTGAGTGCGATCGTATGAATTAATAATTACATCGAATAATTAATTGATTATCCATACAAATCCAACGGCGTTTAATCTGAATACCGATGTATTGTATCTGTAACAGTGCAATGCATGATGGCGGCCGGCGCCGGCGCAGGGGTCAACAACATCGGCGTCGCTACGTTTTTATAAACAAGGATATTAGACTATATTAATGTGTTATACATGTACACATGTGGGCGTTAGATTCAAAGATATGTGATACTAGTATCAGCCAGTGACTTCATCCGCTTTAAATAATAAAATCGCATTAATAATGTAATTTTGGATTTTTCAGCACACCAGGACACCATAAACCTAGTACTCCATATAAATCTGGGATTCAATTTCGGTATGTTTTTGACTACAAAACTAAAAATAGGCGATAAATATTCATGAAGAGTATATAATTCCTAAAGGAATGTGGGAAATCTCACCGCATCGGCTGAGCGTTCATCACCACTTTCTTAATTTATTATTTTTGTGTATAGAAGGTTCTCAATTAAGTTACTCTTGCATATCGTAGAGCTTTGGAATGACCTCTCAGCGGAGATTTTCCCAATATGAGGTTTTTAAAAAAGGAGTCATTAGAATTCTTCAAGACAAGCAGCACACTGGTAGAACCTCTGGTGTTGCAAATTTGGCCATACGCGACCGTGATCACCATGCACCAGGTGGGCCGGGCCGTCAGCCCGTCTCCTTTGTACACCAGCAATACATTTTTTTTAGCGTTTACTAAGATTTATAATAATAACAGTCCATAATGGTACCACTGCTGGGTTCGGCTCCCACTATAGGAGAACGGACAATATACCCACCACGCTTGTCCAAGGCGGCTAGGTAGGTTTGACCCATCGGTTATCTCGATGTGCAGGTTTCATCACGATGTTTTCTTTCACTGTTGTTATCACGTGGTAATTGTAACAAAATGCACATCACGTCCGAAAACTACCTAAGAGATGCATGCGTTCCGGTCAGGATTTGAACGTGCGCCCTTTTAGTTCGAGACATTTATGCTAGCCATTTCGCTAATAACAATCTGAAAAAACCAAAAATTGAGCTGCAACGAAGTGTGTCCATATTTACCTAGTACCTACATACAATGTACGTAATCTATAAAATAAATATATTAATTATTATGTTCGTTTTTATTTCGGAAATAACTGATGCACCGCAAAAGAGGTTAAGGTAAGCAAAACCACAGGTACAAGTGTGTTCTGGCACAAGAAAAGCAAATTGTATTTTATGGGCATCATAATTAAATTAATTACTTTTTGCGTGAAATCAACGAATGTTACTAAGATGGCAATCGATCGGGCCATTGTATGCTTTTCTCATAATGATTACTGCGTATACGCAACCTTGGGGTCTAATATTTTTTTAAGCATAGTACACATGAAGTACGTATTTGATTTCTGATTTTTAATATATTAAAAGTGTAAAATGCTGAGCAGCCAACATCGTTAATAGAGTTTGAATATATAAATAAACACGGTTACTAAATACGGGTTACAATTTTGAGTTTTGTTTTGGAATTTCGTAGCCAAACGATAAATATAGAATCCTTATAAACTCATTGTTTTCGAAGATTGTTAGTTTTACAAAATTCGGAAGGAAAGTGTTTCGTCCGGTAACGGGCTTCAATTTAAACCTACACAATTTAGCAAGGTTACATCTTTCGCTTATGAACATCAATAACTATACACAATGTAGATATCGCCCCACACATGATGTCTTCCATAAACCGTTATAAAAAATATTAAGTGAAATTGAAAAAATCAGTGGTAGCAGTCCAGATGTGTAATTAATGGTTTATAAGACATAAAATATGCTAACTTAACTATTTGCCTGGCAAAACTGAATTTTATGCGTGACAATAATTATTTAATCTTCTCTTCCAATATGGCTTTCTTTGCTGCTTCTTTGGTCTCCCGTCAATTTATTATTTTCTCATCTACTCACCAAGCCGAATTAAAGTCTTTTTCGGTACTATACATATGCGTCTAAAATCGTTTCTCAACGAATTAGCAAATTTGAACCTCGTGGGGGTCGCAGTTTGTTATAAAATAAGACCTATGTATAAATCAAACGTATAAATAAACTGTTAAATTAAATATTATTATAAATTTCAAGTGAAGAAGTTGCAAGATTTTTTACTTAACTTTTTGGTTTTTTCATGGGTCGCGACTTAAAAATCGTTGAGAAACGAAACGTTGGCGTATAGCAAGCATATTGTCAATTAAATCGTGTTAATCATTTTAATTTTTCTTAATGATTTTTAAATTCAAGTTAATAGTGAGACATATGAAGTTGAATTATGTATACAAATAAGTTTATACCATGTGCACCGCCTTTAACGAACATGCGAGCAATTAACTTCTACCCGCTTTTCCGTATCACGGAAACCCGTCTTGTTCCTCACATCCCTAAGTCCATGCACACACGATGGTGACCATATCGAGGTGGAAAGGCTATTTAACTAATAGCCAATTATCTAGTGGTTAGATTAGTGACAGATCAATCGTATAGGGCTAGTCAGGGACGAGTTAGACACCAGTTTGTAAGCCCTGTTCTAGATTCTAGAACAATAATCTTGCGCGAACCAACGCTCGAGATTATAATCCATAGAATGCAGGAATAATTATACCCTTTTATGAAGTTTTAATTTTTACCGATTTTCGTCAAAATATCGATTTGCAAACGAGTTAATATAGGCTGCAATAGTGGAAGAAAAAACTCTTATGAAGTAGATTGTTTTAAGCAAGAATTGTTACTTTACAGTGATAAACTGTAAATGTGTAAGAAAATTTTGAGTTGCGAACCGATAGATCTATAATGTAATTATTCTGTAGAAATATTAACTTTGACAATGAATTTAAACAGAAGAAAACCATCATGGGGCTCATTGGAAACAGCTGAATTTCAAAATACATTTTTTTGAATTTTTTTCTAGTTTCTGTACTATAAAAATCGGACCAGGCATTACAGGGTATAAAAAAACAACGACGGTCTGCATGTCATTTTACTGCTAACATAGTAAAATCTTAGACCATTAATAGGACTCTCAAAGCGAAGGCGGTTCAAGGATGTCAACAGTTTGTTACGAGAACTAAGTATTAAGTCGAATAAAATTAATAGAAAAAATAATTATATTAAGCTCCCATAGAGTAAATAAAAACCATAAACAAATTAAAAGTACATAATTAAAATGAACAAGTTGGCGGTAGGTTAAATAAAACTTTAACAATATTCATTGACACTTGACACGTTTGTCTTTCGTGATCACGTCGGAATAATAAAAATCAAATAAATTGTCGCGCTTAAAATCGTTAAAACGTAATTTTCTTATAAAATTAATCGGATTAGTACGTATAAAGGAAAAGGTTTCCAGTAGATACATAACGGTTAACCGCAGTGACGCTACTTTTATTTCGTCTGACAGTAAAATAGACAATTTTCGATAATTACCAAAATTAAAACTAGATACTCCGTTCCGACCACAGGTGGCAAATAATGAAATGAATGAGTTCGTCACATCAGTGTTGCCACCTTGCCCAAAGACAAAGTTGCTAAACACAAGATAGAATGTTGCTAGATTGGAAGAATTTGATAGTGCTAAAAGTTGCCAAAAGTGGCTAAACGAAAAAAATCATAAGATAATTTAACTGTTTTCCTTTTATTATAAGCTTTTATTTAACTTTGTGTTTTAGTTAGTGTGGGTCTAATCTTGCCAGCTAAATTTAACCCACTTGTCAGTGTCCGATTGAGCTAAAATTTGATTACACATCGACAATTGTGGGGATGCCTTCTCGTAACTGAAAAACTTACCAAAAACATTAATTAAAGTTAACATTCTGAATGCGCCTACTAAGCTAATACCTAGCACTTACGAACAGTGTTAACTCCAATAGGTACTTTTAAAAAAGTAGCTAGAAATGGTGGCTAAAAGATTTGGATACCAAAATTTTTTCTTTGTAGCTAACTATTTCGATAATGTGGCTAGATTTAGCTATAAAGTGGCTAAAGTGGCAACACTGCGTCACATTCCAAATACAAATTTCAGTGGAAGCACACATAGCGGTTGTCGTGGAAGCTTTGCTCTTGCGCAGATATAATGGGATCCTGCGCTAATTGTGGCGACCCATTTGGAAGTGAAACTAGGCCGAGCGACACATGGGCGCGCGCAGGGATGCACTTAGTGGTTTTAAATTTTTGTATGTTTTTTTAGTGAATTTATAATAAACTAGCTGACCCGACAAACTACATACCGGCTCAGAATCAATAAATAAAAAACCGTTGATTTGTGAACGACGAGACGAACATCAAACGTTTGTCATTCATAACCAAAAATTTGAAAAATCTTCAGGTTAAAATTTAATTTGATTTCTAAACGACTTTTTTTCTAAATGACGGGACGAACATTAAATGGTTGACAGGTAGGAATAATTTCTAAGGGAAAGCGAAATGGTTGTTTTTACTATTTTCGAATTTCCAAGCCTGTTTTCATATTTACTCACCTTTCAAACCTTCTCAGAAGTTTTACAAATAATTCAAAACCAAAATTAGCCAAATTAGTCAAGCCGATCTCGAGTTTTAGCGAGACTAACGAACAGCAATTGATATATTATACATATGTATGTAGTACATGGTCAGATAGTCGACGGGTAAGAAAGAGTGTATCCAGTTTAAATATACTTGGGATAATGAAACACTGTTGTAAATCTTAAATGCAAAATTACGATTCTACTTTAAAAAAATCTGCAATTAACAATTATGAAAGTCGATTTTAATAATACACGAAAGACCACCCATCCGAAGTAGCTACAAAGTGCTAGTTTGCGAATATATGGTTTATGACGTCGATAACGTATGAAGTATTAAGATGATCATTGACTGGGCATGAGCATTCTTACAGTAGTTTTTCACTATCTGTATTCGCCACTTAGTTCCCGTGGTACTTTATATTCATATCTCCTAAGCCGTACGAGATATTGAAATGAAATGGACACATATGTAAATTTAAGATAGCTTATCTTGTGTTAAGCGCCTAAGATTTTAATTTATTTCAAGCCTATCAACGAAGAAACGAAGAGACAAGCACGCAGACAGACAGGAAAACAATTTTAAAACTGTCATTTATGACTAGGCTTCGTTGTAATTTAAATATGGGCATTTGTTTTGAAATCAAATATAGTAATTTCAATTTTGTTTACTAATAGGTATAAATTAAGCTAAAGGCCTTAATTTATACCTATTAATAAACAAAAAACAGATTATCTCACGAATTTATACAACGGGCAAAAATATTCTTCCCCGTTATCGAAACTACACAACTATTAATAATATGGTAATCGATTTATATCTGAAGTCATGATGATGGAACAAACATATATTTAAGAAAAAGTTTCTTTCTTATGTATTTTATGAATAAACTAGCTGTCCCGGCAGACGTCGTCCTGCCCGGTAAAAAATAGGGGTTGATCGTAGAGGGTTGAAAATCTAGGGTTGTATGTATTTTTGTATGTTGTATCATAAAAAAATAGAAATTAAAAATTTTGTCTAAAAAAAAAAATTTAGGGGTGGACTACCCCTAACATTTAGGGGGATGAAAAATAGATGTTGGCCGATTCTCATAGATACCGGATAAGCACAAAAAATTTCATCAAAATCGGTCAAGCCGTTTCGGAGGAGTATGGCAACGAAAACTGTGACACGAGAATTTTATATATTACTAGATATCATGCTTAAATTTTTTGTTATTTAATGAACAGGAGATATTCTGTTGCATGGTATTTATACCAGAATATGTAGTTTATTTCCAGGCTAAGTGGTTAAATTGACATGACGTAATGATATGCATATTATTTGTAACGGTCTCATTTGATCAATTGTTCATGTTAATTATTTTTTTTCTTGAAATTGAGAATTTTAATATTATTTCGTGACTTATGGCGACATCTGTTATTTGGTGGTAATGTTTGTTAAGCAACAATGCGATCGTTATTGTATTGAGTGAGCTTGGATATTGGTATCTTGTTAATGAGAATGTAGGTTAGTTTAGACGTGTTTGGCTAGGTGGCGCTGGATCGCCTTAGGTTATTTCTCTACATATATTAATTTGTGGCCAGTTTTCACGTGGAAGCCCTGGCTGATGATTAAAAGCAAATTTTTCTAGATTTTTGTGTGTAGAATTTGGATTTTTTGAAATTAAGAACAATCCGAGATTTCTTGAGGGAGACGCTTCGAGAAACTGGGGAGTCTGGGGAAAAACGTCGCGACGCGTCCACTATGTTCGGTGGAAGTCCGAAAAACAAATGAATTAAAAAAAGGAAGAAATCTGTGGAGTTTCAAGAATGAAGAGCTGGATCTGAGAAGCCTGGATGCAGTGATTTAAAATAATTTAGTGCCGTTCGCGTAAAACATATACTAAACCGAGATAATGTAATAAAAGTTTATGGGCTTCCTCCAGTTGGTGCTAACTTCTGGAGTAGAGGTCGCGCGAGTGTGTGCTGTGTTGTGAAAGAGTGTAGTGTTGGTGTAGTGAGTGTGTGCAGTGGGATCCCTGAGGATGGTGCTGGGAGCTGTCTACGATCGTTTGAATTCCCGCGGTTGAGGCGACGTGCTCCGCAAGCTGCGTCAACTGCTCCTGTTGTCTTCGAAAGCTAAGTGAAATTTACTTTAATTGGCTTGCAATGTACATTCATAATAATTTTCTAAAATTATTTGACAATGTTTTAGAAATTTTTAAAATGGTTCATAATTTTCTACTCTAAAGCAAATATCCTTATTTTATGTCATCAAGCAGCGTTAGCCGCCATGTTGTTTGACTTGTAGATGGCAATCTTAAGCGTGGCCGTGTATAAGATATTAATGGAGTTGTTTTCATAATATATTGCAAGCCAATGTTCTTTGGTTTACTTTGATTGGACGGTTTTCATTACTTAGGATCGTATATAATTAACTCAGGTATGTGCAGTGCTATAATCTTTGATAACGAAATTCTTCAAGCCATGGTGGGATATTTACCCGTTGGATTTATTGATGCTTTAATACGGCTTTAAATGTTAAAAGCTTTGCTATGCGAGTGTTAATGTGTCCTCTAATACTTTTATTTCAGCTAATCAACCTTTTCTTTCAGCTGGCAATCTGGGTTTTGTGTCTGTGTGTTTGTTCTTTATTTTTCTTTGCTTGCGAATATTAGCTTGAAAACTGTCCAATAATTATTTTATTTTTTTTCCTGTTTGTGTAAATTTTGTGTTGGGTTTATGATAATTGATACAGCTGTTTCTTAGTGCAAATCAATAACCTATAATTGTCTAACCAAATTCTTTATTTATGCTTGGATGTTTATATCCCAGGGCTATGAATTCTGAAGCATTTAAACCATTATAATCTATTTATAAACTTGATAAATATAATATTATTATGAATTTACCTAATTATCTGTTAATATTGGGGTGTCATATACACTGGAGAATGTGGCAATAGAGACTATAAAATTAACTTTCTTTTACATAAAGCAACTGTTCTAAGAACTATTAAGGAAGGTTCCATGTGTCTAGTATATATATATATTTCATTCTGTTGTATTACTTATTAGGTATTTATGTTATATAATGACATGTCTGTTTGTTTGAAGGGCATATAGAGTGAGTTAGACTGGTTACATGGGAAAGCTCCCATAAAACTTTAATTATTTGTTCACTTACTTGCCTTATATACCTATATATTGTATATACATATTTGGAATCAATTATATTCACATTTCTAGTCAATGGGCATTGACAGAGGTGTATGAATTCTAATTTGAGGAATAAAGTTAATTCAGCTGCTTATGTACTTATATGTGTTTATATATGTATATATTATTTATTGTACTCTTATTATTGAATATATTTTATTTTTGACTATTTACATAGTTTGATATTAGGGTTGTTAGGGGAATGTTATCTTATGTCAAGAACTTTAAAATTTTATCAACACTTCATTTAATTGATCGAATTTCATAATTTAATAATAGTTATGTTGATAAAGATGAACTATCGATTGATAATTTGCTTTGAAGTTGCTAATAAGTTAATGGACTCTGCTGAATTGATTTAATGCAGATTTTCCTCTACTTTAAATAGTTTTATCATAATTTCTTCATTGACATTAAAGTGAACCGCTATATGATAACTTTTAATTTAAAGAGTTTGAATCTTGAACATTTAATGGCTTCTTCAGACACACCTTTAACTAGGAAGTGGGTTAAAGGGTTGATGAGATAACATTAATTTAATAAAACTTCTAAATTTTACATTGAGATTAACGCGTCAACAATTAAATACTGAATTTCTATTTTCCTGATGAGCGATTATTGTCTTAACTGAAGTTATTATTTTAATAATGCAACTTATAGGGTCTATTTGCTGGGGTTTCAGTTCAGTTATGATCGTCTAAGTGAGATAGTTTGAATTGATTAATTTAAGTTTATAGTAGCGGAGATAGTGGTTGAAACCATATTTTCCTATTAGAGCTATTACTTGTATGTGCTTATATTGGTTAGTGGTGAAGGGTTTAGGTCTTCGAGAGAGCAGTTATATTTCAGGAATTTGAAACATTAATTTTATTTTCTTTCAAGGTGAAACTTGGATTCTCTTGTCAAGTCTTACAGTTGGGAACCTAGGGTAACTGTGAACTAGTTAACTGAATTCCAGGGTGGATTGTTGCAATGCTTTGGTGGGTTTATGAACAGTGGTGGGGAATTTACTTAAGTTTGTCCAATACATGACAGGGTTGATGATTATTTTAATTGTGTTGCAGCTGATTGTTTATATGAAGATTGAGGTATATGGATTCATATTTGAAGGTTGTCTTGGGGTTTTATTATATCTGTATATATAAGTATTTATGTATTTATTCTATGACATTACATGATAACATTACACTATACAACAATCATGCATTCTATATGGGAAGGCTTAACTGACTTTAGAAAATTTAAAGTTTATTTTTTGGCTTATTGGATTTTTCATGTTTTAAATACTTTCCTATTGAGAAAGCTTGCCTTGGCATTTGGCTTTGTTTGGCGCAAAGGAGTTGCTTATTATAATCCAAAATTTGCTAAAAGTTTCCTTTAGGTTTACTATACTTTCTTAAACAAACAACTCTGCTGTTGCTAAATGTGTATAAAATAGGCTTTCAATTAATATTACAAAATAATGAGAAGGGGGTGAAAGCACATATTGATTATTTCTATCTTAACTTTGATTAAGGACGCGGTTTATGGTCTTTGTAACCTTGGACAAATGACGTCGCAAACCATTTGTTTATTGGGACAATCTAATCTACCTAGGATAATTTCGACAATTACCCAGGTTTTTCTCGCGTGCCGTTTTTAGGCAACCTAGTTTGTTTTGGTTATAATATGTGCCTTCACGAGACTAGGTTGATTTCACATATTGAGTTTAACTGAATGAGTAACTGAGGGATTGGAGACTGTTAAATCGCGGATCTGCTTGGAGGCGAAGTTGAGGGCCCCGGTGGCCAGCCTCTGGCCAATTGCAAGCGGATCATTCGTATCAAAATTTACATCTTTCCACAATATGTGATTTCACAAGAGTCTTAGAAGTAGGTAGGCCTGGCAAAGCTTGACTGAATTGGAAAGGGTGATTAATAAAAACTACTTATGAGCAGTGTTACTGATGTTGACATCTTTGATGCTGAGTATCACCAATTCACATCTAATTTAATCTTAAATCATTACCTTACGGTGCTATGCTCTCATCTCAAGGGTTAGGGTCATTAGGCAGGTGTAGGGTCCATCACTTTACTTAAACTTTAAACTTTCAATTTCATTTTCACGATGGATCCAGAAATCTGTCTTTGACAAGGGGATACATAATACAAGTGAAGGTGTCTCTCGCCTAATTTTAATTTAAAGTTTACTTACAATTCATAGAGAGACATTCTGAAACTTTTACTTTAACAATTTAGGAGAGGGAATTTTATGAGATGTAGAGAGTATCACTATTTAAACTTTATTTAAATTTTATTTTTAATTCACTGTGATATTCTACTTGCATCAGGGGAGGTCGCTGAGGTGATATTCCTCATAATTACAAATTTATTTGATATTTTGGAAGGGTGACTCTGAGATGAAATGTTCACTCAAGTCTTTTGGCCTTTCCAACTCATTTTACACAAAGGCACTCCAAATGTGTTTTCTAAATTGATAGGACGTACTGCTAGTGAGTTTCTTGTCGGCTCTTCTCACCAGCGATAGTACGTTGTGAACCGACGCTAGTTTAGATAATGTTTATAATCAATTCAATAAATTCTAATTAAAAGATTGGAGGTTCTTCTTTTATTCTGATATGAGCTCTTTTACTGATAGCTAATAAATGCGGTGGCATAATATTAGAGAGGTGGCTTAGGTGGGGTGCCTACACAAAATTATATAATTTGTTAAGAAATTTATATTAAAATTCCCTTTGGCTAATAAAGGCACGGGCGTACTCAGATGATGAGCTTATATTATGAGTGACATATTTGTTATGATTCATAAAAATGCATAGCATTTTACACTTACAACATATTACTACAAAGTTATTATTATATATATATATTATTATACACCGATTTTAAGGGTCTTCCTGTTCTCTGATCAACACTCTTATATAACCTACCTTGTGAACATAGGGTTCGCGGCATTACAGCGAAGGGTTCCTACTACTAGAAGATCACGATATTTGGCCAATATTATTTGATTTATTCAATGAATAAGTTTTATTAATTCTCACTATATAAATTCTTTAATTTTATCTTTCACTCTATGCTTCGGCTTGAGTTTGTCATTCCTTGGCTCTTTGAGGGTCGGGGTGGACGTTACATATTCTCTTTCTGATATTCTTCTTATATTCGTATCATGACAAACTTGATGTTGAAGTCCAAAATGAGGTTTTCTTTATTGCAAGAGTTCAGCAGACAGGCAGACGGCCCACTTGATGGAAAGTGGTTACCATCGCTTATGGATATTTGCAACACCAAAGGTGCTACAAATGCGCTGCTGCTCTCTTAAGGGAGACTGGAACCTGGTCACTTATGCCGGAACAGAAATCAAGGTTGTTATAGCAACATACTTTAGACCAGGGGTGGTACCTATCCAGTCGGGCAAATGCCCTACCACCTGGTTGTGGGTTGTTTTGTCGCCTCTTACGACAGGCCGCCCAGCCGCAGGAAATTGTATTCTTTCGCCGTTCCTGCACGGATAGTAACATCTGCCACACGAACGTGATGTTCAAACAAATAGAACACTCAAGTCAATCACCATCTTTAAATCTCGACCTTGCAGATAATGTTTTACTTTTGTTTGTCGCGATGGCATGCGGTTAATAATGGCAATAATTTAGCACGCCAAGGGCGGCCAGACGGGTTGCTCGCTATGGACCAAGCAGCTTGAGTATGCGTCTTAGTATATGGAAGGACTACGTTTTACGAGTGAATTTTTGGGTGACGTCATTGCTTAGAATAGTGATTCCCAAACTATGTTGGGCAAGAAACCTAACACATTAACTAAATATGGGCCAAGGTGAGAAATATTTTTTTATTATAAATACAACCTAGGCGCCGACAAACATAAATTACACGTACAGATCAGTAGAAGCACATTTTATTACCTTTCAGCATTTGAAGTAATTGTAATCCGTTTTATGATCGTCTTCTTTTGTTCACTTATTTATTGGCATACGTTTCTAGGACAATAGGCTATCTCCACTAGACATGTGTGTGTCTCCACTCATTAGCATCATTAGCCAGGTGTTACAAGCTAATTCTAGGAAACTGTGGCGACGTTGCCGGGCGTACATTGCATTTGTGGAGCATAAAACGACGGCCTGACGGAGAGAGGAGGCAGCTAGGGCGACGACTACGATACGGGCGTACATTCGGGAATGTAATAGTGACGGACATTGCGCGTTTTATTGAATTACGATCATCTGCATTACGTTTGGATTTGTTGTGTTCGGTTATATTTGTACCTGTGTTATACGTGTTTGTATAGTTCTAATAGACTCCATAATAATTCTAACGGCATTTTAATTCGAGTCAGGACTAGCAGTTAGCAGGTAACTCGTAATTATTATAAGCCTACATTGATTTTGGTGCTATTTGGCTCGTTTCCGTGAAATTGGGCATAATTGTGGCAATTGGAAATAAACACAAATCATTTTATAGTCATTTGGAGAACTCAGCTATTACATGGTAGAGGTCATTTCGATCTACGCTCGCCCACATCTCATTACAATGACACAGTTGAAACACAATACAGCACGAGGGTAGGATTGTAAGAGAATGTCAGAAATGTAGTTATTTTAGTAAAAACAGGAACATAATAAAACTACGCTTTAACGGTTTTAAGCGCGGTAATTTATTTGATTATGGTTATTCCGACATTTCGGCTACTTTTCAGTGGCCGTGATCACGGAAGACAAATATGTCAAGTGTCAATTAGTATTGTTAAAATTGTATTTAGCCTACCAACAAGCCAACTTGTTCATTTTAATTATTTAGTTTAAATTTTGTTTATGGCTATTATTTACTCTATCCTAATCTAATTTACCACCGCTTCGCAACATGTTATGATTTGAAAAGAAGAAGCGGCACAAAAAACTCCTCAGCAAACATGCCTAGTTCTTATAATTTTATATAATATTAAAGTGGGTGGAAGGAAAATTTTTGATGATCGAATCGGATCCCAAACAGGTGGTACTTGCCAACCATCTAATCTATTGAAATTTAGGTGTTTTTGATTTCAATAGCCTCACGCATCATTCTAGAAAAGAGAAAGCGCGAAAGAGAAATAGGAAACTATTTCTTTTTCGCGAGGATTTGTGGAACTTATTGATTTATTATAAGAATACACGATCATCCTCTGAAATAGAGACTTTTAATTTTTATTATAATTTTAACTTCAGTAGAAATTAAGAAGCAAGAGAGCGAACTACCGTGCAATAGCTTATTTATTGTTTGTTTAATTGCGTATTAATTTGTCTTATATATTTTTTATTTCTAAATCTGTTTAAAGTATTTGTGTTTGTTAATTTAAAATGTTAAGTGCTCCCTATTTTCTTTTTTTGGACCACCTAAACCTAAAGTACCAAATTAGCTGAGAATTCCCTTTAATTAAGTTGCTTGGAAGAAATAGTCTTAAGCGATAGGGCCTTTTATTGTATTGCCTAAAAAGTATCGTAAGCATGGACTTTTATAATTGTTTACTTTGGTATTATCTTAGTTAAACATTAATATTAATTAGCACAGGAAGCAGGTGCGATCAACACTCAAACACTTTTAGATATCGATAGAAAAATGACGCTCCCCCACTTCGACACACCGTTCTCAGCGTGATTACTTTTTACGACTTCCGCATTTCACCGACAGTTTACTCAAACAGTGTCTTCGAGCCCTGTACTTGGCGGATGCTGGCAAATTATTAGCGGCGATACCTGGCGAATGATTGGCAGCCTGGCGAGCGATGGCAAACGGAGGTCTCGCGAATTATTCACAACGGCAACGGGCAATGTGTCAGCGATTATGCTGATGCGTCCGCAAAGTGAGAATTAAGGGTTAGATAGGTTAACTTCCTGATAATATAATGCATGTTGATTGGCCATAAACACAGCTGTTGTTGAAGTAGTGTAAACGTCTAATAGAGCGCGTGACTGCATTATTGAGTTGTTATTCGCCAGCCGCAGCTGTAATTTGTACGAGGGAAATGTTACCATTATTTACTTTCAAAGTGATATTTGTGTTAGAAGTTAAGACGATAAGAATGTGCGAGAACACAGAATGAAGGTTGATACAAAAAAATCACTGTACAAACGCGAACTTTGTTAAATACAACTTCTGTTAAATGCTATTATACACTTCTATACCTTATTTTTTTTATCCTAAATTTATAACATTTTTTTTATTTTTATAATACTACTTCGGATATTTATTTCACCATATTTTATATTCTTATTATCTGTATAAATTTTTTAAACGCGTAAGTTTGTAAGGATGTATATTTGTTACTAGGATTTTGATGAAACTTTAAAATAATATAGCTTACACATCAGAATAACACTTAGGCCATAATTTATAATGATATAGTCTGAATTATCCAGAATGTAACGATTTTCCAACCCACGCGGGTGAAACCACGGGACCAGCTAGTATTGTATATTTTACTAATAAGTAGGTGACAACGGGTGGTTTATCTCGATATCCTACGCTTTTATCCTGTCTAGGTTTTACTAGAAAATGTGCACTTTTGGAATGAATCTCCTAAAAGTTTCAAGAAAAAACCGACTTCAAAAACTAAAAAGTATAAAATAACTTAATGAAGATTTTTGACTAAGAATTTATTTAGTATATCTTGAAGTCTGTGCCGAGCAAACCATAAGAATGATTACCATATACACTGATATAACAACAAAATGTTGCAACATATTGTAATATTTATCGTTTACTTGTGTTAAATTTTTAGGAGACCAAATGGCAAATATTCCGCATCAAACTAAAAAAGAATCACGGGAATCGGATAATAAATCTCAGAGTAATCGGTGTACATACATAAAAAAAACCAATCAAATTGAGAACCTCCTTTTTGAAGTCGGTTAAAATACGTGAGGCCTTACCTTACTCCTTGGATACACCGCAAGCACGTCAGCCCACCACCTCGCCTCTTCCCTGCACGTCCCCTTCACGAAGGTAACTCGTTCAGGAGCCGTGATGGCAAGACTGTGAGCGTGTCCCGTGACTGCGTCCGCCTCACTCACTTCTAACACCGTCGTCATATCGATACTGGCTTGCGGGACTGTGTCTGGCTGTGAAAGAAAAATTGCACATTTGAACCAACGCTTTTGTAGTTTTTTTTTAATAACCGGCAGGCTAACACAGACATTGTACATCCCCATACTAAGCAAGTTAAGCTTGGGTTATGGGTGATTTCCGGATCCACTTTCGGGATGATCCCAGATATCCAGACCTCGTGACACATGAGAGAAAGTTTGTTACGAAATTTACTATATCTAGAATCGAATACAGGACCTTAGCGTTCCTGTGAGCTAAGGCTTATAGATAGATAGATAACACTTTATTGTACACCAATACAATCATGAACTTAAAGACTAATATATTTTTTGTATTTGCTGAATCAGGCAAACAGGTAGGCGGTCCACTTGAAGGAAGCTTACCGTTGTGTATGGACCTTTGCAACATCAGGAGCATTGCCGGTCTCTGAGAAATTTTATAACGCCCTTCTTAAACAAGCCCATGTCGCAGTGGTAAAACTTCGGCGGGAAGTATCCTCCGATCATTATCATACGCGGATGAAATGTTCTAGAGAACCGTTGCGTAGTTGAGCGTGGGAGCTCCATGAAATGGGGGTGAACATCCAAAAATGATTTAATTCTATTGGCCTGACATAAAAAGATTTTTTGATTATGTCAAAAAATAATCGACCAGTACAAAGTATTAAACATCAATCAAGATAAATAAAAAATAATGATCATCAACAAGCCACTGTATAAAAGCTTTTAATTTCATGTCACATTAGCAACGATACTCATTAAGGGTGATATATATTACACAGTTGATTACTGATAAACACTTGTTCACATCTATCAATGTAAACGCAGAGCTTACTTAATTTAATGTGATCTGTTTTTCATGGGCTTTAAGTAATAAAATTAAATAGTAAAAGGTTAACTGCCTCATTTCATTCGCAATTCCTTTAAAAATATACATTTTGTTTAAAATACGTTAAATGTGTATGTATGTATAGCAGTTATCACGCGTCTTTTCTATTAGGATATTTTTTAATTTTGTTTTTATTGCAAGAATTCAGCAGACAGGCAGACGGCACACTTGATGGAAAGCGTTTACAATCGCCTATGGACATTTGCAACACCAAAGGTGTTATATGTTGTAAGGCTTCAAATGCGCTGCCGCTCTCTTAAAGGGACACTTGAACTATGTGACTAATGCTGGTTACAGCAGAAGGTTGTTTTGGTGGCATAGTCTAAACCAGGGGTGGTCACCATCCAGTAGAGCAAATACCCTACCACCTGGCTGTGGGTAGTTTTGTGGCCTCTTACAATAGCAGGAAATTGTATTCTTTCTCCGTTCCTGCACGGGTAAAAATGTATGTAGAGATTGTATGCAATTTTGCGCAAATCATAGGACCGTTGTGACTGTAATGGCGATTATTAGATGATGTTATTTTAAAATACCAGGTAATTAGCACTTTGCCAACTGGCTAATGGTTGTTGAATTAAAACTGACAACTGACACGTTTACAGTTTAGCCGTCAGCCTTCGACATTAACTCACCAGTTGGCTAATGGCCGTCGAGTAACACCGAGAACCGATACGTTGACGGATTAGCTGTCAGCTGTCGGCTGCCGGTTAGCAGGTTATTTAACAATTAGCCAAAGAGGCATCATATAGCTGACTAATGAAGAACCATTAGCCGGATGGCTAAGTTTTTGGAATTTTGGATGGTCCCTACCTCTAGTGAATATATATGGTTCAGGACGCAAAATCACCAGCTGACTAGTTAAGAGCTAATGAAGGACAAAAAGTCAATTTACTGCGGAAAGGCTAAGCTGGTCGATGCCGTCATTTTATTTTAATTTGAATAACACTTTTGATTTGCGTATGTTAGCCACTAAGATAAAATACCACAGCTTCATGTAGTTTCTTAAAAAATATTACAATATTTCTTCGCCTGCATTTCTTGGGCATTCCCTTTTGACTGGAATTTTGCGGATTTTTTTTGAGCAGGAGCCCGTTGAATAGCTACAGATGACTGTTTCAGCGATACCACAGTTTGGGGAATACTCGAGTCCGTGGAAGCGGAGGCGTGCATCCCAGATACAGCACGCTCGAGCAGGCACCGCCTGTAAGGTTCGACCTCGGCTCGACCACTGCGGGGGAGGGACTTTGCGGAGGTGGCCTGGCTAGAAATTTGTTCTTTACGTAACTAGTCAGTTCCCGTAAAGCATGGACGCACCAGCGTTTGCGACTCCTTCGCAATTTGTGTGTTACTTCACGAACATGAAGACTACCGCGGCCTTTCCGCGTGGCTCCACACATCCATCGGAACATGTCTGTTTCCATAATATGCAGCTCTTGCTTGTGTCGCTCCAGTAAGAAGATCTAGGAATTTAATTACGATTTATACGTATTAAAATCCGCAATCAATAAATCCCATGAGATTACAATTAAGAACCGCGTGGCCTGTATATCAATGTACTCCAGGAGCAAGGGCTTTAATGTGTTAATTACTCAACAGTAAACCCACCTGTAGCTTAAAGCATGGCTGTGATCATTTAATGTTATCGCTGGGCTTATACCCATTAAGGTGACTGATCACTTCTTTACTGAACATGCCGCTTGTCATCCATCCATATTAATTCATCAATCATATATTAGCATAACCTCGGGTTCAATTCCCGGCAGGGATCTTGAGCGGTCGCCGGAATATTAGGGAATAGGGAATTCTTTGCGCATTGAATGTACCAATGCGATTTATCGACATATTGACAAAATATTATATCTACATGTTACCAATATACATATATTATAAATGAATATGCAAATTTTAATTTTAATAAACGCATATACATTAAATTCAAATGTTTATAGGTCCAATGAATGGGTAATAACATGATGTGCGTTATATCATGATATAAGATCTTAATTCATTGTAGTACAGTATCAATAAAGATATTACATCTTTAATCATTTCCAAAAAAAAAAAAAATGCATTTTTCTTATAAATATTATGTAAAATGTGCACATTAATTTATGGAAAATAATATAAAGACATATTTTTATAATGTTATTATACGTTATATTGCAAAATAGATCCAAAACCCTTGTGCGCAGATCAAGGTCATCGCTCAAAAATCGTGATCGTGCCGAGGATTAAGTATACATAGTTCTCAAATGTCCATATATTCCTTACTAGCTACATTAAGCTATGATTAGTGTAATAATACAGTATGTGTATTTTTTCAAAATCAGCCGACTCAATTCCTGAACAGGGGTAATTGATTTTCCAAAAATATAATGATACCGCTTTATTTTTTTCATCAAATTAGGTCCCGAGACTCATTTAAGTATATTTCGCTATGTCTTGTAATTATAGATACTCGTAAAGCCATAGAGGCCCATTTGAAAGATTCATCTGGATAGTTGGAGAGAGGAAATGGCACTTCATTTTAAACATACCTAATTCGAACCGAGGTCATATGGATGAGATGCCGGTGTCTTTGTGAGTAAACGAATACTAACTAAAACAACTGTGACTTCTAGTAAAAAGGGATAACCATTTGCAAAACTATAAAAACAGTTGTAAAACGTTAATTACCATACGAGCTAACTGTAATCCACTCATTTGTATCGCTTTTGTAAAGATTTGCATAAAATTATGATTATGGTTACATTAAGAAGTTTTAGGGCTGTATACACACCGATCCATCGACGGCCAATGTATGAATTTCGTTGGACTTCGTTGGCTCCATTTTTACAGTGTAAAATATAATGTTGGTGTTCCAATGTTGCTGATTTGTACGATTTTGTGATGACAAAATGTTAATGATGACGCAGGCGGGGATAAAGAAGAAGGGAAGGACTTACAGGATGAGGTCGCCGCACCAGACACGCTACGAACGATGTAGGCTTCGCAGCGGTAGACACTTTTTTCTCATCATCCTTCCATTTTCGTCTTGCGGTTCCTTCGAGAAGTGGGCCAGCTGGAACGATACAGTGGGTATCTTCCAGCATGCGGGTTGATATAAGCGGGTGTAAAAAGCGGCACAACACACAAAACGCCACGAGGTTTGCACGGAAGCAGCGGTGCGATCAGCAGTCGGACGTAGACTATGTCACATTGCACAGTGACAGATGCGGCGAAAGAAAAAAAGGAAACAAAGAGGTGGTGACCAAATAGGTCGGCGTTAACAGTAAATATAGTATATTGCCATTAATACCCTACTATAACGGTCGAATTGAAGCTGTTTTTGTTAGAAGCTTTTATTTAATTTGTAATTTATGTATCTTCGGCTCAAATGTTGCAACTGAATTTTAAAGCTGTTATCCTCAACCGACTGAGATGAAATTTTGCATAGACATTTATTGTCAATTACGTTAATGTCACTAAATGATTTCAAGGGTTTTCTAAATAAAAAAAACGAAAGAACTTAATAATGAGAATTGTTAACATTACTTTCTTACCGACTTATACTTGACAAAAAGTAAATTGTGTCAAACAGTCGAATGATTCCATTTCCGCCATACGGGGGATTGCCATCGAACGCCAATGATCGATTGTTTGCTTTCGTTGGGTCTCTGTGTACACGGCCTAAAACGAATGTAGGCTAACTTATCGAACTGTGTACTTTTATGACGTGAGAAAGACATTTAATTGATAAGCTACGAGTGTAAATAAATTTAATGGACTTTATAATACAATTTTTAAGTGCCAGAAAAAATGCCACTTGGTATATAGACTTTTTAATGGTGAATTGTGATTCACGTACAAACTACTGGGCCAATTTGAATGCAGTTAATAGATAGTAAATTTTATAACAAACTATATGCGAGCGACTACTACTTTATCTAAATTTATTTTTTTAATTGTTGTAAGCGTTAATATCTAAAAAAATTCTCATATTTTAACTCCTTACTAAAACTTCTACGGAGATTGATTTTCTAAAACCCCTGAAACGCGCATTTCATTTTGATAGTAAAAGCTTAAATATAAATTTTCAAAACAAGTATATGACAGCAATTTGACTGGTCGACTCGGTGTCGGTAGACCGAGACGTACTCACCACAATCAAATTGAAGATATTTTGAAGAAAGGTCATATAAAAAGTAGTTTAAATAAGCGTGTATGTATCAAAATATTAATGAAAGCTAATGAAACGAAAAGTCCTTCCTTTAAGATACAATCTACATTCTTTACTTGGCAAAATCAATTTAAATGTAACATAGGTATTTTGATATTGTGAATGGATGCAGAAGTCGCGGAAGGCCACGACACACCTTCCATGATCAAATTGATCGTGTACTAGCAGAAGGTGATGTGAGGAGCCTTAAGAACAGACGAGCGTGCATGACAAGAGCTATGAATGTCAAAGAAGCAAGTGAGGTGTGTAAGAATAAGCCTAAATGGCGCTCTGTTATTCGTGCCTACCCCGCAAGGGACCTGGCGTGAAGTTATGTATGTATGTATAGTTATTTTCGCATTTATATAGTATAAGAAAATTATATCTATGCACTCGTTTGAAGTTGAATAAATTTGTATAATAGTTAGGAGAAGCACAGCCGTAAGCGAATGTTGTAGCAAAGCTAGGTATTTCAAAATTGATTAAATTGATTTATTCTAATAACAATGACACGAACATTAGCGAATAATGTGATTTATACAGTAACTTTCGCTGGTACAGTACATGGATAAAGGTAGCAGAGACTTGTCCGTCCAATGTAGTTAATAACTGACTGTAAAAAGTTTTTGTTGATCATTAAATTTCTCCAAGTCAAACATCTAGTTTTTCTTTAATTCCTATCGGCGTGTCGTAAGAGGCCACAGAACAACCCACAGCCAGGAGGTAGGGTATTTACTCGTCTGGACGGCTACCACACGTACTCTAGAGTATGCCGCCATAACTGTCTTGAATTGTGTTCCGGCATTAGTGGCCAGGTTCCAATCTCCGTTTATTGAGCAGCAGCGCATTGGTAGCGCTTTTGGTGTTACAAATGTCCATATGCGACGGTAACCGCTTCCCATCAGGTAGGCCGTCTGCCTGTTTGCTGAACTCATGCAATAAAAAAACTTATTAATTTTGTAATAATAATACTTGTTAAATATTTTTTAAATTTAAATTGTTTTTATTTCGGTTGATGTAATAACAAGAGAAATATTATGTAGGTGGAGTACAGCAGATAAAATATAATTAATGGCCATGTAATTGACAGTTGTTACTATTACACACGAAAATTAGCGAGACTAGAGTTAACGACATGCTACCGGTCTTAAAGGGATATTATAACGTCTTTTTTCGAAAAAAATCAATGTGGGAATACTTCGAGTGAAAGGAAATTCCAAATTCGTCAGGTATCAAAAAAATAAATATATAATGAAAACGGTTGCGTGCATGACTGTACCGGCTCAAGGAAGTTTGAATGAGCGTTCATTATGCAAACTTTCGTGATATGGTCCCTATTGCATCAGTCCTTATTACAAAAAACGAAAAAATGCAGAGAGACGCGAAGATCTTCTAAAGGCCAAGCGTATCTAGAACATATCTAAGCAGTGTATTATAGAGTTAAACCGAAAATTACAATATGATGGTTAGTTCATATAGGATGTTAGTACATTCAAAGCTATGCCAATAGGTTTTTTGATAGTTTAGTTCTGAGTTTGTTTGCTTTTCGCGTCTCTGAATGAAAAGAGCCTGGTTATCATCAAATTCGGTAAAGTTATCATATATAGAAGTCTTATGTAAAATTCGTTAAATAATAGTTATTGTTCAGGCACTAATTAACATTTATGCTTTTAGTTTTTTTTTATTACAGGAGTTCAGCAGACACCAAAGGTGTTACAAATGCGCTGCAACTCTCTTAAGCTTCCTACAAATCTCAAATACCATAAATTACTTTAATTTAACTAAGATTTAATTGCAATAAAATGACGTAACCGTATAAATGTAATTAGTCCTTAACTAAAACGTCTACAAGACCAATGCGCACGCGCAGCCGTGTTCCGATTTACGTTATATTACGTAACAGTTCCCATGGCTAGACATTCAGACAATGATATTAGGTGAAACGGAACGCATGCTAACTTGCACTGAATAGCTATTACATGGAATTCGGAACAGCTGTTAGCCGATTTAGGTTGGGAGCTTGATTCTTATTAATTCCTCGTTTCATAACTTGAAATATGTATTTAGCGATTGCATGAGCCAATAATAGGGGAGTTGCATACACTTCCTTCTTTTCTTTACTGTTGTATTCTTATTCTTAGTTCAAAATAGATTTTTTTGGCAGAAACATATACCTATATAATGCTGTTTTCTGTCCAGTTTTATTTTCTAAAAAAAAATGCATTTTCCGGACGGGATGGATGGGAGTAATAATGTAGCATGAAATTATCAATGTATTTTATTTATATTAATTATTTTAATTTTAATTATTTATTATGTATGTATGTATGTGTGTACGTATATACTTATTTCACTTATGTATATATTTATTGCATTTTTTAATTTTAGTTCTGTCGTTTGCTCACAAGTAAATTCGGATAAACTTGTTATTAGCCCTACATTATAAATAATTTTTTGTTGTGGTTTGTATTATTGATATGCGCTGTTGGTTTTTTCAATCAATAAATAAAATGCAAATAAATTTTATTTGCTAATATTTATGGCAAGCCGTTATCTGACCCTGAGTGCGATAATTTTTAATCATACAAGTGAAACCGTGGAAAATGAATCCGAGCGACACCTTGGCTGTCATAAGATAAAGTTCAAAGAAGCTGACACTCATCACCCACATTTAATAGGACATCAAATCCTTTTCATCTAAAGAACTCATGGATCGTGACGTCATAAATATCATGTTAGAGCTCCAAACAATTAGCCTTACCACCTTCTTTGAACAACGTCTTATTTAACAAGACCCCTGCAACGGTAATGCAATCCCTCGATTTGTTTGACATTAAACGGTGCAAGCAGGGCGAGGGAGGTCAGGGTGTTTTGGTCAAGGTCATGGTTGGCACATTAGAGATTTGTCACGGAATGGTAGAGAACCGTTTTGTACAAATGATTGGTTTGTTAGATCTTGGGCCAACGTTGGACGTTGGATATATGGCAGTGGTGGGCGAGATTTGAAACAGGGTACAAAATCTATGAAGATTTCACAGGTACTTAGTCTTCTAAGTTCTATCAGATATTTATTTGTAGAAGAGTACTTAGCTGTAGTACATATTTTTTGTTCCTTATTTGTATAGTAATTTTCACACACACATATACAGTGGCGGAATGAAAAAGTTCGCCAGTTTTCAAATTGGTTCATTCATTTAATGTCCATAGAATATTATATGTTTAACTGTTTGACAATAATGTTTGAAATTACTTAGATCAAAGTTGTTTGATATTTTATCTTGTCTAAAAAGACTGTTTAGAGGTGTAAAACCTTTTTACTGGTTTTAATATTTATGATAAAAGTTGCGATAATATCCTCTTTGTTTCTTATTGTTAATTCCACGTCTGTCATTGCCAACATTTGTGACATATAAATTTGGTTCTTCTTTATTCACGATTCTATCTATACAATAAAAAATCAATTATGAACATTTTTGTCTGTCTGGATATTACTGCTAATCTCTGAAGCGGCTGGACCGATTTTGACTTGACTTTCACTTGCAGATAGGTGTTATAAGTAGCGCGGACTAAGCAGCGGGCAAAGCTAGTATTTTATAAACGTAACATTTATTAAAATGTTAACAGTACTGGTTCTTGAACTCGTGTAAGCAAAAGACGATTTTAAGGTGACGAATATTTTGATACCGTGAGTGTACTTTAGAAATTGCTGGTGAACATAGATTTTATTCCTACGACCTTCGAGCTTTCGCGGCCAAAGACAAAGCATAAGCTTTAGTTTAGATGAATAGATAATATATTTGACGAGAAAGATACGATTGTTTTCATATATTCACGCTTCTGCGAGTTCAGTTCTAGCCAAGTACTAAATTGGTATGAGTTGAGAGTGAAATACTCCAGTCTGGGTGTGGTTTCCGTGTTTCACAAATCACTTTTTAAAATATAGCGTTAGTTACGAAAGGGTCATCAAATTTCTACAAAACCACTTTTCATCAGGTGGATGGTCTGACTGCTGCCGACGGTAAAAACCTACTGTATTGTATAGGTAGCATATTCAAAAAAAAATATCTCTATATTTCAAATTGACTACAGTTTTAATGCAGTTCACAACTGGGAATAACGAAACAGAGCCTGTAAAGAACCGTTACTTCTGCTTCCGTCTTCATACGCTTGGACTGGCCCACATTGCGTGGGG
This sequence comes from Dendrolimus punctatus, assembly GCA_012273795.1. NCBI lineage: Eukaryota > Metazoa > Arthropoda > Insecta > Lepidoptera > Lasiocampidae > Dendrolimus > Dendrolimus punctatus. Next base: position 482,380 of record CM022537.1, read on the forward strand.
TCCTGGGACATGCGCACGCGCATCGTAGGCGTGACACATATAACTGTTCGGGCATTAACGGTGCACACTTAACGATAGGCGCAAATTCACAATTTAATTATTTGTCGTTGCAACGCGTTGGCATCATGCAGTGTTACGAATGTTCGTACGCAACGGTGATCGCTTTTCGTAATCTGTTTAAGTTATATTCTCAAGCAACTTCTACTCTCTACCTAGATGCCCAGACTAAATAAAGGAAACTCTTTTACAAAATCTCTTTGACAAGACTCGAACCTGGGTTAGACGAGCCAACGCTTAAACCACTACACTTCGTTTGGTTTCTTAGAATTTGCATAAGATAATAGAAACACATACTGGTTCAAATTTTCGCATTTTCGCTTGCGTCTCCATCTATACGAGGGTCCAAGTGTAAAAATGCAAAATTGAATCGATAGTTGCGCATCCATCTTATATAGTGTTATCATCTATGATGCAATCCTACGCATATGAATGGTTAGTCTAGTTGGGTCACTGTTCTTAATTTTCGAAAATATTTGTCTGTATATAAATATATATAGGGTAAAGACCGACCTGTTTTGTCTCTTAATTTAAAAAGAATCATCTGGAAGGCAAGAGATTTTAAAAATAAAGACATCAAATGATAAATGGGAGAAACGTGAGCGTCCACGTCCACTGCTGGATGTAGACCTTTCATGGTATGCGCCACTTCTCCGGGTCCTACGCCTTCCTTATCCACCCCAACTGGCGATCTTACTAGCTAGATGATAAATGTAATAGAAATAAGAAGAAATGTGTTAGAAAGGAAGTATTTATGGAAAAAAGATAGAAGAAAGAAAGAGAGAAAAAAAAAATATAAGAGGAACAGAGTACCCTCTATCCTAACCCATGATGAAGAAGGTGAATCACATTTTTTTTAAACTTGCGACCTTACACAAGTCGGCAGTGCATTCGACTAGAGGGCGTCCTATATTACATTTGGCAAGTTGTGTTCTCCTCTCCAGGACAATTAAAAAAATAATTGAACATTATTAATTGATGTGGTTTTAAGGTTTTATAGCAATTCAAATCTGTATTCAACGGACAACATACAAATATAAGATTAAAAACTAGTGCTGTGACAGCTTTTTAAATTTACCTATTTATAAAATTAATTAAAACTGCAAAGCTAGCATATAAAATTAAGCATTAGATTTAATCAAATCTTGTTCATATTGAAGGTCATCGCATCCAAACTTACTTTCACATTCATATTAGTATTCATTATCAAATATTATTATAGTTACTTAACTTCTGTGAGTATATAAACAAATCATTAAAAGCAACTATCTACGAACATCAGTTAACAACTCGTATTTGACATTGAAATTTAATCGATCCCAACAATTTTCTACTAACCGAAGTAACTTCGCATTAACCAATATTTATCTCAGTGGTCCTAGTCTTGAACCGGTAACAACCGGTTCCCAACTCCCTATAATTAGGTTTGTTACCCCATTTGCAGGGTAATCCATTACGCTGGCAACACTGCGTCCGCGTTTAGATTAGCCTAGCCGCGTTAATGGGAGATTGTGGCGTCGTTCGTGTCACTTGAGCGATTTGTAAGCGAGTTGCTGATCAGGGTTGCCACGTGATTTATTATTTCCTATCTCTTTATGAACTACAAATATAGACAATTTCTTCAAATGGTTATTAAATACAAGAAAATTCGTGGTTATTAAGAATCAGTAAGTTTAAGGACTCAATACGATTTTATTTTTATTTTTTGAAGGGGTTAAAAAGATAAACGGCTCAACTTATGTAGAGGCGAGTGGGCTATAGATAATTAAGATAAATATAAAAATATAGAAGTCTTTTACATTTAGCATAGCGACATACCTGCAGAACATACAGCGCGGATAGTTTGGTGACTGAAGGATCGGCCCTAATCTCAAATAGGCAGAATTTCCGCTGATGGGTCAGAGATAACTTAAAAACGTTGCGAGCGTATCTAGCCGAATTTTCCACGAGGTACGTTTCGCAGGTGTGTCACTACACTTGATCCTATAAATATATGCGAATTACGTTGGACAAAAACACAAGCAAACTACTTGTATTGTCTAGAAAGGCCGTTTGCTGCTTGTTATGTGTGAACAATAATTTTCTATCTATTTGAGAACTTTTTTGTAATTTGCTTTTACTGTGACATCCCTAAGTTCTAAGGCTCTAATATCGAATTCCGGGACACACAGACTACCCTGTAATAAGGGGGCGTGCCCACTATCCCTGCCGTACGTGACTCGCGTTGCCCGTCTGACCAAAGGCTTATATCTATTGATATGTTTCACATTACAATAAATATGTGTTGAGACATTTTTGGTCATACATGTTTCTGAGGAACATTATAAATAAACATTTATATTAACACAAGCAAGCTTGCAGGTGTTTTATTACTCCTTTGAATTTGAGTGATCTATTGTTCGCACTAATCTCTTTGTTCACACCGCCTTAAAACGTCACAAATCCTTCTTTTCTCTGTTGATATTTCATGCGAATTCTTAGATGCCATTAAGCTGACCATTAAACTACTTTAAGAACCAGCCGGGCTGCATGTTGCTAGGAGGCCATGTCTAATTTAGAAATGGATGAGGGTCGGTCAGTCGGGAAATGCGCCAGTCGTGTTCTGACTGCGAATGAGGCGTTACTTAGTGCATTTCAGAGCGAGTATCTTATAAACGACAAATTTTGCGCAATATATGTCATAACGATTTTCTGCCCTACGGTTTGGTACTTGTTGTATTCGGCTATACTTGTAAGAACTGTGAATTACGTGTGTGTACTTCTAATAGAACTTGTGATCATTCCAACGGCATTTTCGAATTTACATCCTACAAATTCGTAAAAATATAAACAAGCGATTAGTTGCTTACACTAAAAATAAGTAATCAGTATAGCTACATAAAAAAATAAATTTCAATATTGATATCGTGTTTTATACCTTGCTATTAAGTAATAACTTTCGATTATTTAATTATAATCCAGTACCGGCAAAGATTTAATAATAAAAACGCAAACCAAGAAATTGCGTAACACTTTCACCGGACATACCAAATTGTTGGTTTAATCGCAAAAATAAATAAATCAATATGGCCGCCAACTGAATCAACCAATAATAAAAGCTCGCTCGTAACGGGTACCATTTAAAAATGGAATTTATTCAATCAATTCGATATTCGAAACGATTATTGATCGTTATCTATTTGAAATGAAATATGGTATGTGATTTACGGACGGTTTCGTTCTGAAATTAAAATTTGTTTTTAGGATTCCCTGAATAAAAAAATATAAATAAAACCTCTTTTTAATGTTCGGGTTATTGGTGTTTACTAGAACCGTAGATCGTAATCGTAGAGTAGCCCAAAAAAAACCAATTCGGAACACACTCTGCAATCACAGTTGCCGCCACCAGTCCGCCCTTTTGAAGTGATAACTTCTTATGGGAGGGTAAACGGCTTCGTTACGTAACGCGTTACGGTGCTAGTCTGTCTGTTATCACTTCTGTACGGTGTCCCGAGAAGCACGTTTTTTTTAATAGAAAATATCAATTAAAACTTTAAATCAACGTCTAATTATTTAAAACAAAGTGCGCTTATTAGTATGAAATCTAATATTTTGTTTAGCAGCTAAGTGTGTGCTGTATTACAAAATATTAATCAGCATTTCTACAAAATAAATATGCAATCCTGAACTGCAATTCAAACAAAACATTATTTTATTTCTACCTGAATACCTCCAAGGATGATTATTATGAAACATTTTCTATTGTAATATAAATGTGCTTAAGTTGTCCAATACATGTAAACATCATTAAGTACATTGCAAAAATCCTCTTTGTAATTTACGAAAATGATATTCTAAGATAAAACAATGTATACAATACGGTGTAAGCATTTGGAATTTTGGGTATACGGAACCCTCGCTATAATAATCATGACACCTGGGCGGGCTATAAAATATATTATTATATGAGTTGTTAATTAAATCGATTTCTTTTCCAGTGAGAATTACTTAATTACATCTACGTTTAATTAAGAAATGTACGGTTGCAATGTCAAAGTTAATTATTGGTTTGTATATTTATAACCGCAATAGAATTTAGAGATTATGTTATTCGAGACAACAATTACTATGAATTAATTAAATATTACATTACAAGTTACGTTTGGGTAATTTTGAGTTACGTGATGGAATTTAATTGTAGTCTTTCATGGGGCTTTGATCGCGTAAAATTTTGTTTTATAACCGACATTAGTAGACAAAAACTAAGTTGGTATAAATAGAAATAAGAAGAATAGAAACTAAGTCCTAAATTGCTCCCAATCTCAACATAATGGTAGCCAAGAAGGGCTAGATCTGTTCTTCCGTCTGGGACCATAAAGTGAAGTCACGGTGTACAATACAATACACATAGCAACCACAATACAATATACAGTATAATGCACTTTGATAAAGATAAATGAATTGCAGACTAAAAACAATATAATAAAGCAATAATTCAAATAACACATACAGGCCAACCAGGAGGCCCTGAAACGCCGCAAATATGTGTCCATTGGTAATGGGTACATTGTTGTGGCTTTCGGGGTTGAAGCCCTGGGGCCGTGGGGGCCTGGAGCTCATCACCTCTATCGAGACCTCTCAAAGCGACTAATTGAGGTCTCGCGTGACCAAAAGGCTGGCTTGCACTTAGGGCAACGCATCAGCGTTGCCATCCTACGCGGAAATGCGGCCAGCATTTTGGGCACTCTCCCCGCCGAGAGCGACCTGGAGTCTATTTTTTACTTATAGTTGGTATTTTTTTATTTTATTTATATTTTAGTTAATATTTATTTATAATTAGTTTTATTTCAGTTAGTTTATATTTCAGTAAAATCTATTAACATTTGCTTGGATGCACTCAATTTTATGTTTGACAGAATACTATTAAAAACACATACATATATAAAATCATTGTAGCAACACACACAACGAAACAAACAATAATATCTACAAATTAACTGAATTATAATAAATTTTGATAAATCTATTCCTAAAGTCATATAACACTTGTGTCATGCCTAAGATCGCACTGTGCGTTTTGATAAGATTTTCTACTAGATAGCATTACGTGTGATTCTGCTCTATGCTTATTATTTAAAACATATTACATGTAGATTAAAAAAATAGTTCAAAGTTTCATAAAGTTTTTAAAAACAGACAGGGATTTTTGTCAGAAAAAATTAATGATTTGAGATTATGGTTTTAAACAAGCATTACATTTTTCAATTACAAAATGGAAAACATTAGCCAATAATTTTATCTAGAAGACGAGAATGCTAAAAATACAATAAATTATCGATTACCATAATCGATATATGTAAATGAATTGCAATAATGAATTATATGAAAACACATTAAACGATTAATTCATTCAAAATAACTAAACCAACTACAATAAAAAAAAATATCAACATCCTCATTTAATCTATAAATATGTGCTTGTGGTTGGGTATTTATACAAAATAGTGGTTACCCGTGGTCGAAATTCGACCATAATAATTAATGTCAAAGATTATAACTACTACAATCACAGATTTCGCCCAGGTTACATTGTTTATTTGACTTTAACAATAAACAAAAGAGTATATCGACGGTTAAAAGGTAATAGGGTATAAGCGACAAAAACTAAATTGTTCAGGAGAGCAGTTTAAAGTTTAAAATTTCAGAAAAATGGAGATAACTTTTTCATATCTTGTCATATCGTAAAAATGGAAACAGCTTTAGAATGAAAAAAAATAAAAGCATTAAATGGTAGTTTTATTTATTTGATTCCACGTTGTTTTATGTGGTTTAATGTCGCTTAAATCAATTGATCTTATTTTCTTTATGGAGTAATTCGGCATAAGTTACATCTACATTGAAAAAAAACGTAGGGTAGAGTAGACTTAGCTATATTTCACATCCTTATATCAAGAGGTAATAGGGCATAAGTCACATGACTGCAGAATAACATAAAAGGGTAAAAAGTATAAGTGGTAATTCTCATTATTATACCAAAAGGTAATGGAGCATAAGAAATAGTGTTTAGCAAAAAAAATCAGTAGGATGTTTGTAAACTTAAACTTGTAAATGGTAGTAGGGTATAACCGACGCTTAATGTCTTTGACGACAATGGTAAAGAGGCATTAGTTCCAGCTTTCAAAACAGGTACTAATGGTAAACAGTAATATACGCCTGGAGCCTTTACGGCAGTAAAAAGTAAAAATATATTACCGACTATAACCCAAAAGTGATGCCATTTTTACAGAGGTACAAGCGCTTTTAGAGTAAAAAAGGCCCAAAATTCGGTCGCTTAAATGAAATGACACTTCAAAAACGCTATATACTATATATATGTATATATCATGATATATATACTCTTTTGTTACATGCGTATGTGTGTCAAATACATGGTAGTGTTTATAATGTTTTTTTAATGATTTAATGTATTTTTTATGCTTAATTAATAAAAATTTAGCATTCTGCACTTCTTCTCTATATAAAGTATGAGTGTGCGAAATTTTCGTAAAAAGGGGTATAAAGTTTTGCTTCACGCATTACAATAATGTACAGGTGTATGTCTAAATTTGTGTCTTTTTTTTCAACCTATGCTGTGTTTGTTTATAATAATTTATACACTAATCTTAATATTTGTACTTTTAATTGATCTCCTACAGTGTTATGGTGTAGTAACTGTAAACGAACCAAATAAATAAATGAACACAATAAAAATAAATCTTAAAATCATTCTCATGTTTTTACAATCTGGGCCTAATCTATGTATTTATAATAGAAATCCACGTGGACTCATCACGATATCTCAGGAACTATAATAATAGACTTGAAATTTGTTATGGACCTTTCTTTCGCCAAGTCTCAAGTCAGCTAAGAGCGGATTTTACGGCACGCGAAGCGGGCGGGTATCAGCTAGTAATGTATAAAAGCGTATCCATCTCCTTTTCTTATTGCGCAGCGTTTAGCAGCTAAACCTGAAGAAGGGTCATTGAGATTGGTGCAGACCTATAAAGATTCATAAAAACCGCCCTGGGCAACCTAATGACGCTCGAGTCAGGTGTACAATTTGCTCATGCTCCAGAAGGAGGTCGCTGAGAGGGAAAGGGAGGAGGTTGCGTGGGCGGACCCAATCCGCCGGCGGCGCACTGGACGCCGCATGCGCATCTATGCTCATCACCTCCTCCCACCCTAGGGCTTCCATTAGTAGGGGCCCGTGAGTCCGGGGGCACTCACGGGACTTCCCCCCCTACTGGTCAAGAGGGTGGTCCACCCCGAGGGCCGCCCTGGAGTTAAGCCATGCGTTGGAGCGTCACAGTTGTGTACCTATGGTCTATATCCTGTGACACCCCATAAAAGCGTGAGGGACTAGGGGCGCAGGTTAGGTTTAGTGGGTAGTCTGACAGACGGAATCTCGCGACTACTACGCTCTCGTAGTCATGCGTAGAGATTCCGGACGTCAGAAGTCCCACACACCCCTCGGTCAACGCCTCCTCGGGCCTGAGGAAGTGTCGCAAGAAAAGACATTCCCCCTGCGTTATCAAAAAAAAGGTGTACAATTTGCTGGATGTAGAGCAGCCAGGTCTGTAAAGCTGAACGATCGCTGTTAGCGCAGAAATTGACTCTAGCGGTCCTATATTCAATGCTGTGACGGAATGACTGACTATTAGAGGTGGTTTAAACACAAGCCAGTGGCGTGGTTTTAAAAATACTCATAAGAATTATCAAAATTTCTTTTGCATTTGGAGTATCGGCTTCAGAGTCTCATGATTTTTCACTTGGCACAATCTTTGGCATTCGTTATAATGTCATTGGCATGCATATTGTTACATGCCGACTAAGGTAAATGCACACCTGCCTGTCGTAAAGCACAGTTTATTACCTTCCCGCATTTGGACTTCTTTTGTTTACTTAGAAAAACAGCCTATTGTGTATTGTACCAGTTTATGCCCGTTCGCAGGAATAATTAAGCAGGTGTGCGGATTACGTTTTCTGGGAAATTGCGTCGACGCTTGGCAGGTAGACATGTTGCATCGGTGCATGCAAAAGCAATGGTCCAGTGGAGAGATCGGCCGTCAAAGCGATAACACAAGCGAGGCAAGACGTGTGTACATTAAAATTTAGTGACGGACTTTGCACTTGTTATTGAGTTGTGCATTACATTTGGACTTATTGCATCAGGTTATATTTGTGCCTGTGTTATACGTGTTTGTATAGTTCAAATAAACTCTATAGTAATTAGAACGGTATTTTAATTCGAGTCCCGAACTCGTAACAATATTATTCTTCATGAGTATAGGGTTGCATGCCTCATGAACATTTACCACGAGGCCTAGCGGAGACGGTATTCTTTTTGATGAATATCATATTTTAATACTTTTATCCTATTCCGGACCAAGACAATTCCAAAAACACAAAAATTATAAAAATGCGTCCAGTCGTTCTTGAGTTATAAATGGTATAACTAGCACGACATTGTTTTATATATAGTAGTGGTCGCCTAGTGGTCGAAATTCGACCGTAATTAATTTAAATTATAAGTTTGAACGTCATTAAGGTTGTCTTGTCAAAGACTATACTTCTATAATCACAGATTTCGCCAAGGCTAGACTGTTAATTTGACTTTAACAATAAACAAACGAGTATATATGCGTGTGTGCCAAATACGTGGTAGTGTGTGTAATGTTTTGTTTTATTGGTTTGATGTATTTTTTATGCATAATTTAAAAAAACCATTCTGCACTCCTTCTCTATATAAACTACTAGCTGTCCCGGCAGACGTCGTCCTGCCCGGTAAAAAATAGGGGTTGATCGTAGAGGGTTGAAAATCTAGGGTTGTATGTATTTTTGTATGTTGTATCATAAAAAAATAGAAATTAAAAATGTTGTCTAAAAAATAAATAAAAAAATTTAGGGGTGGACTACCCCTAACATTTAGGGGAATGAAAAATAGATGTTGGCCGATTCTCATAGATACCGGATAAGCACAAAAAATTTCATCAAAATCAGTCAAGCCGTTTCGGAGGAGTATGGCAACGAAAACTGTGACACGAGAATTTTATATATTAGAGAATAAGTATGCTAACTATCATACTCATCCGTCCGCGCAATTTTCGTAAAAAGAGGTACAAAGTTTTTGCTTCCTGTATAGATAATGAGGTAAGTATTATTAGATAATTAATTATCGCCAGAGAGAAATCTGCAAATTACGAGATCGAAGTCGTGACAGGCTTTACTATGGCAATATTCAAGTATGTATATTTAAATTGTACAGTTCTTATTTCTTTCTGCCCTAGCTACATCACCAGATAAGTTAAGAATTTCTTTTAAGTTAGGTTGCCTGGAAGAGATCGCTTTTAGCGAAAGGCCGCCTGTTGTTTTGCCAATAAGTATTGTAATTATGCATTTTGTTTCTGTGTTTGTTTATTTAGGTGTAAAGTGTTATCTATCTGTATATTCTCAAATAATAGTTCCCGCTACTCGCTTCTCCCTTAAACCCATCTGAAATAGGAGCATTCGAACCTGCGGCTTTGTTTGCATTAGTGCATAGCGGTGATATCTCGGCTTTTTGCGTTGAACACCAGTGCCTCGGGACACTGGTTGCGGTTCGTTTTACATCGTTCCTACCCCAGATTGTCTCAATCGATTGAAATAATATAGCTCTTCAAGTGATTGCCAGATGTGGAGACGTAATATTGTTGTTGTGAGAATGGAAATGGGGCTTAAATATGATATGTCATTCTGGACTGTTTCATACAGTACCGACTCCAGATTTGTGTTGATTTTAGTAGAATAAATGCGTTTTATAAAACCAGTCTTTAAATATATCTTTGAGGCAAAGTGGGTAGCGAAAATAAACGCGCGAATCATTACTTGAATTTCATTTAACCTAGTTTCACTAAATATTAATAATTAATTTAACTATTGCAAAGTTGTCCTCGTTTTTGAAGTGATAATTTCATATGGGAGAATAAACCGCTTCATTACGTAACGCGTTACGGCGCCAATCTGCCTAGCTTACCTTTTTCTCACGAATACGGCTTCAATAGGCAGGCTCCTCTTCTCTCACTCTAACCCACAGCGCTAGCCGTATTTCGGTAATTAGATTAAATAATGATTGCTAATAATCTACGTACACAAAATTCTAATGTACATATTCAATCATTGTAACTAAGAATAAAATATATTTTATAATCAATAAAACATTTTATTAATAAATAACCTTTCCTTACATTATCATATTAATATACATAAGATTTAAGTAATAACCTAAGCTTTTCTCAAGTTAAACAATTTCAATATTAAATAGTTAAACTTAGATTAGTTTAAGTTATGTAACTTCTGCAGGTAGTCCCGTCACGCACACGTTTTTTAAATTTCGGATTGGCAGCCCTAACTTACAATGACCCATTTTTCTCAATAATAGCCGCATTATGCATACACCGTATGCATCTCTGGATATGTGCCAAGTGTTCCACATTATAAGTATGATCGCTCGCCATTCGTCACTTGATTGCTCATTGTATTGTAATGGGCTGCTAATGATTGGGTCATTAAAGGCGATACACTTTCCATCGCAGCCACATTGTGCGGACAGACCGCGACAAAAGACATTTTAATGTTATTATTTCCATCGTCGTCTGGGATTTGGCTGTGTGAAATCCCAGTGTCATCTTATGACGTTTGCAGGTTTACAAACTTCCAAATGGTCCAGTTGATTGCAAATGGTTATGGGAATTCTGTAACATTAAGGGAGCCGATACTTCTATCCGTGCAGGAACGATGAAAGAGAACAATTTTCTGCGGCCGGGTGACGTGTCGTAAGAGGCGACAAAACAAATCACAGCCAGGTAGTAGGGCACTTGCCCGACTGAATGGCTATCACCCTTGTTCTAAAGTGTGTCGCCATAACAACCTTGAGTTGTGTTCTGGCATTAGTGACCAGGTTCCAGTCTCCCTTAAGAGAGCAGCAGCGCATTTGTAGCAGCTTTGGCAAATGTCCATAGACGATGGTAATCGCTTTCCATCAAGTGGGCCGTCTGTCAAACAAAATAAAAAACTTGGCTTGCTTCTTTAGGTCTTATAACTTGTTTATGCCCTTTTTGAAGAGTCCCATATTATAAAGCTTTTGCAAACCGTAGAATCATTCATTACTTCAGAACGCGTTAAATTTAGAGTTTTACAGAAAAAATTATGACTGGCTATGCTGCTTTCACTCGTTAAATGGATATTATGATTGTAAATTTTGACTTTCGACAGTTATATTAAATAATTTAAATTTTGAATATAATTGTAGATATTTAGCTATTTTTAAATTATTACTTAAAACTGATAATCTTTTATATTAAATTTGACATAGTACCTAAACATTTGGATTCTATGGATTGAAATTGTTACACTATTTATATTAAATTTATTTGATTTTAATTGTATAATACTTAAAGTAATTTTTTTAAATATTAATGTAATTTAATATTAAAAAATAAATTTAAATATTTGTACGACCATAGGTCGGATACGGTGATACTAGTCACACTATTTTAGCAACTGTCGTCGACACGCCACTGTACGTAAGCAAATAAAGATTAGTTCATTCATTCACGCATTCGTTCATTCATTCATCCATTCGTTCATTCTTTCACTCACGACTTGTACATGTGTCGCATGATTGAGCGGACGTCACAACCGGTGGACCACTGTGACCACTGTCTAGTGTCAAGGAAGTGTGGATGAATCCTTACAGCTAAATAGCGGTGGAATGGCTAAGTAGGTTCCAGACCAAACAATTCTTCATAATCTAAAGCATCTTCAAAGTCCGGGTCTGCTTTCTACTCTTTCATTTCGCACACTCCTCTTCGGTACACATCATTATGAGAGCCTTAACAGTTTTCTAATCTAATGTGCCTTTCTATTGATCATCTTGCATTATGAAAATTTAAAATGATTTCTTATGCAAATTGGTATTTAATGTTACTTGGAGATGTACACCGTTCTTATGAATTCTTATAAACTTTAGCTAGAAGTAGTTACAATCGTCGTTAACATCTATATACATATAATAAAACTGTAGAGGTCGAATTTCTGTACAATGAAAAAGAATTATAAAAACCGAGTCAGGGGGATGTAAGAAGTGAAATAGAACTAATTTAGATTTCTTTTAATTTTTTTGTTTCTCTATCTGTCTGTCTGTTTGTACCGGCTAATCTCCGAAACGACTGGACCGATTTAAATGAAATTTTGTATGGTGGTAGCTTTCATCCCTGGTCAACATATAGGATACTTTGATCCCGAAAAATTAAAAATTCCCGTGGGATAGTCAAAAAATCGCACCACGCGGACGAAGCTAGTCTACTATAATTATTAAAAAAATTATATCAAATTTAACCAACAATTTGTTGTTTGATTTAGTGATAACATAAAATTCTCATTAGTTCAAAATTTAAAAGTATAATTAAGGCCAATTTACATTCATCCGCGTACAACAGAAAGCTATAATTTCCACCGCCAACGCCCATCATATTTTGATTATCAAAACAATGAGATAGGCATCTGCGGTGTTGTCGTTGCGCACGCGCATCGCACCGGAAGTGTTGAACAATGCCCTATTGTGGGACAGTGATTACTTGCACCGGATCCCGTGTCATTGTTGCCTTACTCCAATTTAAGTGGGCGTTAAGGACGTTATAGATTTATCCGGAAACTTAATGGTACAGTTAAACTTGTTAGTCGACAGTAATAGGAGTCTTAGTTTTTATTATAATATATTTCCTTTTTTCTAACAAACAAATTAAGCAACTTTTTTAATTGCATGAGTTCAGCAGACAGGCTACAGCACTAGCAGCACCAAAGGTGCTACAAATGTGCTGCTGCTTTCTTAAGGGAGACTGGAACCTGGTCACTAAAGCCGGAACACTACCAGTACAATGCACCACTTCAAGGTTGTTATGGCGGCATTCTCTAGACCAGGGGTGGTAGCCATCCAGACGGGCAAATACCCTACTTGAGCTTGTTGTTTTTTGGAAATTGTTTTATTCCGTTCCTGCACGGACAGTAAAAATTATATATAATTGGACAAATAGCAATAAAAAGTATAGCTTAATTGCAATTATATATCACTCTGATTACCTCAGATGTAACCTTTTTTGCCAAATAAAAGTGATAAAACAGCGATAAATAAAGATGTATCTTAATTTGAGTTGAAGCAACAAAGTTGCACGCCTAAGTGCAGTTCTAATAAATATTCATAAAGATCTCAACATGTATTCTAAGAGCCCAAAAACAAACAAAAGCAAATAGCTTTAAGTGCTCGCTTCTTTAAGTTTCTTCTGAAAAAAGCTGTTTTAAATTTAAGTTTAACCTTTGTAAAGAGTATAGTTAATGTTTTACGATAAACCCTTTATCTATGTGCTGTGTGGTCTCTAAAAGCATGTTAATTTATAACTTTTTCAAAATAGTTCAGGTGTAAAAAACTATGAAACTTGTACAACATAGTAACAAAATCATCTCTTTCTGAGGTGGTTTGAACACTTTATTGGACTACCTGAGGATTACTTCTTTAGAAGATCCTTAGGCGCTGGCTGATTCATACCGTAAGCTGCATACGGCATGATGTTGTAGGCTACCGACGAATGATTAGTTCATACTTTGTATTAGAATGGTCTCTCTCAAACGTCTAAAGCGGCGCATGCTACTCAGTGTTCATTGTTGAGCATTCCAGCATGACGATGACGCGTTTTTCGTACACAGTCAAAATCACAATTTACTCGGCGAATGGGGGCTAGACAGTGCTTTAATACAATGTAATGCTTTGCAAATGAAGGTCTTGTAATTGCCCTTATTAGTATATAATTTCTTCGATAGTCTTCGATAGTTTCCGATGGCATTTGATGACCTCCGATAGCCTTCGATGATTATCAAAACTTCGTACCAAGTTGTCTTTGGAACACTTGGTACCAAAGACAACTTCTTTTCTTCTTCCTTATTTTATTGCTATATAATATAATTAAATATAATTTAAGACTTGTTTATCAATGTAACATATCATAAGCAAATAAATTTCATTTCAATATTTTTATGTCAATAAATCTGTCAAACAAATCTATCCAATCATAAAGAGTGTGCGGAAAAACTGACTCGCGTTTTGAAGTATGTTTCCAGAATGACCATCGGTAACGACAATCGGACGCCAGAAGAGGCATAGAGCGTCGGTTGAGGAAAGACACCACTTTCGGCAATGCGTGATATCTACCTCACAGCTGTCCCACGCTACGCTTATGAAAATACAGCCTGTCTTTAAAAATACAGCTGCAAAATTGACTCATCGATTCCCTTGAAACTGATTCAGAAATAATCGTTTAACGATAAAAGGTAATTTATTAAATTACACGAATATCCATGTATGCAATTTTTGACCTACTTCGCAAGTCGACACAACACCAGTGACGTAGGTATGCCTATTTATGGATGTATGAATGTTCAAGTCATTTTTCTCAGAAGCAACTTAGTCTGTATGAATGATTCTTTTCCTTTTTATTGCTATAGAGTACAGCAGACAGTCGATGGAACAACAACGGCCCACTCGATGGAAAGCGGTTACCGTCGCTTATGAATATATACAACATCGAAGGTGTCGAAAGTACTATATATTACTTCATGAAATCGATTTAAGTAGGTCTGCAATGTACATCACTAGATGGGGTTGTTCGTTTTCGATGCATACACTGGTTTGTTGATTGTTGCCTCTTTGGACTTGCGGTGGCAATATAGTTTCATGACAAGTGTGTGTATAGGCTTTATATGTGTACGTAAGTGCATTCAACATAGGGATGTTCATACCAAAAACATATCGATATTTTTTCGATATAATATATCGTAATGTTGTATCGATACATTGCGATATATCGTAGAAATATATCGATATCTTCGATATATCGTAAAAAATGTATTTTCGTATCTAGCTAGTCTATAATATTAAATATTTGATAGGAATCAGTTTGATATAAGTAATAACAGCTAGTGTAAAGAAACAAATCAAGTTTATTTATTTATAGTTTCCAATATTTTTTGTCTAGACTTTGCATAAACAAAATTTTATTTAAACAAAACAAATAATATTTTCTCGTCACAGCTTGCTTTTCTATACAATTGAATTGTAGCCGTTTTTATATATATCGTATTATTTATTTTTATCAGTTACTTTTTATATGACTTTATTTACATATCGTAAACTGTATCAAGCAAAATACTCAAAACAGACAACTTTCATTTGTAGGTTATTTGTACTGAGACCGTAACGATTAACCACCGACACAGTTTGTACAATTTTTAATACTAGTGCTGCCCTTACGTAGAAATATTTCGAATGCCAATATCGAAAATCGATTATGAAATTAGTAGGCTTACTTATTTTCATAATCGGATGATTTCATTAGTATATCTCATAATCGGCAACCGCTGAAAATCTACAAAAAAATCAAATCGATCTTTAGCTATTGAGACGACTATACATTGTAGGTTAGGTATGTAGTGGAGTTTGATTTAAAGTAATATAAAAAAGTAAAAATATGTTCTTTAATTTCCTTCGATATTTGATATATCGGATAAAATGTATCGATTGCACATATCAATACTAGATTATTCGATAATATCGGTTGGAAGCGATATATCGTGTGCATATATCGATATATATCGTGCACTCCTAATTCAACAAAAGATGCTACCATTTTGATGGCTGCCTCGACGGAGTCTAGAACATGGCCACTAAATCGGAATACAAGTCAAGGTTATCAATTTGTTATGGCGATGTGGTGTTGGACATGATTTTAAAATGAGTTTGTAAGAGTTACATGACATTTTGTACTGAACCAGTACAATGTACCACTTCAAATGAGGCAAGGACATTTTGTACTGCGGCAGTACGTTTGAAGCGATGAGACCGGCGAGACGGTGAGCGTAATTCCCTCATTTGTCCCGTTCAAAACTAATCGTAAATGTTCGTTACGAATCGAAAGTGTTCGGCCTCGGTCACCTGATTTTACTAACAGTCGTACTATGACATTGTCATGTTGTCCTTCTTTGTCATGTCAAATATATATAATAACATACATACATAACTTCACGCCAGGTCCCTTGCGGGGTAGGCACGAACAACAGAGCGCCACACAGGCCCATTCTTACACACCTTACTTGCTTATATATATAATTTAGTAAATATACATAAATGTACTCTCGACCAGGGGTGGTAGCCATCCAGACGTACAAGTGTCCTACTATCGCCAGGCTCGAGAAATTAGATTTTGCCCCCGTCCCTGCACGGGTATATTTGCCGCTATACAAACTGTAGACAGAAATCTAAAAAAAATGCAATTTAGAGTGCCCATAATATTTGGAATATGGGAATTTACGTGAACATAGATGTTGCATAGCTAGATTTAAAAAAAACAAGGTACTGATAAATAAAATTCACATCCTCTTCTAATAGGTCGTCGCTCTTATATATTTTAAATACTTTATTGCATTACTAAAAATCGAATAAAATCATCGATATGTGCAAACTCGATTAAAAATGTCTATAGTTTTTATGTTTGTATTGCTATAATAGCAATATTTCACGTCCACGTTTTATACTTAATTACGTAAACAAACAGACAACCTGTCTTCATATTAGATAACGATCGTATATACTTGTACGCGGCACGACATTTGATATAATCTTTTCCTAAATTATGACCACCCGTATATGGTGTTTAATTTTATGATATAATCCATTTATCAAGCAATACAATGTTGGTTTAAAGAATTTTTAAATTAGGTAGCATTTTTCGCTTAATTAAAACTACATTTAATGGATTTAAGCGCATGTTTAAGGCCGCGTACAGACAGGCCCAACGGGGGATACTGGCAATGTTACCAGCACTCATAGATAACACTAGATTGGGACACGTATTTTCAAAAAAGCGCTTAAAATATAATACGAAATAAAACTTGAATTATATTAATACAAATATCTATTTACACTCTAATACACTATTTATTACATTCTAATACAGGTCCATATTCTGGTGAGTGAACTGAAAAATACTCTACATATTTTTTTATGGTCACTACCAGAGAAGGAAAAAGTGTAGCGCCGAAAGCCCTGTGACCAGTGGCCACTGAATGGGCTTTATTGGCCCTAATTCTAAAATTGTGGCGTACATTTTTATATAATCAATTTTCTAATCTGTTTATCTAGTGTGTGTCGTATTTCGAATTAATATTTTCCTTCTTTACTTTTGTTCTATGCGGACATTTCGTTAAACAGTCAAATAAATCAATTGGTATGGTGTGACGTTACTGCTACGTGGTGCATTGCCAGCGAATACTATTTGTTTATATTATGCTTAATTCTAGGGTAGCAAGCAGGAAAATCACGAAAAAGTGGGCAGCGGGAGTATCGAATGTTTAAACACCTTACATTTAAATGAGAGGTTATGAACGATAGTTGGCCTTTGTTGGACGTGCGTGTACGCGGCCTAATATAAATTTCCCCAGACGACAATTCTGTCATCTTATATTATTTTTAATATTGATTTAAATCATGTATAATTTTTGAAATATGATTTACATATTTGTCTTGCGGGACACGAAAATGTTGTTAGTGTCATTTTTATAGTCAAAATCGGGAATATATATTTTTTAACGTACAAAAATAACTTATCAGTAATACATTGCCGGAATTAAATTAGGATTTATAGAGATAAAGTAGCAAATGGGCAGCCTTCGATTAAATTGCCGATTCTATTGAAAAAAATTATCGGGTTTGACAAAAAAGGGACATAACTAGCTGTTGCAATATTTTTTTAATTTTTTTTAATTGTATATACTTTACATAAGTATATAGAACAACTAGCCGTGCCCGCGTCGCCGTCCGCGTGGAATTTGTTTTTAAACCCCCCGATGCTGAAACATTCTTCATTGGTGCTCCGCTCCTATTGGTCCTCTTAGCGTGGGCTATCTAAATGAAAGAATTTTTCAAATCAGACCAGTTGTTCCTGAGATTAGCGCGTTCAATCAAACAAACAGTTTTCAGCTTTATATATTAGTAGAAGATAATTAGTTACTACTTACTATTTTTATGACTACCGATGACTATCGGCAAACCTTCTGCGCGCGGCTTATACAACGGACCACACTTAGGCTGACCCCAGACGCCCTGACCGTGGTAAATAACTTAAAAAATGTTTTATTTTTATTATAACAGGATTCGAAATAGGAGCCTATACGTTCACTAAACTAGGCCAACAACCACAAACGCCGTCATAATATACATGTTAGGCCCAAAATCGGCTTAATCGATGTATGCTTTCTGCAATATTAAAAGCCATATCATTGCAATCAGCCACGCGATTTTTCAACTCAAGAATTATTATCATCTATATAAACCATTACGGAAATATGAATTTGTGCGATCAATAACAACGGTACGGATCGATCATCGAAGCGTTACGTGATGTGATGTATTTATTATAATAACAACTTGGAATGGCATCCGAGCACTCGCGACTATTACGTATTGAGTCGTAAATGTCATTTCGCCGGTTAGCAGAGTAGTGTACAGGGTTGTCACTTATAATAAACATTAGCGCGTCAATTTTAATGCTCGCTAAGCAGGCGCGTGAATTGTACGGTTCGTGCGCGTAGGTCATTAGAATGGTTAGAAATGGCAAACATAATGTTTATTCAATAACACCATTAAATATTACACAAGTAGAATTAGTTGCATTAATTATTATAATTATTTAACAAAGGGTCGTTTGGTTTTACGTCTATATTCATATTCACTCTAGTCACTATTTCTTCAAATTAATTGTTAGTGAATTGCAACTATGGCGCTAAAAACGCGAGCGGAGCGTCATCGGTTTGTCTATATGTGTCTATCCATCGGGAACAGTACATTTTTTCTAGCTAAAAGGTGCCCGAGTGTATGCAAAATTTTATGACGATTTATAGCGACAAAGCGTCACAAACAAGCTACAAAAAATACATTCGCATTGATAATAATAATATAATAATTCATTAATTTCAGAAAATTGAGTATTTCCATATTAAACAATTTCATACTATAAAACTATTTCCATGTTATCAAAATGCAAATGTATTCACGCCACAACAATTAATTAATCAGACGAATACTAGGGAATAACACCAGAGTAATTATAATTATTTTCAATATTCTACTCCACGGCTATATAATATATACCCACGATAATATTAATACAATGTTATAAATGCGTATGAGAATTATCAAGCTGTAATATTAATTATGGTAGTAATTATAGATATACTTTTAAAAGTGGCAGCCCTATTGCAAACAAGTTTGGCGCGCCAACAATCTCAATTCGATCGCATGAATGAATGGATTCCACTTTAAACATAAATACAAACTGCTCGCTATCTTTGTAGGATTTTTGTGCAATACAGAATTTGTGTACCGCACAAATACATGAACGAAAAAACGACGAGATATTCACCCCCATTTCTTAGAGCTCTCACGATCAACTACGCAGCGGTTCTCTAGAGCATTTATCCCGCTTACAGCGATGATCTGGGAGTGAACTTCCCGCCACGGTTTTCCCCTTGCGTTTGCTACAACTCCATTAATTCTTCAAAAGTTATTCTGTAACATAATTCTGGATAAAATCTTTTTAAAAAAAAGTACTTAAATGTAAAAAATATAACAACAAATATAAAGAAAAACAATTTTAGCTAGACTTGTTGCTGGGGAGTTTCTTGCCGCTTCTTCTCCTTAACAGCAATAACACGTTCCGAAGCGGTGTACATAGACTAGGAAGTAAAATTAAATTTTAACCTATATGTATGACCTTCAAAAAGTGTTCTCCAGTGGAACTTATTTTGAATAAAAACTTTTGAATTTGAATTTGATATAGGGTTTTTTAAGAAGGGCATTATAAATTTTCTTAGAGCCCTGGTGTTGCAAACGTCTATAGGCGACGGTAACTACTTTCCATCAGGTGGCCGTCTGCTTCTTTACCTATTTCAGGCAATAAAAAAAAATATAATGAAGACAACAAACGTTGCAAATACTCGTATAGACTGCAAATGATGTAGATATACCTTCTACAACGAGAATATACAAAGAATATTTTTATCCCGAATCACTACTTTTTATTTACTTTTCACTAGGTTTTATGGAAGCAAACCTGACAAAATATCCCTAGATCATAAAATTGTCTAAGTAAAGTGCTGAATATGTTTTTATGAATTTGTAGGGCATTCGAAATGAATATACAATATTACACATAAATTGAAAATAATCGGCGCGACATAGTCAAATATAGTCAAACTTAGCCTATTTAATCAGACCTTGTATTAAATACATTTTAAATATTTACAAATAATATTTACTAGAAGCTTTCCAAACATAAATAAATACTATGTAAACCAACTCGATGAATGTGTCAAATCAAGCCCACACAATTAATAATGCATTCATTCCTTTGCCCACAAGATTCGAGTGGCAAACTTAGGTGTGCCGAACGGATGCGCTTGCGCAAGACAGCCCGTCGAACGCCCGTGTCGCTCCAATTACCAGCCCTGACACTTCCGTTCCACAGTCGCAGAAATCCATTTCTCAGGACATGTTCAATAAATATTTCATTTATCTACGTGCCTGTGCATTTATTGACCTCATTATGGTTAATTGCTGTTTGAATAACACTCCACCGCGTGTATGTTGAGATTATGATCCGTTAAATTGCTGTAATACAAGTTTGGTATTTTATTGTAAAATTACAGCTATATTAAGAAACAAACTCAAAGGGCGCGGGTTCGAATCCTGCCAGAACGCATGTTTTCTGACTAATGTGGATATTGTTACAATTATCATGTGCTAACAACGGCGAAGGGAAACATCGCGATGAAACCTGCACATCGAGCTAACTGATGTGTTAAACCTGCCAAGCCGCCTTAGATTAGCGTGGCGGGTGTACTGTCTGTTCCCCTATAGTAGGAGGCCGGAGCCCAGCAGTGAGGCGCTTATGGGCTGTTATAACAAAGAGTAAAAAAGAATTAAATAATGCTCATAATTGAAAATAGAATATTTTAAATTAATTTTTATGCGCGAGAGCATTAAGTAACTAGCGACAAATCTGAAAAAGTGGCCGAAACGTCGGAATAACTAAAATCAAATAAATAACCACGCTTAAAACCGTTAAACGTAGTTTTATTATATATACCAGTCGCGAAAACTTAAGAAAATATTATGCAGATAAAGGCAAAAATTTAGCATTCGAGATAGCTTTACAATTAGCTATTAGCCTCTACCCCTCAGAGCTCGAAAGTGGGGTAATAGGGCCAATTAGCGATAACTCTGTGGGAAAATTTGCCATAGATACAAGGGTACCTGTAGGCACCCGTTTGGCGAGGAATGCCACTGCGATTGCTATCGCGCCGGGAGTGGGTTACGTCACGCAGGGCCGCAGTTCACCACAATCGGTAATTTATTGAGGTCGTAAAAGCATTTTAGGTTACGATACGATTTATATACGACTGCCTAAAGAGCATTTGATCACAATAATATATGTAAATTATGCTCACGGAGAAGACAAGTCCTGGAGTGGTGAACGTCTCTTGGAGGATGCCCTCCGGCCCTTTGAAGAACAGAAGCAGAGGGCACAGACTTGGCCTACTCTAATAGTGAACGTTGATTAGTTGACGAGGACGGAGCGAATGAATTTGAGTTTTTTATTTCATTATAACTTCTGAATGATTGAATTAATTTAGATGGTATTGTTAGAATGTTGTACCGGTTAACGTATTTTACTAAACTTTATTATTTTTATCTTTAAAGAGTTTACTAGAATTTGAGCAAACACATTCTTGATGGTAAAAATTGAAAGATTTAAGTTTGTCTTAATAAATTCACAGTTAACTGGTGTAATGTGCATGTTATTATAAATTTAGAGTGAAGAAGGGTCGCTTAGGGACATTGACAGGAAGGTAAGTACTGGAGTGTAAGCCATAGCATAAGTTCCACTTTGTCTTGATACTTGTTATATTTGCAATGCGAATCTGCAAAATCGGCCGCTTTAGACTGTCAGGTTGTAATTCCGTATTGTACATGTATAAAAGCTATTATGTATTATCGAAATCGACAGTCGCGCCTCTGATTTGCTATATAAATTAAATGTCTAACAATAGGGTTTTTATAAGTCGATATTAAATAACGTGCGCTGCTTGAAAAATTAATGAACGATCGTAACTTGTAAAGTGCCTCGAATATTGGCCAAGCGCACACGGAAGCGCACATGCGCAGGTGAATCGTGGGTGCGCCCGCGCAGCGTAGGGCGCATCGCTTGCCCAACGCGGCCGCATTCCTCGCATGCGTCTAGTACTAAACGCACGTGTTGTAATATTTTGTCAGCTTTTATTATGGTTTATTTAGCTAATTTAGATAAGAAAAGACGTATTATAACTTTATTCTAAATAATAAATATAAAAACGATGTATTAATTGTGGCTGGTTCCTTGTTGATTCGCAACATGACGATTCTAGTTTTTAGTTTTTTAAATCTCATGATACCGAACCCGTGATTTCTTAATGTTTTAAATAACCTTAGGTCAAAAGCTCCAACTAGACATTTCATTGCGCTTATTTACGATAGAGTTCAAAACGACTGGGCCGATTTTGATATGTTTTTAGTAACGAATTATTAATATCGCCAAAAATTTTGGACTGATGATAATTCAATCTGCTATGTCAGTTCAAATAGCAAGAAATGGTATGATTCGTTTCTGATGTTATTTTATATTATTTCGTTACGAATTACAAGGCTTGTCACAATGGATCTTAACCACCCGCTAATTTATACTAATCATAGTGTAAATTGGCGGGTAGTGTATAATATAATATACTGTACATTAATATACAATACATATTAATGTATAGTATATTATTTAAAGCAAGCAAAAGAAGATGTAATAACATGATCACATAGTAGAAGTGTTAAAGAGAGGTCAAGTAAAAAGCATCTGAAATAAACATGCATGTATGAAGAAATTAATGAAAATAGATGAAGTGAAATTGTTTGTCAGGTTTGTCGCCAGTCGAGATACGTATCTCTGCCTACCCCTATGGGAAACAGGCGTGACAACCTGTATCTATGTCAAGCAACAATACAATTTCCTGCGACCGGGCGGCCTTTCGTAAGAGGCGACAAAACATCCCACAGCCAAGTGGTAGGGTATTTACCAGTCTGGATGGCTACCACCTCCGGTCTAGAGTATGTCGCCATAGCAACCTTGAGTTGTGTTCTGACATAAGAGGCCAGGTTCCAGTCTCCCCTATGAGAGCAGCAGCGCATATAGCACCATTGGTGTTGCAAATACCATAGGTAACAGAATTGCAAAAGATTTTAACAGATTTTTTCAAGTGAATGTTATTATAAATTACTTTGATTAAACATTTATGGTAAGCTATTATTTCAATAAATATTTAATACCCATACATACACGTATATTGTTTCTAATTGCGTCATATTTGCCGTATTTTTATAGACCTCTATAAGTGAGACAGATCTCTTCTATAACTCTTCTGTAAGGTAGAAATTCGGGTTAGTGAGAAACCTCTACAAGAGAAAAATAGATCACGGTCCATTGAGCTTTCACTTATCCAGGTTTGACTGTATGATCTGTTTTGTAATTTTGGTGTGCAATAAAGTGTTAAATCTCTCTCTTTCTCTCTCTCTTTTCACGGATTCGGATTAGACTCAGTGCGTAACTACTTTTATAAGGTACATCGGATCCCGTTAAAAATATTGTTCCAAAAACATGACACTATTATAGGTTGAATATTAGATTTACTCAAATATTAACAAACCACAAAATAACAAGCGTGAATTATTTATAATGACCTTAACTCTAGGACGAATGTTGTTATGATTTAATTAATTTACATAATAATATTTTTGTTGTTCTATAATCAAGCCAATAAAGTCATTTTTTTACAATATAGTTTCATACGTAAATTTTACATACGAATATCTTGAATTTAAATAATAGGTAAGACATATAATTACTTCTATTACTTTGAATTACAAAAAAAACAAGATTTTATTTTACATACATTGTAATATTCTTTTATTTTTATTAAAACATTGTATGTTTCTATAAATATATTTTCCTTAAACAAACCACATCATTAGTGTCGACAAAGTTTCTTATCGTAAGTCAACGAGGAAATTGTAACAAAAATAATAAACGCGGCTACCATGTTTTTAAAATGTCACAAGGAATTGTAACTGACGTTTGCCATCCCTGCCCAAAAATAATGACTTACAACAATTGAACAATACAAATATTTCCCCTGGGCTCAGATTAGGGTAAAAGGTCATGTTGTTGGCATGTGGCATTTCAGTTTAATTTATGTTAATGTATAGGTTAATACCTCGGAATTGCGAAGGTATGTTGAATCAAACCGATGCGATGTTAACAATGTAAATGAGAATTCTGTCGTGTTGTTATCGCCCGTACTAGTATTACCTAACTTATAAAATAACTATACTTCCCCGCAGTTGCACAGTTGGTGGACTTGTCACCAAAAGTGGGCCAAAACATGGAATCGTAATTTTGGTACACTAATAATATGAATATTTCCAGTACATGTATACATTTTTTATAGCGATATAAAGGGAGCCAGGCCTATTTAATGGAAAATGGTTACCGGCACTTATGGCCGTTTGCAATACCGACCCAACTATACGGCTGGGTCTGCAGAAGCGCGGAACCCGTTTCAGAATGGTGCATTTTTGTGTCAGTTATATCTATAGTGCAGGGTGTGCAGCACACATGGATGGAGGGTCTAGAGGACGCTGAACGCTGCTTGAGACACCCCCAAAAACATGCGTCGCTCGCGGCTGCCACGCTCTCAAAGACCCTGCGCCCGTGTTATGGCGGACGCGGGCGCAATAGCAGAACAAGACGCGCCTAGAGCGGTTCCTTTAGTAACTTTTTACTCGTGTACCCCAGAACAAGAAGTCTCATAGATAGAAAAAAAGAATGTTACGTTTATTTATTCATATATTGTACCCTCTCTATTCTACACTCTAAATTGTACCATAAGTGAAACGATGCAAGTTTTGGTTCTCAACGTGTATCAATTGATTTTTGACATAATTTTAAAATTGCAGCATTTGTACCCGAATTTCCCTTCACTGGTGAAAATATAACCGTACACATTCCGTTTTGACCCAAAGGAATTCCCCTGCGATAACAAGGTTGACAGACAAAGTATTGACCCTGAACTTGTTTTGCTTTTGTTTATGAGAGAAAAACACAAATTAACGGTTTTATCAAAAGCTTCTAGTAAATATGTTCGAATATAAGCGAATAATTGAGTTGGGAACCCGAACAAGGATCGTGGTTATATTAAGCAAAGGAAAGCATTAAAAATTTACAACTATAAACGTGGTAAGTGTATGCACTATAGTGTCATACCAATCAAGTAAATCCAATCAACAATGATTTCAGCATGGCTCTACCACGAATAAAATCCAATTAGTCACTTTCACATCTATATAGGTACATTATATTCAGTATACATTGTTTATGTTATTATTGGATTAGTCGATCAATAGATAGATTAACTGATATGAGTCGTATAATGCGATAAAATGGATTTCGCTAATATAATAGCTCGCTCAATCGATTTACGTCACTAAGAAACCGTACAATGTATTGGCTTAAAGGAGACCCCACAAATGCGTTCGTACGACCGGTGTTAGCGGTGCCCCCATCTTCGCGAATAATGAAGTACTTGACAAAATAATAGAAATACGTTTTAACAGTTTTGAGCGCGATAACTTATTTGCTTTTTATAGTTCCGACGTTTTGGCCACTTTTCAGTAGCCGTGATCCCTTAGATATTATAAAAATAATTATTGTAAATTAGATTAGGCTCGCTAGAGTAAATAATAAACATAAATAAAATTAAAACTAAATAATTAAAATGAACAAGTTGTCGGTAGGCTAAATAAACCTTTCACAATTTCATTGACACGAGATCTTGGTCATTCGTGATCACACGTACTGAAAAGTGGCCTAAACGTCGGAATAATAAAAATTCAAATATAACACCCCGATAAAATCGTTACGTAGTTTTATTATGCATTAGACTAGTAGTCGTGAAAAATTAAGAAAATACAATACTTAACAATTTCTTTGACTTGCATAATATGAATTTTATGTAATCGGCAGACAAACACATCTTGTATATTCCTTTAATATAAGTAAGTTACGTCACTGTTATGGGCAATATACAACGGATCACTCTGGAACCACCCAGACACCAGACCGTAGTGAAAAGAGGAATGTTCGTTTACCAAATTTAGCATGCCAGGAGTTGTACCCGAGAGAAAAAAATACACAATAAACACTAAAATTATTTTTTTATGGTAACATTGTCATATTTTTATGTCATATCAATATCTATAGCAATTCCTTTAAAAAAAACGTGAAGACCCTCCACATTCTCGTGAGAACATGACGAGAACCACGTTTCACGTTCTCGTACCTCGCGCTTTTCTCGCCGTGTTATCGCACGGTTCTAGCGAGAATGTGGAGCTTCTTTTAAAGTTCAAATTAATGCAGATTATAAATGCAGCGTTAGGTGGCTACCCTGTAACCCTACATTTAAATATTAACGAAGTCGCGTCGCCTACTTCATGCAGATTAATCATAGCAGATTCAACGCCCACACCAGTCTTACAAAGTTCCGCGTTTCTCATTAACTGTCATATATTAATTATGTGTTGTATGCATATTTATTGAGAGGCATGTACGGCAATGCTTCCATTTTTTTAATGGATAGCCACATGGTTACTGTAAATAAACAATCGATACACTCTACATTAGTATAAGTTTGTATTAAAATTAGAAAAATAATATTATAAGTTAGTCTTAAGGTACACCAAAACATAAAAATCACAAAATTAATGTCAAACACAGTAACAAAAATAAACAATAAGCGTGTATGAACTCTAAAAGCTTTCATAGTAATTAAGTTGTAAAAAGGGTACGGAACTCGAGTCCGTAGATTCGTTAAAAATCAAAACAAACAATCCACTTTCCACTGGTTTTTCACATTAAAGCCATAAATATTCATAACGATTGGCATCCCCGCGATTTAAAATGCGCACGGGCATAAATTTTTATACGCGCCCAATACGGAGTTGCGCGAGAGGAAAAACGCTGCGTACGCGCATCCTATTCCGGGAACAATGAATATTGCTTTCCCTGGACGACTACCGTATTTGGTGGGGAAAGACGACTGACTGTTCAAGGTTTAATTATTGTTTAGAATGCCGTGGGATTTAGGTTTAGTAACAAACATACATACATACATATCTTCACGCCAGGTCCCGTGGGGGGTAGACACGAACCACACAGAGCCATTCAGGCTTATTCTTACACACCTCACTTGCTTCTTTGACATTCATAGCTCTTGTCATGCACGCTCGTCTGTTCTTCAGGCTTCTGACATCACCTTCTACATGATTAATTTGATCATAGATGGTGTGTCGTGGCCACTTTCGCATTGTATATCTGCTTAGTCATTCTTTCATCATACATTCGTTCCACATGCCCGAACCACCGGAGCATTCCTTTCCTTACCTTCACCCCGACACTCTCTTTCTTACTTCGGTATTACGAACGCGGTCCGCGAGCGTCACTCCGCAGATTTATAACATCAGCCAGTGAAAGTACCATCAAAATAGGTCCAGCCGTTTCAGTAAGCCGGTTTCATTACCCCCCTGATTTTATTCACATTTTTATTTTAAATTGGCATATGATCATACGCGAGCTATCTCTGTTTCGAGTTTCATTTAAATCCGTTAAGTAGTATTCATGTGATAAAAACTATGTACACTCGATTGTTATTTTATCTATGAAACCTGAAAAGGGTATAGGATAATGTTACGACCGACAAAGACCAATTCACACCTGCAGTTTATTACCTTTTCGGCAGTTGGACTCATTTTATTTACTTTATGTTTAAAACTTGTAATTAGAAAAACAGCCTATTGTGTATTGTAATCTTTTATGGTAGGCTTTAGCCAGGTGTGATTCTTGGATTATTGTTACGCGGTCGAGTATTGTGTCGAGACATATTGTATAGCTTAGTATAAATGAATGCCTGAACGGAGGGGTGAGGCAGTCAAAGCGATAACACAAGCGAGGCAAGACGTGTGTGACGGACTTTGCACGTGTTATTGAATTGTGCATTACGTTTGGATTTACTGCGTCTGGTTATATTTGTAGCTGGGTTATTCGTGTTTGTATAGTTCTAATAAATTCTATAGAAATTCCAACGGCATTTTAATTCGAGTCCCGTAACCCGTAACAATTCTTTTAATCTATAACATGGAATTAGGTGGGCGAATCGTTGGGGACAGCTCTAAAGCATCTGGTCAACCCAAAAGTTACACAAGAAAAAGATGTGTATGATAGTATATTTCCTTAATCATGAAGCACTTTGAAAGATTGTGGTAAAGTGCTTGCGTAATAAAACTACATTTATTGTTCCGACGTTTCGGCCACTTCTCAGTAGCCGTGACCACGGAAGACAAAGATTTCAAGTGTCAATGAGTATTGTTATAGTTTTATTTAGTCCACCGCCAAATTAATTTTTAATTTTTGTTTAGTATTTACTCTATGGGAGCCTAATCTAATTTCCCGCCGCTTCGCAACATTTTGTGGCTTCAGGAGAAGAAGCGGCGCAAGAAACTCTTCAGCAACGTGCATATCTCTAATCATTTAAAAGTACTTACGTGTTCGTCCAACGAGTAGGTGAGCTCTCCATCGTCATATAAAACGAACCACCGTCGCTGCCATCTCTGTAACAAAGAGAAGAAATATTTTTTATCAAAACGTAAAACAGCATTCAAACACTCAAGGCCTCTTTAAAAACGGTTGTTCCCCATTTAGGAACGGAAAAAGGATACAAATCCTTGCGGCTTCTTGTAAGTGATGACAAAAAAACCGACAGCCAGGCGGGCTAGGTCATCATCATAATAAACTTGAGTTGTGTTCCTACATTAGGACCTCTTTTTAGCGGGGTGAATCCCTTTGACACCTTACTGCTCGGGGATATGACAGTGTGGGACTCGTCGGAATACCCAGTAAACATCCCGGTGATCCTCCATTTCTGATCTACGCCGTAGCCCAACTGACGTGGGCTTATCCCTCGTCTGCGAGCAAGCCTCTCCTTGGGCCGAAGCATGGTTGGTCCCCACCGGCAACTTCAGTTCTTTCAGTCCCAGATCAGCAACATATTGCCTGCATTTCTACTATTGCAATTGTCATAGGCGATGGTAGAGCAACTTACCACCAAATACTCGTATATGCTGCATACCCACAATTTAATTTTGTGTGTGTATGTGTGCTGTCACACGCAGTAGAAGTGAAACAAAGTGTGACAAGGGGTGGGAGGGATTCTAAAATTCGTTACGTCATAATTATATTTTATATAATTACTAGCGGCCCCAGCAGACGTTGTCCTGCTCTGAAATAATATGACCCGATCCCAGCGCCACCTACCGGTTCCAATTGTGGATTTAAACCATCCGGGGACCCACTCAAACACACAAAAACAAAATCGCTCCCCGTTGTTAAGAGGATTCTAGAACCCGATCTCAGCGCCACCTACCGGTTCCAACGGTGTAAAAACTATCCTATCTTTCAAGTTGGATTAAACTGCACACGGTCTGCAAATTTGATTAAAATCGGTTGAGTAGTTTAGGAGTCCATCGCGGACAAACATCGTGACACGAGATTTATATATATAAGATAATATATTTAAGTTTGAAGTAGCGAAAAACTTCAAAACAATTCCAACACTATGTATGAGCAGTGATTTAATTGTTAAATATAATGTATGCTATCTCATTTTCTCGCATGCTTATTCCTATAGATTTATGTGTTTATCTCTTTTTGTGTCGCTTTTTCGTCTTATCGAGTTTCAAATCACAACGACTCTAAAGAAGTTGCACTTCAAAAATGTAACTTGCGTACAGTAATACTAGTAATCTCTAGGAAAAAATTTACTTTAGGCTTTTTGTATTGTGCTACAACCGAAAGCTGCCAAAGTCAACTGCAATTTACGGGTTGAATATAGTTGGGGATTTTGGCAGCTGAGGGACTGTTTATCGTTTTTCCATTGTGGCTATGAATAAATGAGTTTTTATTACCTACGTCGCAGAGCGCTTACTAAAAACAAGTAACTTTTTACTTGTAAAATCGAATTACTCACAATGTTTAGTACAAGTAAATGCACCGATGTATCAGTAGTATTTGCTGTAACGACAATGACATTTGTACGGTAATCTAACAAGCATCGGCGTAATTAGTGGCCTTAGAACTCATTTGCCACACCTTAACTCGCTTGAATCGAGATAAGGTTCTGCGCACGTGACATTGTTTTAACTATAGTCAGTTATTTGGTTTACCCTATTCTAAAATATTTAAATCTATTTTATAATATAATATCCGAATAATGCGATTAAAAATGTGAAAAAGAACAGAAGGGTTAATTTGAACAACAGATTCTATGCCATAAACATACCGAGGCCGCGAAAGGAACATGTCGCCAACATGCGCCCGCGCATGCTCCCCACCGACATGTCGGCGTTGCTGGCATGTCGGCGGCTTTCTATGCAAGTGCTAGTCCCGGTGACACTCCAAGCTGTAGTGACGTGCTGTATTTTTGTTCGCATGTCGAGCCGCTGACATACTGCCAACAATTGCCGACATAGGTGCCGACGGATCGGCAATTTTGATGCGTATTGCGCTTTAGTATTTTTGTCTTCTATCTCTATTAAAGCATCATGTGTAACTACTGTACGGATGTAAATGAAACTGGAAACAGAGTCAACTATCCGGGATATATAATATCCTGGGATACTTAAGATACTTTTTATCCCGATAATTACTGACGTCGTTTACATGGGATAGGCGAATATAGCTAAAATGGTTGCGGAGAGCGGCAGCACATTGGTACCAGCTTTGGTGTTGCAAATGTCCATAGGCGATGGTAACCGCTTTCCATTAGGTGGGTCGTCTGCCTGACTGCCATGTAATAAAAATATATATTAGAGATTATCACTTCTCAAGTAAGGCAAATTAAGCATCAACAAAACGGCAACATTTCTAAATTGAAAACAATGAACTCTGACCGATCCAAATAGATAGCAAAACCAGAAATCTCTTACAACAATTTTTTTTCACTAAATCTTTGAAATGTCAAATTTCGCAATAGCAAAATCGTATAACATACCATGGTTAGTTACACCAGAAACGTTGTATGTGAGAATCAAATCAAGTGTTTAATTGCCTGTAATTATAAACAAACACCGGTGTTGAAAGTTACTATTTTGTAATAGAATCGTGTGAATGATTCAATGAATGAATGAATTTACTTAAACCAGATTATACTTGTATTATGATAGATGTAAACATTCATATATAACGAGCATCATGGCAACGATCGAAGAACTTCGCAAAAGTACCAATTAGGGCTCGGGAAGAACAGTAGAGAACTGGAATAAGTTTTATCCGTGAAGGAATGAAGACAGAATAATAATTCCAGAAGGGTGGCTTGTGTAGTGGTTGACACACCACTCGACCTGTTTTTATAATAACTCTTTCACCGTCCAAATTGTGCGTCTCTGGAATAAGTTACCTATTGCTATGAGACTATCCAAATCCTTACCATGCTTTAAAAATCAGGTTCAGAAGCATTACTTCTTATTAAAGCTATTATGTAAGTATATGTATGTTTGTATTGTCATATCTATATACATATTTAGGTATATATATTTATATTATTTTTGTACTTATATGTACTATGTTTATTTATCATTCGTCATTATTTATTTAGTAACTGCAATGCACTACCGTCTATATTAAAATTATATCACGGGTTGCCTGGAAGAGATCTTTTCTTAGCGATAAGGCCGCCTGTTGTACTATCTTTTTCTACTTCTGCTTGTATATGCCTTGGTGTATAATAAAGAATGATATATCTATTCTACATTTTCCCATCTGGATGAATACTATTTTTTTTATGACGCTTGGGAGGAGAATGCATTTACGCATCCCCTCGGACCCTGGGGGAGGTTTTTACGAGTGGTATGTAGGGCTTCCGCTGGCCGATTCTGCAGACATCTTCACGGAAGAAAGAGTTGTGAGATGACTACCCCCTAAAGCTACCCAGCGCCCTTCCATGTCTTTCCACCTCAGCGACGTTATCTGCCGTAGACAGTTCGTCACGAGCATCTCGATGCAACCTGACAAATTGGTATGTTCTTAAGAATACAGCACTTATTCCCTAGGCGTGGTTTATTGGGGAGGTTCTCCGACCACCCCCGGTTCCACTACGTCCATGAGCTGCGCCTCCGAGTCTGAATGACTACCAACCAACCATGGTCTAGAGTATGCCGCCATAACAGCCTTACGTTGTTTCGGAATGAATACCAAGGTTCAAGTCCACCCGTCAAGGCTCGCAGCACATTGTTGCAAATGTATGTAGACGAAAGTAACCACTTTCCATCAAGACGGCCTTTAATTTGTATGCTGTACTCCAATTATAGACGACACTTCAATTTCACAATTCGGTCGAGTGAAGACGTTTTCCTCTGTCATTTTCAAGATGGTCAAATATAACACACTGTGACAGGGTGTTACGAGTAACCGGCCACTGGCAATACCTATCCAGATAATAGCTATCTTATCTGTCGGTTGTATCAGGCCGGCCTAGTCGGCCTCCCATTAGTCGACCGACCGACTTTCCCCGCAGGGTAACAGGCCGATTGTTGGCGATTGTCCTATGATTTTACGTACCGAGTATACAAGGTGCGGTTGTCTAATGGTGGGTTTTCTTGTTAAGCACTTTAAAACACTTCTATATACTGTTATTATTGGAATGGACTTTAATATTTTTACAATTAAATAAGCGTGTCATGAGACAAATGTCAAGAGAATAATTTGAAATGTAAAAAAGTGCTGTTCTAAATGTGAAAATTACATTTCGTGGCCAGTATTAAACCGTATCAACCATATAGTTTCTGTTAGAAATTCCAACAATTACTTATCTGAATATTCGTGGGAGTTGGTACTGGCTAGATAGACAAATAGAGAAGAATACATCAGAAAGGTCAAAAAACCAACAGTAAACAGCAGTTCGAAAGCGGCCATTTTTCTTTACGTTTATAAAAGCTTAAAAAATGTTCTAAAGTGTTCAATATATTTTTTACTTCATTTTAACGGGCCCAGTAATTGAATACTCTTCTCTTCTTTTCTTCAGGTTTTGTAGTCAAATAACGAAACCAGTCAACTTTATCACTTCTACTGAACCCTTCGCTGCGCTAACGTTATTTATTTAACTAAAAGCTAAGCTCATTGAATACAATACAACATGGACTAATTGAAAATTAGTTTCGTGAATAAAGCAGTTGAGCTTATTCGACGGATACATTTCATCTGATGATTGAGGAATCGGCCGTTAGTCTTTGTCAACTGTCTAACGTAGTTGAAGTCGCGAGCGAATACTAGTATAACGAATATGGACACACCTTTTACAAGTCATTTCTCTACCGGCAATATTATTATTGTTGCGGAGCTTATTTATGCCGGGCGGTGCGGTAGTCCTGCTACTTTCGAGTGACACCGGCGCTCCCGCGTGCTCATGAATTGCTCACAATGAGCAACTGATAGTTGCCCCGAGTCTACAATTTTGGGGTCAATTTATTCGGCCTTCTATGGAACGGGAGTATACCAATGGGTGGACGTAGATTGGCGTTGTTACCTTAAGGCAGGTTGTCTCTGAGCATGTTGCATTTTCGGGTGAATCATTTTACTAATTTTAATGTGTGTCAAATATAAGTTATTTGTCAAAGATTAAGCGTTGATATATAACGTGGTAACGCCTCCAGCCTTTTGGGAACGTCCTGGTAAATGATAGTGGTTTGGGACCAATAACTTATCTTTAGGTATTTTTCCCTTTTTTATTTAGTTATTATTTATAGGTTAAATTATTTTTTGTATTTAATTAAATGTTTTTGTTGGATATTAAAATCTATACTTGTTTCCAAAGTTATTTATTGTTGTTGTAAGTTATTGTTAATATATCAAAATATGGTTTATAAAAAGGGATGTCAAATTTACAAATTTAGAAACAGCCATCAACGGCGATATTTCATTTTGCATCTTTCAAAAATATTTTTAATCTTTTTTCGTTTGTGATGTATTTTGTAACTATACTCAATTTATATTGAGTATATATAATATATATATATATATATATATATATATATATTATATATATATATATATATATATATATATATATATATATATATATATATATTTAATATATATTGAGTATAGTTATTATTATTACTCTAGTACAAGGAGTATCCTATTAAAGTAAAAGACACTACTCACTCTCAATTTCATCCACCTTACGAGGCATCATATTCACTTTGAACGCATTTTGAATATGTCCCATATTATTATAATTGAAGACCACGGGACATACAAATGACCCGGACTTTGGCTTGCGCGAGGCCATGGGAAGGCCAACACGTATAGGCCTCCAGAGAAATTTAATCTAAATGTGGCGTGACACTGCGGCGATTCTCCCTATCTACACCATATAAAAATGCACCCAAGGACAAGCCTCGGTCAGTGTAGGACTGTGTAGGCTATTGGGTGAGCTACTAGTGGAGTTACAGATTGGAGACTATGGTGACTACGACGTCTACCCGTCGCAATTTTGCAGGCAAATGGAAAAAATGGGCAGACGATGACTCGCCACTCCCATCATGGGCCCCAAAATAACGCCGTACAAGATTGGCGAGGGGCAACATGGGTGTGAGTGGCTAAGGGGTGTCGAGAGATGTGCTGCAGGTTTGCCGAAGCTACTTTTGACGTTATGCCATTCATCACTTCCACCCCTGTAGCTTGAGTCTTAGCTCTAGCGATCTCCACTCCGTGTCGGCTGGCTAAGGCAAGCACAGCACATACGACTTGTCGCTATTCACCTAAGGCTTCGCCACAAAGCTCTCCTCCGAATTTAAAGTGCACTATTGTGCTTTCCGTGAATATTTTTTTTATTGCATTCAGCAGAGAGGCAGATGGTCTACCTAATGGAAAGCTGTTACCATCGCTTAATGACATTTGCAACACTAAAGCTGCTGTAGTTGTAGCACGCTAAAGGGAGACTGGAAACTGGCAATGAACATAACTCAAGGTTGTTACGGCGACATACTCTAGACCACGGTGGTAGCCATCGAGAATGTGCGTTCTTTTGTCGCCTCTTACGACAGGCCGCCCAGCCGCAGGGAATTGTATTGTTTCTCCGTTCCTGCACGGATCGAATGGTATATAATTATTTCTCACTTGTGGTCTTTAGTTTTTAGTTACCTGTTGCAAATAAATTGCCACCTTAGCTTTCAGCATAATCTGTTAAGAGAGATAAGTAATGGCAGCTATACATAACTTTGAATGTATCCAAAGCAATAAATTCAGAACAACAACATAAATAACAAGCTAATCATCATATCTGGTCTTAGAATCGTGCTTTATGACATTATGCAGAGAAACGGACAGACGGACAAGTAAACGATTACAATAATAAGGCAGGCGGAAGCGTAATGAATGCAATTTCATTGTTTTATCCAGTTTTGTGAGTAATGTTATGCAGCTTTAGAGAAATGTGTTGACAAATTATCCACCGATTAGTCTTAAGCCTTTGAAAGCTAATTTATACCTAGCTGCTGGGCACCAGAAGGCCAAAAATACAGCAATATTCAGCTATCAGAAGCAGATATCAGATCAGATCTGCGGCTTTACAGTCATACTTAAAGTCATAGAGCCTAAAACGCATAAGGCTTTCAAAACCAGTGATCGCCCCGCGGGCGAAATTCGACCATAATTAATTTAAATTATAAGTTTGAACATTATTAAGGATCTGTTGTCAAAGACTATACTTCTATAATCACAGATTCCGCCAAGGCTACACTGTTTATTGGACTATAACAATAAACAAAAGAGTATATATGCGTGCGTGCGTCAAATACATGATAGTGTGTGTAATGTTTTTTTATTGATGTAATGTATTTTTATGCATAATTTCTAAAAAATATTAGCTTCCTTCTCTATATAAAATATAAGCGTGCGAAATTTCTCACTCCTCCGTACGTGCAATTTTAGTAAATATGTGTCTAAAGATTTTGCTGCGTTTTGCTTCACGTAATACATAGATGTGTAATAAAGGATCGCGAAAATTTTCTAGCAAAAAACAAACCGACTTCAATAGAACTAACTAAAAAGCAAAAAAATAACAGAACCTTAATAATGTTTAAACTGTAATTTAGATTAATTATTATGGTCAAATTTCGACCACGGACGACTACTAGTGCCAATGAAACGTAAATTATTCGTCTCCTCTCGATTTTTCAGTTTGGGTCCAACTTTCAAAGACTCCCTTATATGTAGAATAACCTGTTACAATATTAAACATATCAGTTACATAAACGACTGAATAAGACTTTAATGACATCAACAGTCTTGTGCCGCAAATAGCGCACGCACGCCTCGTGTTAATTGATCGATAGCCCCGTGTCAATTTTAAAACTGAAAGTTGCCAATTTGGCCAATCTTCACGGCTATAATTTGGTTGCTGCGTGATAGCCCACTTACTTAACACCTTAATCATTTAATAGTAACTAGCGGCCCCGGCAGACGTTGTCCTGCTCTAAAAAATAATAATCTAGGACCCGATCCCAGCGAACTAGGAGCTACGTAAGACAAATCATTTAAATCAATCAATTTCGGCAAGCTAATTCATCAAATCACCTATAGCTGAAGACAGAAAAAATTTGATAGCTGTTCCTGTTGGACCAGAAGTTATTCTTAAATATGTTATTAATATATAAAACATTGTGGGTAACATTTTAGGAATTTTTGCTTACACACTTTCGGGGCTCTTGTACCCTGGGGTCCCCGTATGGTTGACACGGCTGATAAAACGGTAGCTACGCCCCTGCCACAAATACTTTATTAAATGCAAGAAATTTGATGCTACTCGTAATCAGAGGGCTTCTGGTTCGGCATTAGTGGACAGGTTCCAGTTGCCCTTCGAGGCAGTAGCTCATTGTAAATTTTTGGACTCAAAATCTACGCTTCTTTTATACCGGGAATTCAGCAGAATTTGTTCTGGGAATTATTTGAAACGAACAAAAAAATGGAATTCCATTGGATCTTTTTCCCCGATCAATAGCAAATTTTATCTAGTAGATTGTGTGATACTTTTTATTAGGGAATCCCGCGGGAATTTCCCGGGAGCGGTTTCAAGTCGGGTTTCCGATACAGTTTTCACTAAAACTATAGCTTGCATTCTTTTTTAAATGCTGTGATACTTTGTGTTCAGGGAAACATGAGGGAATTTCAAGTCAAGCATGCACGAAGTCGCGGGAAAGTCTAGTGAAAAATACACAAACAGATCGTGATCAAAGCTAACTTATAATCCTCAGATACATACAAAATAACAATGGATAAACTAACTAATGAAATGAAATCTAACTTCGTATAATAAACTTTAATGATGACCATAAACATTATGTAAAATTGACTTTGAAGTCACAAAAAGTGATATAATTTGTACGAGGAACACATTAAGCCATTAAAAAAGTATTCGAATCGACTCGCATCCTTTTTTGATGGACCAATAAGATTAATGATGTGCGCAAAATACAACGAATCATTCGTTCTAATTGGTTGTGAGGTGATAGGGCCGCATAGAAAGTACTGTCGATTCCTGTAATCAAGTTGAACCTTTTTTACAAAACTCATGAAAACCACAGTTCAGTTGAATATCATAGTAGTATTTATGCAAATTTCTTTAGAGAGGCTATTGAAAAACTATTTCATTTTACAGCTTCTGTTTGTCGAATAACAAAGAAAGATCAAATTTTAAAATAAATTAACAAAAGTAATAATTAATTGAACGTAGTTACACAAATTCGACCAAACCAATCGCTAACAAAATATCTAGATATTTTGATAAAGACGAGACAATTAAAAAATCTCATCTATAATGACATAGAAAATTTGCATTTAATTCATGAACTGTATAAAATAAACATAGACGAATCAAATTTTCCCAACCCTATAGCATTCTATAGGAGCGTATAAAAAACCGACAAAGCTACCGGCGGAAACGGAATCACTATTCAACTTGAATTAATAAGATTATTAGGATAGCTAGATCACAATCGGAGTCGGTCCGCATATGCAGAGCATGCGTGCGCGCAACGCAGCGGACCGACCGATCTGATTGGTTTATTTTAAACTACGTTCGGTATTCGCAATTCGAATAATAGATTCGAATCAACCGCTTTAATGATTTTAAATAGTTGATATTACCGGCGATATCAGATATGTACTTGACCGAGATGATACAGGTGTAAAAATTAATGGTAGGTATATCATATAGAAATGTTTGTACTAACCGAATAGAGAAAATTGTGAATAAAACTTTAAATTACTTAATAAATAACTGTCACTATTCCAACTAAAATAAGGCATGTAAAGGTAGTATAAGTAAACAGACGGAATTATAACTAAATTAGGATATAAATTCGAAAAAAGGAATAAAGATATTAGAAATGATACGTAGAAAGAGAGCAAAATTGATAATTGTAAATAAATAAAAATGATGATTCTGAAAAGAACAACTGACAGAAATCGTGTCGAAACTTTTTATCGAAGCTTAGAAAATAACACCAGAACTAAAAGACCTTAAACATGAAAGTATTTGACTATGTTAATGGAAGGTTGCTAGGCCTTAAAAATAGAAGAGACGAAAAATGGTAGTAAAAATTCTCTGGATATAAAAAAGTAGAGGTGAGAACGGTTCCTTACCAATATTGATGGTTTTTATGATTTCGCTACCCGTAACGAAAATTTACGTGAAAATATTAATTTTGTTATTAGAGCTTTTCACCGAAAATCCGTTTTACAATCGTAGCCTCAATAGACTCTTTGAAATAGAGGCGACAACACTCGTGACTAGATTGACCGATATCAAATACTATTAGCTCAAATATATTTTAATGAGTCCCTTATCTATGACATAATTAATGATGATGAGCTTCTTAATCAGATGCTGCGGTTTCATATTTTGTAACCGTCGGACCGCCTCTGGTGTCATTGATAATTTAATTTGTTATTATTAGCCGCCGATCTTAAGATTATTTGTATGTTATATATGCTATCTTTAACGTATGTATAAATTAAACCCATTTTTAAATGTTGTTTGGATGACATTATAAATATTTTACATTATTAGACGCATGTAACAAATGATCGTGGATTAAAATGACTAGAGCGGTTGACAGTTTACTTAAATTTTAAGATGTTTCAACGATACCATCTAAAGAAGATAATGTTTCGATAGAAACGTGATTTGATTGGGTAACAAGTAATACACCTAACTGATTATTTAAAATAATGCGAATAAAATATTGTGTAGGGAAGTTGCACATTGTATTATAAACAATGTAGTAACATTCGCCAAATTCCCTTACATTCCTTTAACATCTAGAAGACTATGTTCAAGACCTTACTGACTAGAGAAATTGATTTTTCAAAAATTGGATGATACTGTTTCACCCAATTCGGCTACGAGATTAGTTTGAGTTATTGGCTATATTTTATACTTTCGAATTTGGCCATGGAGACCCAAGAATGTATCCAAAATATGCCCCAGTTAGTGAAGGATTATTGTAAAGATTGAAGACGAAATTTACTGTGCTCTTGTGATTTATTGCTGCTAGTAAAGATTTTTATATTGCATAAATACAGCAGGCAGGTTCACGTCCCACCTACTAGGAAGTGGTGACCGTCCCTATAATGTTCTACCGGCTTATATAATCGGAAATATGACACCTTTTCATCCCATGTCGGAAAGCTCA
Organism: Dendrolimus punctatus; assembly: GCA_012273795.1. Lineage (NCBI taxonomy): Eukaryota > Metazoa > Arthropoda > Insecta > Lepidoptera > Lasiocampidae > Dendrolimus > Dendrolimus punctatus. The sequence continues at coordinate 522,476 of CM022537.1, forward strand.
TTTTAAATCCCCACGGTGCACCAGACATACCTTCTTAAGAACCGTTGCGTACATGACTGAAGCGGCTTGAGGTAGCTCGAGCAAGTGAGGTTGAACTCCTAGTCGATGGCGAGCGGTGTGTGGTTGAAGAAAGACGAATACACCATTGTGAACAGTTCCGCGTAGTACTTCTCATTGTTCAGAATCTGGGATTATGGAACGTCTATAATGCAAGCCCGTCGTAATTTTCGAAAAACAATGATAAAAAAAGCAGAAGGCAATTTGTCACCCACTTTATCAAATTATATGCTGATTATAATAACTATAAATCGTAATATCAATGAATATAATAAGAAAACTGGTATTTAGTACGGGCGGCTTGAATTTCCTATGCAAATTTCCATAGTGAAAGTAATGCAACATGTTATGGGCGCATTAAAATAATTACAGAGTTAGCAACAATGGGGCCACTCGTGGGAGGGACGGCAATACAAACGATTAAGCAGGGCAATAGTACAGTAAAGTAATGCTAATGTGAGCTATACTCAGTAACATATACGAGTATAGCTTACATCATTTTGATTGTTTTTTTTTATTTGGGTGTCTGTAAAGTGACGACTGGCTGTCCATCAAGGGGTATTAGTACCAACGCTAAAAAAAGAACTTAAACATAAATAGAACAACAAATATAAAGAAAAACAATTTTTAGCTAGACGTGTTGCTGGGGAGTTTCTTGCCGCTTCATCTCCTTAACAGCAATAACACGTTGCGAAGCGTTGTACATGGACTAGGAAGTAAAAATTAATTTTACCCTATATGTATGACCTTCAAAAAGTGTTCTCCAGTGGAACTTATTTTGAATAAAAACTTTTGAATTTGAATTTAAATGTACGGCAGTGAAAGTTGGGTATGGCAGAAGAAGATTGAAAGTAGGATAAATGCAGTTGAAATGTGAGTTTTGAGAAGTATTGTAAGGTTAAGGTAAGTGATATGATAAGAAACAGTGTGATATAGGAGCGGTGTGCTTTAAAGAAGATGTAGTGACAAGAGTTGAAAATTCCTATTAACCTGGTTTGGGCATGTAGAGAGAATGAATATACGAAGAATCACAAAACAAGTATATGACAGCAATGTGACTGAGAGAGTCGGTGCCGGTAGACCGAGACGTCCTCACCATGATCAAATTGAAGATATTTTGATAAAAGGTCATATAAAAAGTAGTTTAAATAAGCGTGTATGTATGAAAGGATTAATGAAAGTTGATGAAGCGAAAAGTGTTTGTCAGGATCGTAGCAGGTGGAGATCCATTGTCTCTGCCTACCCCAATGGGAAACAGGCGTGACGATATGTATGTATGTATTTTGATTGAAAAACGCTTTAATGAAACGGTTCGTGGATCACGGACGGCATGCCATATATAGCTTTATCTGTGACATTTCAGTAGGTACAATTGAAATAATTTTCTAGTTTATTTTATGTGTTGCTAATTTTAAAGCTGGTTTCAGTGAAGACCAATTGAAACGCAATTAAGTGACGGTTAATATAAATCATAATTAAGCTACAGTACACCTATGCCGTTATTCTCTTATGCATAATATTTATACGAGGTTTATTGGTTCGTTCAAATGAATTTAATTAAAATTATCGTATTAAGAATATGATTATGAAAAACATTTTTCTAACGAGCCAATAAACCTTAAATATTATGAATAACCGGGTGGAACTTATAAAATTTAATTATATTAGGTTAGTCTCATGTATAGTTCTGCTAAGTATAATGACATATTTGTAACTTATTATACAAAAACTATGATGTTTATCATAAATTAACTTCAAATCATACATGCATTATGAATTTTAGTGAATGATTTATTTTTCTTTAATCATTTTACCATGTTAGTAAAAAATATTGAAATGCATAATCGGATAAAATTATTTATACGTCACTATTTGTTCTGATATGGTTAAATAAAATTTTTGCCCCATTTTACGCCATTTACCCAAACATAATAGTTTGTATTGCCATTAATATCATAGCTTTAATAAGAGGCCCTGCTTTACTTGCTACACACAAACAATAACAATGCATTTTGTAAATATTTCTATTGTTAGGAATTTCACACTATTACGTTCTTAATCTATAATGTAGGCGAATTGATTGTTTTTACTGTGTTATGCGATATAATTATAGTTTTTACAACTCTATCGCTAGTGAAAGTTGCGATATTAATCTCATTCGAATTTATGACTTTGTATGATTACATTATCATTATGATAGTCGCTTCCTTACTTTTTTGCTTTACCAATATATTATTAAGAAAGTGAGTTTGTTTATTCTTCTAGGCCTTGGATTTAGAGTTATTGATAGACATAAATGAAGTTTTACCACACATTAGTTTCTTACCACCTTTTTTTTTTTTTTTTTTTTTTTTTTTTTTTTTTTTTTTTTTTTTTTTTTTTTTTTTTTTTTTTATTATACATAATAAGTTTACCCGTTATCACACACCGTACATGAAATGTGATGACAGAGGTGGGTACTGATGGTAGTCCACAAAAAATTAAAGTCGCTCAGAGTGCTATGGAGCGAACTAGGTTGACTGAATGAAAGAATGAAAACACTTTACTGTTCAGCAAAAATTAAAACTTATAGTAAATGTTGACTGAATGATCTCTGCCAGGTAACCCCCTAAACTAAGCGAAGTATTGTTACATACCGACAAGACCGCACATCTGGCATGTTGTAAAATGAATTCTTTTATTTATTTCGTGTTTAAATTTTTTTTTTTTTTTTTATTGCAGGAGATCAGCAGACAGGCAGACGGCCCACTTGATGGACAGCGGTTACCATCGCCTATGGACATTTGCAACACCAAAGATGCTACGAATGCGCTGCTGCTCTCTTTAGGGAGCCTGGAACCTGGTCACTAATGCCGGAACACAACTCAAGGTTGTTATGGCGACATACTCTAGACCAGGGGTGGTAGCCATCCAGTCGGGCAAATGCCCTACCACCTGGCTGTGGGTTGTTTTGTCGCCTCTTACGACAGGCCGCCGGGCCGCAGGAAATTGTATTCTTTCTCCGTTCCTGCACGGATAAAATTTGAAAAACATCCGTGCAGTTTGGGTCATAAATAAAACTCGCCCTCGGCCTGGCTAGGGCGGTGGGTATATTGCGCGGGCGCAACGCCATTATCGAAAAAACTCATTCTTATCAAAGAAAGATTATCATTCATAAAAATCATATTATATTTTTGTTGTTAATTTTAAACTTGGAGATAAGTATTTATATTTATTTTTAATATAACTTGTTACATTTTAAACTTTTGTACTTATAGTTTTTAAATACATAGATACCTAATTAATAATTTATTTTAAATCATTATTATTCTATTTTAGTAAATACGTTATTTTATCTATTTTTTTCTTTCATTTATATCACTAACCCACAAAATGACTAAACTAAATACACTATCAATAACGCTTATCGACAACAATAATGTGTATCATTATGCCTGCCCATAAGGCCCGTGAGTGGAAGAGAGAGAGCGACATACTCGCTTCACCGCTCCGATTATTTATAATCCAAACTGCACGGAGAAAATAATTCTACTACAGGGTCGAACGACTTAATCCTTGTTTTATTGCATTACGCCGAAGCTTGCCAGGTGTGCAAATTACTATTTCTCGAAATTCCTGGTGTTTCCGAAGTGCCGAGCGGTGCACTGGCACGCGGTCGATTTTTTTGTACTGTATAGTTAGTATAAAACAATGCCCGAACGCAGGGGTGAGGCAGCCATTGACGACTACAATACGATTAAGACGATTAGCGACATAGTGACGGACTTTGCGCGTGTTGAATTGCATTGAATCGTGAAGTGGGCATTTATTTTAATTCGAGTCCTATAACTCGTAACAGTATTAAGACAAAAGTGGCAGTGTAGATAATAAATAATATGAAACTTTCCAAGAATAAACAAAATACATATTAATATATTTAAGTTACGTCTCACGTTGTTTGTCCGCGATGGACTCCTAAACTACTTAACCGATTTTAATAAAATTTTCACACCGTGTGCAGTTTGATCCAACTTGAAAGATAGGATAGCTTACATCTTAATGGACCCTGTAGATGGCGCTGCAATCGGGTTCTAAATTTTATTTCTTCAGGGCACGACAACGTCTGCCGGGACACCTAGTACTTTATAAACTATACAAACGAACGATGTATCATAGTATATATAGAAACAGAAGCATGTTTTAGACCTGCGCGGACCATACATATTTAGTAACTATCAGTTTAAAATACAAGTGTTCTGTGTTTCTCGTATGGACGTACCGTAGCGTATGATACCCTTCAGCTCAGTGTACCTACGACCAGCGTAAGGTCGCTGAATGGGCTGGATGAGGAATGTGATTGATTACATATATAAATAGGATAACACGTTATTACAAAACGAACTTACAGACTAACTAACTATATCTAATTATGCACAAAGGGCGGTCTTATCTTATCGTCCAGCAGTAGAATTTTATCGGTTGATTTGAATCGATTGTTGGTCCTCTTTAGAATAAAACCATAGATGAGAGGGCGCTCCCAATTATAAATTCGCTTTTATAATCTCACATAACAGCAACTTACATAACACACAAAATATCTCACACAATTTACCAACGTAACGCCTTTAAAGCATAACTTCACACCATTTTGCACGCCACGGTCCGCCACGACCTTTGACATAATGACGCCCATTAAAGAAACAATGTTGAAGAATTGCGATTTTAAATGATGAACAGATAAGAACATATAGCAGACGGGCGGTTTTAGTAGATAGATAGATAACACTTTATTGTACACCATCATAGAAAACACAAAAAAACTTATAGCCTAAAAATATTCTAAATGTGTGCAATGGGCGGTTTTATCGCTGAGAAGCGATCCGTCCAGACAAACCATGGCAGTAATCAAACAGATTATATTGGTCAAAGGTGGTGTTATACATAAATATTATAGAATATGGAGTTAATTACATGTTTTATTAAATATATAAATAATTATTTAATAAACATATAAGTAGGTAAAATATTATATAAGTAATAATTATACTTAATAGACATACATAAATACACATATTGATATTACATACATAAATATACAAATACATATATATATAGATATTCATAAATATATGTAGAAAAACCAAACATTAATATGTTGCAGGTGGTGCTTTTTACCATGTTCTTAAATATTGTTAGTGATTTAGCTTGTCTAACAGTAACAGCTGCCTAGCTCATTCTAGAGTCGAATAGCCTATACATTAAAAGAATTATTGAAAAAAAAAGTATTTTACTATTAAAGGACAATTTCATTACCGCAAGCACGATAGGTAAGGACGCTTACTGTTACATACTCAAGTTCCTGTGTAATGATTAAGGAGTATTCTAATGCAAGAATGTAAGATTCATAAAGTTCTCGCAACTGTTTGTGATGATCTGACTAAAACTGTTGTATCTCTCTTGTTGAGTAAGCGGTAAAAATGTGTAAAACAAGATAATAATCTTAATTTTGGATATTGTGTTTGGGATATTTCAATTTTTAGAGAAATACGTAATATAGAGTTATCACAAGAAATGGCTTAAGTTTAATTAGAATATTCGATATCTTTACTCAATGTAAAATAAAAAGTAGAAACATCCGTCAGATGAAATAATTCACAGATAAAAATAAAAGAATATATTTTAACTCCAATAATGAAACTTACAGAAATACAATCGTTACTCTTCGTACTAGTTGAAAAAGAGTGAAGAAGAGGAAAAGAAGCGTGCATACTTTTGATTACTTACTACATTCATTTTGCAAATCAACGCTTAAAATAGTTTATTTAAATCCTACCTTGTGTAATGTATTGCCTTATACGTCAATGAAATAATAAACGTTGCTAAGTATAAACAATTAACGTATCGTTTATATTGGTAAATAATTACAAAGTCGTGCGTTTAAACGCTCGTCTGCCGAATACATAAGTTTGAATGTTTTAAATGCAAGCTGCGGGGCGTCTGAGTACACTCCTAATTGTAATCGATTGTAATCGATTACTAATGCACCTTAATCGTTACGTAATCGATATACTGACCGGTATTATTTTGCACAATTACATTTGGGTGTACAGAAAAACAAACGATTACATGGCGAATTTACGTAATTATAATTTTACGCTTGCATTCAAACAATTTTAAAATGTTCTATATTAAAGAAAATCGGCCAAGCGCGTGTCATTCCAAGAATATAAACTTTCACAGAGGTGACGAAAGCCCATCCATTTTCTCATGTGGCTACAAGCCCGTTATTTCTCCGTGCAGGAACGGAGAAAGAATACAATTTCTGCGGCCGGGCGGCCTGTCGTTAGAGGCGACAAAACAACCCACAGCCAAGTGGTAGGGCATTTGCCCGAATGGATGGCTATTATCCCTGGTCTAAAGTATGTCGCCATATAACCTTGGGTTGTGTTCCGGCATTTGTGACCAGGTTCCAGTCTCCCTTAAGAGAGCAGCAGCGCATCTGTAGCACCTTGGTATTGCAAATGTCCATAAGAGATGGTAACCGTCTGCCTGTCTGCTGAACTCATGCAATAAAAAAAATGTCTTCTATCACAGCACAAATCATCGCGTTATCATTCACACAGTCCACCCATATCTCTTTTACTCCACCTTTACATTTGTACTTGTTAATCTTTCAGTTTAACATTATCTTGTCACGTGAATTTCATCTATGGAGGGTAGAGGTAAGGAGGACCATCTAGTATGGGGATCAGTTGAAAAAGTGTCCACCTGTAAACAGCAAATTATGGTTCGAAAACTCGTCAAAATAGCGCTAGTGTAGGAAAGGAAATGATAATACGAATTTAGCAGTCATAAACGAAGTGAAGTGTGCTGGGTTGAAAAATTTAAAAATTATGTGAGTTATTTGGAAAAGTATAGACACTCTCGTATAAAATATATGTATATAAATGTTTGACCAATTGAATTTTTGAATCTTATTTCACTAATTAAGATGTCTTTTTCCTTCTGTAATCTAGTACCTACTCTTATTATTCTTGCGCTATGTTTAAATACTTTCCACTTGCTATTATGACGCCATCTTAATTTGCTGCCCTTCAGTGGACACTTTTTAATATACTGAGATGGTTCTCCTTACCTCTACCCTCTATGATTTTATCCTTCTTCAATTTCTTCTTTCTTTTTTATATTGAATAGGTTCGCGTTTGACTGACATTAGGCCTGATGTCAGGTGGAAATGCAGTCTAAGGTGGAGCACACTTACCTAGAAGATACCCGTTCACGCGAGACTTGAAGCCATCTAGATTTTATTTTTCAGGAAAACAGACGACGGTAAAGAGTTCCACTATTTAGTGGTGAATGATAAAAGTGGAAGCATAGCGTTTCGTCCGCTTTGTTGGTATTTCCACCAAATATCGGCGGCGTGAGCTCGTACGTTTACTTGCCAATGGAGGAATCAATTTATACAATTCAATAGCTCACTCGCCGAAGTGTAACAATACCGACAAACTAGCGACTTTACGTCGATGATCTAGGCTCTGAAGCTTACTCGAGTGTACTCATGTATAAACAAATATTTTACGGCTTTATAACATTAATGTATGATGTTTAATAACACATAAAAATTACCAGCACGACACCATACATAATATGTAATTGGTACTTGGAATTTTCATTCCCAAATTGCAGGGAGCAGTGTGATATTAAGACCACGCTAAACGATTCCCGGAAAGGTCAAATTGTATGCTTTTTGTGCGTGTAATTGAATATGTATACTGACAATCTGATATAGACTTTATAGGTAAAAGATTAAAGTTTAATTTTCTTTGTCATGACTATAAAAGACGCCCAAAGTAATTTTAATTTTGATACATAAAAAGTTCCACTGTGACCGCTGTTGCTAAGTCAAGGTAGAATCATAAAAGATCAGTAGGAAAGACAGTACTCCTTCGTATATAAGTTATTTATTCAGGTTTATGGCTTGGCAGCTAGGCCTTCAAGCTAGATCTTAGTTTACAATATAGTTTCTTCATTTTCTTAAGCTTTTGTGTAGCACAGCTGAACTGTAGGTAATCAGCTAGTGCCATTCAACGGAGTTCTTGTGACAACTCAAAAGGCCACATTTGACTATACAGTTCACATTTCTCACAAAACACATAATTACTGCTCAAAAACTATCAATATCCTACAACTATTGCTAATTTTAGAGTAATTTTACACATTTTTAGAATATAACACTGCACAGCAGAACATCACCCTTCAGTTCCCGCCAAAAACTCCTCGTACTTGAGTTTCTTTTTAATGCATTTATGGCTTGGGAACAAGGCCTTAAAGCCAGTCGCACATGAGTTTGCATATGACGCCACAGACAAACTGTTTTCGCTTATTGACGTCGTCGTCATCGGTTACGTTCCACATGGGGCCCAGTAAGACCACGCTCACGACTGTTATATCGTTCCACCTGCTTACGGGTGTTACAGTTCTAAATTGAAGTGGAACCGATTATTCGACCCAGCTCATAAAATGGGTGTGTTATGAGCGCTGTCTGAGCGAAAATCATGACGACATTAGTGGCATTTACGCGGCGACCATAACGACCGTGATCGCTATGTGGAACGGCTGAAGGAGCATTTTGGGCGTTATGAGATATAAGAGGAACGCGTCCATTGTTGTCACCCAATCGCAGTTCACTGCTGTACATAGGCCTGTATCAATACTTTTTATATTTAGTTGTCAAATCTAACTTCAACGAAATTAAAGATCCTGTAGATCTGTGGCATTTTGAATTGTGTAATCCAAGATCTGTTTCAAAGGCCTCGTTGCCAAGTCATAAACTAAAACAATCTCACATTTCACTAAACACGAAATCAATCAACGCGAACTTAAAACATTACCAACTGAATCAATGGTTATTTTAAAGACTGAAACGAATAAATTCGTTTCGGTTTAAACTAATATATATGTTTTTTACTATTAAACTGAGCAACATCGTCCTTCTTTTTTCTATCGAAGACCCAAAAAAGCACGTTGTGCCAATTTACCATTCCTTCAAACAAGACTTATTGTAAGTTAAAGAAGTGGAAAATGTTCCATAGTTTAATCCAGCCATTTCCGACAATATAGTAGGGGTTACGGCTTACGACACACATTATCGAATTTGGTTTTTATACGGGCCGTGGTCCATCATACGCCCAATTAATCAAAACACGACAAAGGGCGTTGACCTAAGAAAAATTCGGACCACAGATTACACACGGATCGTTCACGAAGTCAGCTTTCGACACTGATGTAATTATGTAGCGCGCGAGTTTTTTTAATTACAACACTATGTTTAAACGCGCCACACACGCTATTACCATAACAAAGAGAAATTTACTTTATTGCAATCTAAAATAGAGTATAAACTCGTTTGAAAGCGGAACGAAATTATTTTTTACACTGCATGTAGATTGTATCGCAAGTTTCTATTGCCGCGTGTGTAGTCTGTTTTGTTATCTATGCTCCGATCGTGTTGTCACTGTCATTTTAGAAAAAATATGGCTGTCATTTAGGAAGGAATGTTTTGTTTTTTTGAGCGCAATTTTTTTGCCATTCCAACTAGAGCTATTGTTACGAGATTGGATACGTAATAATGTAATTGAACATGTGTAAATATAAAAACCTACATTTTAAATAGTTTTCGTCACGCACGAGTTGTGTAGCAAATCACTTTTTAACGCGAGTGATGTTTTATGGATGTGTTTTATATAAGAAACATTTCATTTTCACAACTGTTCATTTGGAATTGGTCTGTACACTGAGCTGATATTATCTTTCATTCCTGTTTTTCAATTAAAGCGAAGCAACCAAAGTGATCCATGTAACCAAACACAAACTTGAATCATTCAATGCCATACCATTGTGCCTTTCAACTCCGACTCTTTCCAACTGTTGTGTGTATTCATTAAGTGCAAAGAATAGAGGGTAGTAATTGATACAATTGAATATACTAGTGGTCGCCCGTGGTCGAAATTCGACCACAATAATTAATGTCAAATACTATACTTCTATAAGCACAATACAACATATATATGCGTATGTGTCAAATACATGGTGGTGTGTGTAATGGTTTTTTTAATGATTTAATTATTTGTATGCATAATTTTAAACAAATAGCATTCTGCATCTATACAAACTGTGTGCGAAATTTCATACTCTTCGGTCCGCGTAATTTTCGTAAAAAAGGATACAAAGTTTTTGTTATGTTTTTGCTTCACGTATTAATAGCATATAGATGGTCCGAAAAACAATACAGGATATCGATAATAACATCGACTACGTCCTAGTTAAAGGACGGTATAACAATTTAAAAAAACATCGATCTATTAAAGATGGCCTCCACCCGTCATGACCTAAACAAACAAAATGTTTATTGTTTCAACAACAACAATTTGTAACGGATAATCATAATAAATTGTTATTCTTTGCACATTAGGCATTTCGCAATGCCAACTTATGCATCACGAAGGTATTATGCATTTCGTAAATAATTGTGTTTTATTGAAGAAGCAAGGTTTTTAGAACCACCTGTGTTGTGGACTTTGGAGGGCGTCATATAAAGCCTAGCGCGTATTGAATCTCGCGCTTCTATAAAGTTTTATAGGTTACTAGCAGATTGATTAAACTGGCCCATAAATAATTGGTCTGTACTTTTGACCAGACCCATCCATTCCTATGTATTTCGATGCATTGAATCTGAATATTGGGTCAATTTGGTCCATACACCTCAAACTTTTAAGGGTGTATAGACCAAAAGACCGAATCTGTGGTGTTTGGTAGGTACACCCTCATAAATTTAAGGGTGTATAGAGAAAAAAACCGAATCTGGGGTCAGTTTGGTCCATACACCCTCATACTCTTAAGGGTGTATAGAGCAAAAGACCGAATCTGTGGTCAGTTTGGTCCATACACCCTCATACTCTTAAGGGTGTATAGAGCAAAAGACCGAATCTGTGGTCAGTTTGGTCCATACACCCTCAAACTTTTAAGGGTGTATTGACCAAAAGATCGAATCTAGGGCCAATTTGGTCCATAGACCTTCATAATTTTGAAGGTGTATGTATGGACCAACCTGAACCTATATTCGGATTCAGCACATCGAAATACATAAGAATACATGGGTCTGGTTTAAAGTACAGATCACTTTTTTCTTGTCAGGTGTTACGAGTAAGTAGAGACTGAAATGCAATACGCAATAAAATTGAAAAGTTAATTTCATTCGTGTAGTCCAATGCAACATTTTAATTTTTTCGTTGTAAGTTTGAATTTCAATAGATTGATTTCAGCTCTAGTCAAACTCTCAAAACTCATCCTGGAATTACTTTGTCCTAATGTTCCTACTCCATCTGGGATAATGCTAGTGTTAATGCCCATTCCAAACAGATATAACGATGGATAAAATGCGTTATTCCTAATGCGGCATTGTTATTAATGATTAATTATGTTAAACATTCACAGATATTGTATCTGTATATATAATGTAGTTAATCATTAACTGTGTTACTTTTAACGTTATAAACAAAAAGCATTTTGCCACAGTCATTAACACTTACATTATCCCTGATGGAGCATGGATACATGGAAATAACTTTGGGACATTAATATTATAGTCGAAGTAAGAGAAATAATATATTTGTCATGGTAGCATAAAGGCTAGCGCACGGTTCCCAGACTCAGAGGGCGCGGGTTCGATACTGGCCGGAACACATGCACCACTTTGTCAGTTTTCTGATCTAATGTGCATATTATTACAATTACCACGTGCTAACAACGGTGAAGAAAACATCGTGATGCAATCTGCACATTGAGATAACCGCTGTGTCAAACTTGCAAGCCGCCTTGGACAAGCGTGGCGGATATACGGTCCGTTCTCCCACTATAAAGTGAGGCCCCAGCCCAGCAGTGGGACATTTATGGGCTGATAGTATAAGAGAAATTATAATCGTAGTGTTGCAATAGGATACTTGACAGTTAAATCAATTGAAAGACAATCGTCTTAGAAATTGTATAAAGTGTCAAATACTCAACTTGTCTGGTTTGCGAGCAATGACTGGTGTACTTCTTTCCTTTGCTATAAAATAACATTACCAACCGGTCACGAAAACCATGTTCAATGAAGGCCAAAATAGTCGTGTTTGGGGTTAGGCCTCATGTTAAGGCATGTACATATTTTTTTGAGCAACATCGTGATGTTGGAATATCTACAATGTTGCAGTTTAAAATTAACTACATATAAGTTAAATGCGATCCTGTTATTGTAGCCCTTACTGATCTATACTCATAAGGTATAACCTATAGGGTCTCACCTGGGATAACGTTATATAGGTATTCTATGAGGCAGAATGTGTCTTTTTTAATGTGTGGCCATCCGTCACATAATATAATCACACCATCGTCTCAACATGTCGGAGCTACACGAACAACGAAGATGCGCAAGCGCAGCCCGCCACCGGGCGCACCTGCGCGACGCGATGGGTATCGCCCGTGGAGACGCAACGGAGTCGTTTGATCGGCAGTGCAGCTGAATGACCTTGTAAAGTGTCACGCGTGCATACCGCCTTGCGGATCAAAATATATTCTTGTCATTTGTTTGTAACAAAATAATATAGTCAGTTTACATAAAAACAGCTTGATATTCAACTGATAATAATCAACTCCTTCTTATTTGTGAGTGTCCTTCGGTGTTGGAAGGCCACGCCGCCAATGCCGCACCACCCATCATCTCCACATTGGTGAACCCGACGTGATGTCGGGTTAAACATTCAAAATAACGCTGTTAGCGAATTGCCACATTGATGTATATAAATACGCTCTCTGTCAATATGTAGCGTCATTAACAATTAAAAACTCACATCATAAATGACGCATTACACTCAGCGCAACGTGAAACGGCCTAAAACTGTAACATTATCCCAGACGAGGCACATACCTTTAAAATATCGTATGAATTTATTATTGTTTAGGTTTTCATTGAAAATCAACGAAGGACTGATCTTAATTATTTTTTTCACATTTGCAGATAGTCAAACCACGTTATTCGACAGTGCAGCTGATGATATGTGCATGCCACCGCCAATGAAAATCTGCAACACTAGGAAGCTGATACGTTACCTACATCGTTGGGACTTAAAGAATTTGTTTGAGCCCTTTATGGCCCCATATTATAACGCCTTTTGAAATCAGTATGTATATCGATCTGATTTAAATTTTTACTGTAATAAATATTGGAATAAACGAACTATAAAAAAATCTACCTTGTAAATAAATAATAATCTTATTATTGAAATTGAAGATAATCTTAAATAATAAATAGGGGGATCAAATAAATTAATGTCAGTGGTAGACGCCTTATATGAATATTTGGTAGTTGGATAAGTGTGAGCACATCTCTAACGTTTCCATCATTCTGTTGTCGACGCTGTTGCTAACTCGTGGCGTAAGAACTATGCAAATGTCAAAACTAGATGCTAAGTGAGGCTATAAAACGAGCGTTTATTGAAAGATACTAGATTGTAATTAAGTTTTTATATATTCTTGCTATCAAAGTCGTGGTAGCGTGGTAGCTAGCAAACGACGAGTTGTGACGCAACTCAAAGGGCGTGGGTTCGATCCTGGCCGGAACGCATGCACCACTTGGCAGTTTTAGACCTAATGTGCATATTGTTACAATTACTACGTGCTAACAGCGGTGAACGAAACATAGTGATAAAATCGGCACATCGAGATAACCGACATGTCAAACCTGCCAAACCGCCTTGGAGAAGCGTGGCGGGTATACTATCCGTTCCCCTACAGTAGGAGGGCTCGAGCCCAGCAGTGGCACATTTATGGGCTGTTATTGTATACATTATTATATTATGTTCTTCCTGGTTGTATTATACAACCGTGCAATCAATTACTGTAAACATTTTCTTTAACAAATGATTTAATTTATGAAGAAGCAGGAGATCTGTGCGCTATTTAATAGATTTACGGATCGATTAGAAATTTTAATGTCATGTAATTTGGAATTTTTCTATTCAATTTACGTGAACAATGCTTTATGGGAATTTTATCAGTAAAGAGAAAAAGTTAGCCGGTATAGTTGTAACTTCATTTCCCGCTATTCGGTCTGCTACAGTCTCAATCATATCGCTATTATCATGGTCCAAATATCAACCAAACGTATGTTCAATGATTGATTGCAGTGAGAATAGGCTGTCGGAACATTTCCAACATGTTTTTTTATATTTGTACAGCATTGTTTTAGCTTGTATTGTATGTGAATGAACTGGGATTGAGAAATTATAACTTTATTAGCGGCTTGTCGGTGTGTCAGCAAAGTGTGTCGAACATTAATATATTATTTTTATGTTTATTTTATTGAAACGTATTTTAATGAAAAAACGTGTGCCTCTCGGGACGTCCGACAGAAGTGATAGGTTAGCCTGTCTACCGCTGCCTTATGCGTGAGAAAAAAGGGAAGCCAGACAGATTGGCGCCGTAACGCGTTACGTACCGACGCGGTTTACCAGCGGTTCCATAAGAAGTTATCACTTCAATAAACATGGCTTCTTTGGTATATAATTTGTTATGGTGCAAGATTACAATTTTGTTTTGAATAATCGGCAGAGAAATACACATATTGTATATCCCCAAATTAAGCAAGTTATGCTTGTGTTATGAGTAATATACAACGGACTACTCTGGGGCCGATTCCAGACACCCAGACTATAGTAAATAACGGAGAAAATCGTTTCCGAAATTTACTATTCTCGCAGATAAATTTTTAATACATCGGAATAAAAATAGGATTGTCGTTAGTTATTATTTTAATCAATTTTAAAGCTACAAATACTATACATACATTTGTTTTTTGAATGTATCTAGTTTATATTCGGATAATATTGTAATGTACATATTTATATCACGCAACACGCGTCCAATACTATCAAAATTTATTATAGGAATATTGACATAAAACATCCTTAGGGACAAGCTCAAGATTGATTTACAATAAAAAGACACGAATTCAAGTGTAGAATTATTTCTTTACAACATAATAAATATAATAGATGTTTATAATCTGAATTGGAACATACAGTCATTGAATTATATATATTTTTTACTTCTATTTCAAAATCCCATGGCGGTCAAATTTTTCAATCATATGAAGTAAAAAATCAAATATTGTCGATCGAAAACCACAAGTAATTTTACTAATTAAGTCTGTAAACTTCAAATTAAATTATCGAAAACTGCGGCATGATCAAAACGCACCATATTGGTTGTAACAATAACACGCGTGTGTTGTGGCTGTGATAAAAAATAACGACGGATATTCCGCGATTAAGTATACTATGTATTGTTTGTACTCGGTGAATGATTATTTTAATTGGAACAAGACAAATGACGCTGTATGACATTTGTATTAAATTTATTATGTTATTATTATTGCTGAAACATAGCAGATAGATTGACGGCCCAACTGTGGTGGAAAGTGGTTACCGCCGCCTGTGGATATTAACAATACCATCAGTACTGCCAATATGCTGCCAGCCTTGAAGGGGAAACTGGATCCTGGTCACTGATACTGGAACACAACTCAAGGTTGTTATGGCGGCATACTCTACACCAGGGATGGTAGCCAACCATTCGGGCAAATGCCCTACCACCTGAATGTGGGTTGTTTTGTCGCCTCTTACGAGAGACCCGGTCACAGGAACTATTATTCCTTATCGGTCCTGAACGGATAAAAATAAATATATTCTAATAAATATTTTCTGTGGTCGCGTCAATAATACGTCCATAATTCTATTTAAAATTTCTCTTCAAAATCATGTAAATTGTATTAGGCAATGTAATATTTTACGACCTATGGGTAATAGCATTTGGACTTAAATTTAAGACATGTATAATTTTCATTTCATTTAATAATCAGCTCGTCAAGGGTCATGTAATTAAGGGGCACTAAAGAAATATAATAGCAACCACATGGGAATGACATATCTTTAGGCTAAGTGTTATGTCATTCTCATAAATTTTCTATTATATTCATTTAGCGCTATGCCATTTCTCTGCAAGGGTCCGGCAGTGAGGGAGTCATGCCTGCCTACCTCTGGGTATAAATGAGTATGGCGTATCAAAGAGGTAACGAAGCCACCTTTTGTTTAATGTTTAAATAACAGAACTATAAGATTAAGTTTTGTAGTTTATACTTTAGGTTCGCCTTCGATTAATGAGGTATGTAATTAGGTCTGCTACTTGCCCGCGTAACAAAGCGTACAATTTGTGGCTAAATTATTGTCTTGATTACTCTTTTAGTTGAAGCGGTAAAGAAATAAAAGAATTATTCAAAAAATCAAAATCAATTTTGTCAAAAAATTACACAGAAATATTGTTTTCATAGGTTCCGCACTAGGACTGGCCTGTATCGCGAACACCAAGTACGTGTGTGACTAACTTAACAATTTATCTCTAAAATAATTTTTTAAAATAAATTTTAACTTGTTTGCGTGTTATGTGCTTGTGTGTGGTGTGTCTGTGTGGTATGTTTGCAAATGAGAGATTACAATATTGTGATATATATAATGAGGTTAATTTATATGATGTTATATAATAAGTTTTCAGTTTTATGATAATCTAGTTGCATAAGTCACTTTTGGGTGGTTGCTTTGATTTCACGTCTGTTTAAATATATGCTGTCACATGCATCATGTACCTTGTTGTACAGTAAACAACTGATGATATAAAATGACGTTTGGCAAAACTAGTATTATGTGGGATGCAGGGGCATATTATTTTGGCTTGACGTTTGGTAGTTTCGGGTAAAGGGACATTTCTGTGTTTCTTATAATTAGTTCAAGAATGTAAAGCTGACGTACACTAAGCACCCCACATTCTGCCAACAATTGTTGGGTTGGGTATCTAAAATATTTTTTGGTCATGACTTTTAGCACAGCCCTTTGAGCTCTTTCCAATTTCAGAAACATAGTTTTAGATGCTCCACCCCATACTGAAATGCAGTACCTCAGAATGGACATAATGCTGTGTAGATTTTTTTCAACAATTCTAGCGGTGCACAATGTCTTAGTTTTTTGACTATATATGTATATATATCAAGATCCGGGTTCATGCTGTTACATTGTTAAGTTGTGTGTGCCATCGCAAATATTCATCAATCTCTACTCCAAGATATCTTAATGTTACTGAAACTATACCTATATAATTTTATACTTTTTAATTTTCACAATTTGGATATGTCTGTCTCTGGTATATAAAAATACGAAGAAATGTCTGTGTAATTACAAAATAATACTCACCCCAATGGTAATACGTACGAGTCGCTCGAGTACACAATATCGTGCGCTTACGCAACACAAAAGCCAAAACCAACAGACATGAACTTGCGTCACGTGATTGATTAAAAAGTTTACTCCTATTGTCTATAGGCACAAAGGCCACGTGTAATTATACGAATTAATATGAATGATTACAGTGGGTCTATTGTGATATGTCAGTTGTGGTTATGAAAATTGTACGGGCAAATATGATGGGTTTCCCAATGAGTCATGAATAGACTGTATTTATGTAGAATCACTTATGATTCTTTAGAGACTGGTTGCAGAAGTATCATCAAATTAGAGATCTGTACTGTTAAAGCAAATGACTGCTGACTTGAATGACTTATAATATTAATAGGGATTATTAAGGGATAACAATTTGTATACTTAATACATTAACATAATAAACTAGAATTAGGAGAGAAAATATTGTTACAACGACGACAGGAATAATCGCAGGATGATGATCTTGTCTATGATTAAATCATCCTTTGAACTCGATAGTCCTTTGTCTATGCGCATGATACATACACATTCATCGTTTTGACGCGCGACAAACGCTGTCGCGTCGCGTGTCCTTGCACCATGTCGTACACAGATGACAACAAACCGCAACATTGTACCGAGCCTTATAGGAAAAGTTTAACTGGTTTCAAGATTCAAAACGACTGATTAATATATAAGTGTACCTATATATGTGCAATATTTTAGTTACAGATGAAACTCTTCCTCGCTTCTAGAACTATTTATACTAAGATATTTGTTACTGTCGTAAGTCGTGGTGGCGTAATGGCTAGCGCACGCGCCCCTAAATCGAAGGGCGCGGGTTCGATCCTGACCGGAACGTATGCACATCTTCGTCAGTTTTCTGATCTAATGTGCATATTGTTACAATTACCATGTACTAACAACGGTGAAGAAAACATCGAGATAACCGACGTGTCGAATCTGCCAAGCCGCATTGGACAAGCGTGGCGGGTATACTGTCCGTTCCCCCTATAACGGGAGGCTCGAGCCAAGCAGTGGGACATTTTTGGGCTGATATTATATGTATTTATTATAATAATATTTGTTACTGTGCAGTATCCATTTTTACCGTAATTTATTTCGCGCAGAAACGGAGAAAGAATATTATATTTATTATATATTTCCTGCGGCTGGGCGACCTGTCATAAGAGGCGACGAACCTACCCCTGGTCTAGTGTATGCTGCCATAGCAACCTTGGGTTGTATTGCGACATTAGTGGTCTGGTTCCAGTCTCGCTTCAGAGAGTAGCAGTGCAAGATAGTGAATTAAGTTAAATTTTCTTTATTGTAAATATGTATGTGTGTGACTGTGACAGAGATTCTCAAAGGGAACGCGTTGCGGAAGAACGAACAAGTGCTTATAATCACGAGTATGAAGACAAATATTGTGGCAACACTGTCGTTTTACCGGCGTATTCACAGCCTTAAAATCACCATTGAATGTTATTTTCGGCTGTTGATGAGTCAGGACATTGTTTTCAAAACATTCTCGAAGTCTCAACAAAAACAATTTGCAAAACACTTTAACAATTAACTCTTTTTTGGGTACATTTTTTGCGGGAGACATTAGTATTGTAACATTGGCCATTATGTTTGCAATTAGCCAACCGCAGAGGGCAGTACCCGACGATCGTCGGTGTGTTTAGACAATGGTAGGCAAAAAAACGGACAATGTCAGGGCGTTTGTTGACATGTCACGGCTGCTTTTTGAATGCGATAACAGGTAGGGATGTGTAGAAAAATTAGGATCGGCAGTGATATGTTATATGTTATTAAAATAAGCACAAAAGGATATTAATATACTATAATGTAAGTAATACACGACTGAAAAAATTAAGACATAAGAGGACAGAAGAATACATAAAAAACATGGTGTCAAAACAATTCAAATGTAACATGACTTCTGAGGTGCCAGTGCCAAGTTACACGACCTCATTTTAACACCCCTCCTTAACTTGCGCACTCGCAGCCAAGTCCTCTCACAAAGCTCTCAAGCTTCTCTCTCGGAAGACTTTTCGAACAAGCAGGTGCAGATGTAGGGGCAGTTCTCGTCACTATATCTTCGAGAAGATTATCTCTTTCTTCTCTAGCACACTGTCTTTCTATGGCTGTATCATCATCAGGAGTAGTTTCTTCATGTCTATCTATCTCTACAGTCGGTATATTCCCTCAAAATAAAAATAAAATAACATTTTTGTATAATAAATACAAAATGTTGTCTGTCTAAACCTCTATCGGTCCTGTAACTGCAACAGTTTGGTCTTCACATAGTCCATAGTAATAGGTTTATTACTATTTTCAATAGCCATCCTCATTGGCATATATTCATCTCTTAGACCTTGTAGCATGAGAGCAGCTAGTAACTCGTCATCTACCTCTTTGCCTATGTCGCCAAGTGTTTCGGTGATACTCATTATCTCCGTAACGTATTCAAGCGGAGAATCGAAATTATGAGTTTTGACTAACCAGATGACCTAGGAGGCGGCATTTCTTATTTACACCCTTATCCTCAAATATGGTGTGTAACGCCTCCCAACACTCTTTTGCAGTTCGTTTTTCTTGCATGTATTAAACAGTTAGGTGTAACCATTAAAAGTATCTTGGCCAAAGCTATGCTATATCTTTTACATGCTGTAGCATTCGTACATACCTGGTAGGGTTCGCTCTACTTATTCCTATAAGTCCTCTGTTATAAGCAATAACTCCATTTGTACTTTCCACATAAAGTAATTCACCGAACCATCTAACTGTTCAAAATTTGGAATGCTACTGCTCGTACCTGCCATCCTTGTATTTTTTTGGTTCTCTCAGCCTCCACAATACTTCTTCAGTGCTCACTTAATACTTCCAAGTAACACACACAAACTTTCGTATCTACAAATACGTTGTCACCATTATATATTCACAGTTTTCGTAAATATAATTATAAAAACGACCAACCATGCTCTGCTACCATGTAGAAAAATTAGGATCGGCAGTGATATGTTATATGTTATTAAAATAAGCACAAAAGGATATTAATATACTATAATGTAAGTAATACACGACTGAAAAAATTAAGACATAAGAGGACAGAAGAATACATAAAAAAACATGGTGTCAAAACAATTCAAATGTAACATGACTTCTGAGGTGCCAGTGCCAAGTTACACGACCTCATTTTACCAGGATGTAACATAAAAAGTCGATAAATTATCGATATTTATGTCGAAGAGTAGTAAATACTGATAATTGATATAATACCCTTGGCACGTTACGCAGGTCGTCGGTCGACCGGGCTATTGGATGTCCAACATTACGTTTACTGAGAACTGCTTTTCACTTTAGAATAATCGATAATAATAATTATTATTTTTATCCGCAGGGAGGCTTTGTAGCAAAGCCTTAGGTGAGTAGCGATACCTCGGACTTCACTCCGGGAGCCAAAGCAAGCCCCCTGCATCCATGCTTGCTTAACCCAGCCGGCACGGAGTGGAGATCGCTAAAGCTAAGACTCAAGCTCCAGGGGTGGAAGTGATAAATGGCATAATATCGGAAGTAGCTTCAGTGAATTTGCAGTCCACCTCTCTACACCCCTTAACTCTCACTCATACACATGTTGCCCCTGTCTTCTAAAGCATTTTTTGGGGCCCATGCAGGGAGTGGCGAGTCACCGTCTGCTCATTTTTCCATGTTCCTTATTATTGCGACGGGCAGACGCCATAGTGCCCGTATCTTCAGACCCCTAGTACCACTAGCAGTTCAACTCAATAGCCCGGTACTTTTGTCCTTATTTCCCACAATAGTCCTACACTGGCCGGGGCTTATCGTTGCGTGCATTTGATATGGTGTAGACAGGGCTAATCGCCGGTCAGTGTCACGCCACATTTACATTAAATTTGTCAAGGGGCCTCTACTTGTTGGCCTTCCTATGGCCCGTGGCCTTCAGAGGGATAATTAGTAGATAAACACACGCAAGCCAAGCAAAAGTTGCATTAGTATTATGAGCAAAACACAACGAACACGTCTAGGACCGAACCCAGAGTTTAGACCAGAGGTCCCTTAAGTGGTCTTTTTTGAAGTAGGTTAAAATATGGAAATTTCGTTTATATAAAGTTTTTTTTTCTACGTCAGTCAATTACCGTCCACTGCTGGACGTAAGCCTCCCCAAGTCGGCGCCACTCATCGCGGTCCTCTGCCTTCCCCATCCAGCGTCTATCGGCGACCTTGCGCAGGTCGTCAGTCCATCGGTCTGGAGGGCGTCCGACGCCACGTTTACCGAGACGTGGTGTCCACTCCAGGAGTCGTCTGCTTCATCGGCCATCCTGCGACAAGTGTGACCGGCCCACTGTCGGTTTAACTTGCTAATTTTGTGAGCTATGTCGGTTACCTTTGTTCTCTTAGGGATGTCCTCATTTCTTCATTTTATGCATAAGAGAAACACCCAACATAGCTCGCTCCATAGCCCGTTGTGCGACTTTAAACTTGTGTCCCCACTGTCAGTGTCCACGTCTCGGCACCGTATGTCATGATGGGCAGGACGCACTGCTCGAAGACTTCCGACTTCAAGCGTTGCGGACCGATCGACGATATAAAGCTTACCATGCCATGGAATTGAATACGGATAAAGTCAAATTTACACCAGTCAGCCATAGAGCCCGAAATATATATTAATTGTTGGCGGTAAAATCTAATAATCGTTAGTATTATGATGATCCCTGAATATGGTGTAATGAAGGGTTTTTATTAAATCAACGTCAGAACTCCATTAAAGGCCGCCCTCCACAAAAAAGGAGGCCCATCAATCACCAAGATATGAGAGCACACATTAAAAAAAGTTTGGAATTCAACTGCGTTCGTAGGGTTTATTTGTGTTTTTTAAAACTATTTATCGGCTTAAAGCGCATGCCACACTGAAGCAGACGATAAGCGAGGAAAGTGGCGTTGTGCTAGAGGCTAGAATGATGATTTTTTAACAAACTTCCTTCACTTCAACAGCTAGAAGTACAGTCCTTATTACCATTAGAAATTTAGGAAAATTCAGAATAATAAAATTTACTAGACAGAGTAAGATAATATATAAATGACAAATAAAATCTTATATTGCAATAATAAACACTACACAGAGTATAATGGTAATTATTATTTATTATTATTTATTTATGTCAAAGAAGCAAGTGAGGTGTGTAAGAATAAGCCTGTATGGCACTCTGTTGTTCGTGCCTACCTCGCAAGGGACCTGGCGTGAAGTTATGTATGTATGTATGTATTATTTATTACATGTAATTTTTTTGTAAATGAAGTTTTGAAGAAGAAATTATTATTATTATTATTTTTTATTTTTTTTTATTGCGGGAGAACAGCAGACAGGCAGACGGCCCACGTAATGGAAAGTGGTTACCATCGCCTATGGACATTTGCAACACCAAAGGTGCTACAAATGCGCTGCTGCTCTCTTAAGGGAGACTGGAACCTGGTCGCTAATGCCGGAACACAACCCAAGGTTGTTATGGCGACATACTCTAGACCAGGGGTGGTAGCCATCCAGTCGGGCAAATGCCCTACCACCTGGCTGTGGGTTGTTTTGTCGCCTCTTACGACAGGCCGCCCGGCCGCAGGAAATTATATTCTTTCTCCGTTCCTACACAGATATATTAGCATCTAATCTAAAGAGACTAATAAGTAATTTAAATATAACCTAAATTAACTAAAAGTATTCATTCTAAGAAAGTGTCCATTCACACTTTTCTTATTGTCTCTATTAAAGCGAAGACGCTTTGTTCATGTGTGCGTTATTGATAGCTAGCACATTACACTACACTTTTTTTGTTTACAGCACTAGTTACACGTGTAATGAGGCAATGTATTCATACTACAATAAACAAAGACCTTATAATATACATATATATTTGGCAATAAATTATTCTATTATATTCTAATTGTAATTTGTCAAAGAAGCTCTTACTCTCATGTGCGTCAGTATGTCTAACCACTTGCTAGATGATTTTCAATCACCAAGAGAACCGATTTATTTATTTAAAATAAATAAAATTCAATTTTAAATAAAAGTAGTAGAGTGACTATTACGCATGAAATTTTATACGATTCAGGTATACGTATACGGACCAGTATTAAATCCCGTGAGGATTTGGAAGGAGCTGCCAGGTGTGGATTTCCCACTATACTAAAATATGCGGTTTTTTAAAACGGGTATCATAAAATTTCTTCGAGGCCGGCAGCGTTATGGTGACACCTCTGGTGTTGCAAATGTCCATAGGTGACGGTAACCGCTTTCCATCAGGTGGGCTATCTGCTTGTTTGCTGTAATCCATCGAAAAAAAAACATAGAATAAAATTGATTAATAAGTACGTATTTTAATCATAATATGTAATCATATGTCCTTACAAATGGCTTGTGCCCAAAACTATAAAAAAATTACCATGTTTCAAACAAATAAATTGCTTTCGACTAATTATTAAATAACAATAAATAAACAATCGATAGTCTTTGCATATAGCACGATAAATATATTAAGTTGGGACTTATCCAAGTTAATTTTACAATTAAGAGTAAAGAAGCCGTTAAAACTAGGGACGTACCGCATTTAAAAAAGTATATCCGCGAACACGGATACGCATCTCAACCTTATTTTTTAGTAAAAAGTTCCTATAATCGTCACTGTTTTACACACTGTCAAAGTAATTTAAGCATGTGTTTTTAATTTATAAAATATGTAGTTTAAGTATGTTTTTTTATGATATATCTAATAATCTGCACCACCTATATCACCAGATTAGTTTAAACTATTCCTCAAGTTAGGATGCCTGGAACAGATTGCTTTAAGCGATAAGGCCGCCTATTGTTTCTACCATGAAAATATTGCAATTATGTGTTTTTGAAATTGTGTATTTGGTGAGCAATAAAGTGTTATGTATCTATGTTTTTTGAAATTATTTTTCTCATTATAATATTGTTTTGATTATTACTTATCTTATAACTTTCTATTATATTAAATTTATTTTATTATTTTAATAAGCTTATCACAAAGATTTGTGGTTGATCTCATTAGAAAGATAGTTGCTTTAACTCCTCGAGGTAGGCACGTACTATTGGTAATTCACTAGAATACATTTTGTAATATAAAGCTGTCAAATATTTCATTTAAATTGCTATCTTACCTTTATATATAAAATTTCATCTATCTATTGGAATGTAATAATTTAAAAGATCCGTAGAAGATCCTCCAAAAAGTAACGGATATAGATATAGTTATGTATCGTTCTGTTTCGCGGATATCTGCGGATATAGAATCGGATACAGATATCCGGCACATCATTGGTTAAAGCCGTCACTCAGTATCATAAAGCAACAAAGCAATAAAGTGAAGCGATTCTCATTTTTTTCCTTTTTCTTTAGAACGACTGTCAAACATCTCTCAAAGGATCGTACATTAGCGATCCAATGTACCCAAGTTGTACATTGTCCGTTGACCCCGAGGTCCTTTTTGTATTCCCGAAGGTGGTCTTGATAAATGAAAGCAATTCGATCATGTTTTTTATTCGTCGTGTCTCGAATTCGAGACCAATTCCGATGTCTCGTTTCCGAAGTCTTTATTAGGTATACGTTGAGTAGTATTTTTAAATTAAATGGCTTTTTCTTAGTATATACAATGTCTGCGGAAAAATTCTTGGAAATTACAACTTGTGTATTAAATGCCTCATGGTTCTTATTGAAGTAAATTTATCAATCAAATATCACCTTTATGTCTAGTCTAGATGTCATAATATAATTTTTAGGGTTCTCTAGAAAGATAAAGATATGTTTTACGACAGGCCGCCCCGTGGCAGGAAATTGTATTCTTTCTCCGTTCCTGCACGGTAATTTTTTTTTCGTTATTTCATATACAGCCTTGTGTATCGGAATATACAGAGGGAGGTTTCCTGTGTGCCTTCCAGGCCAATTCATAAACTATACTAAATAACGAAAAACATTCAAAGGAGTCTCGAGATCGAAATAGAACACTTTGTCCAAAAACAACTCTTACCCTTGGTTTTCCGTTTGACATTCATTCACAGAAATTAATCCTTACAAGGCATTGATTGCTACATCAATGTTACAAGGTGTGTACCTTGTATTACAGTACAATAATACTGGCGTGTTTATTTTTTCAAAATGTGCGATTCTATTGCCGAAAAGGTTATTAATTTTTCAAAAATCTAATGATAGCATTTTAGCTTTCAAGAAAATCCGACTGGAGACCCATTTGGGTGATTTCGCTATTTCGCTTAATTTAAAATCTATCGCCCTGAAGACCCACCTGAAAAATTCAGCCTGCAGACTTGACTGTTATATATCGATAGAAATTTTCATCTAGACTTAATCAGAAGTTTCTAGAAAATTTACTATGACATACAAACCAGACGAACGGATGGACGGACGTGACTATTTCATAAGGGTTATGTTTTTATTTTTCGTAAGTTGTGGTAGCGTAATGGCTAGCGCACGCGTCACTAACTCAAAGGGCGCGGGTTCGACCCTGGCCGGAACGCATGCACCACTTAGTGGGTTTAGATCCAATGTGCATATTGTTACAATTACCACGTGCTAACAACGGTGAAGGAAAACATCGTGATGCAACCTGCACATCGAGATAACCGATGTGTCAAACCTGCCAACCCGCCTTGGACAAGCGTGGAGGGTATACTGTCCGTTCCCCCTATAAAGGGAGTTCTGAGCCCAGCAGCGGGACATTTATGGGCTGCTATTATATGTTTTTATGTAAGTGGCAGCGGAATCCTAAAAAGTAAAGAAGACATATAGAAACAACAACTAACCATGAGCGTTAATTAAATTATTATCATCAATGACAATTAAAATTTTCCTCGAAACTTTTTGTTGTCATTAATTTTTTATACAAAATAATACCAATTATAATCACCCTAATACATTTATTTCTAGAAAACAATCCAATTTAATAAATTACACACAATTAACATTTTTTCCTTGTCCATTTAAAGACATTAAACACCATTTATGCGAAACCAAATTCAAAATGAAACGTTTAAAAGTAACAAAAAATACATAATTGATTATATCAATAAGGAAATTATCTCGGCGTAAAAGCAGTGCAATAACCGCACGAGCGAAACCGGCGCAAAAAGTTAACGAATGCGCGTGCGCCGCTCGAACGATGCGCGCATAAAATCTTTCGTTGCCCTTTTTCAGGTAGGCGCATTTTGTTAGGGCCAGGCCATAAAGAGCAGGTACACTTTTTATTTATAATTATCAGGGTTTACTACTTTATAGTGTCGATTACTATTTTATAGCTCAGGTGATATAAATTATGTATTTTACTCGCAAAAACTTTCCTTAATTTGCATGGATTTACAGTTTAGGATTGTGTAGTAAATTAAATCATTCTTTTAATATTTAGTTGCATGCCTTTTTTTTAAATTGTATAGCAGGAAGGTGTATTTTATTGCATGGTCGCGAATAGTAGTGTAATGAAACGTAATACTTGAAACAACTCAAAAGTGTTTTGGTATAAATAATACATAAATATATAACTTCATGCCGGGTCCTTGCGGGGTAGGCACGAACAACAGAGCGCCAATAACATTGAAACTCTTTTATGACTGTCGTCTTTTGTTTACTTTGTGTTTAAAATTTGTGATTAGAAAACCAGCCCATTGTGTGTTGTAATCTTTACGGTAGTCATTAGCCAGGTGAGATTCTTGGAAAATTCAGTCCTGCGGTCGAGTTGACATATTGTGTTTGTATAGTATAAAGCAATGCCCCGATGGAGGGATGAGTCAGTCGAACGATAAGCACAAGCAAGACGTGTGTACTACATTCGATAAGCGATATAGTAACGGACTTTGCGTGCGTTATTGAATCGTGCAGTTTGTACTGGTTGTATCCAGTTATATTTGTACCTTTTTTATACGTGTTTGTATAGTTCTAATCAATTCTATAGTAATTCCAACGGCATTTTAATTCGAGTCGCGCACTCGTAACAATATTATTATCTATTTCTATTTCCCACTTTGTTCGCAAAAAACTTATCGTGCATTCAAAACTGCGCAGTTTTCGCTATTCTTTTTCACCGGTATTTTATTAGCGAACAGTTATTAGAGTGCTCCACTTTTGAGGGGTATTTAGCCCTCCAAAAGTGTAGCCCCAACGTTGGGTATTCCGTAGGCCTAACGCATTCATTTTAGTCCCAAATGATGGGTTACTTCGCACTATGGCCAATCATTGTGGGCAATTTTAAGTTTTTTC
Source organism: Dendrolimus punctatus (assembly GCA_012273795.1). Lineage (NCBI taxonomy): Eukaryota > Metazoa > Arthropoda > Insecta > Lepidoptera > Lasiocampidae > Dendrolimus > Dendrolimus punctatus. The sequence continues at coordinate 550,157 of CM022537.1, forward strand.
CACTTTTTCGGCAACACCCGTGCTGGTGAATGGGTTCTTGGAATATTTTGGATTAATTTCAAACGACCGATGTTTGTATACATCATGTTGAAGATTGCTGAGTGGATAATTTGTTACAAGTAAAGGAATGTAAACGATACTACTGTGTATCACTTGGATTTTATATTCATGCTTCTTGAGACCTTGACCTGATAAACTCACGTTTTAACGGTTTTGAGCGTGGTAATTTATTTGATTATTATTATTCCGACGTTTCGGTCACTTTTCAGTAGCCGTGATCACGGAAGACAAAGATGTAATTAGTTAAGTTTTATTCAGCCTACCGCCAATTTGTTCATTTTAATTATTTAGTATTACGTTTGTTTATGGTTATTATTTACTCTATGGGAGCCTAATCTAATTTGCCACTTCTTCGCAACATGTTGCGGCTTGAATAGAAGAAGCGGCGCAAGTAACTCTTCATCAAACATGCCTAGCTCTAATATTTTTATATAATATTAAAATGGGTGGTAATTATGTATAGCAGTCGCGAAAACTTAAGAAAATATTACCTTGACGTGACGTGAGACCCTACTTTAAACCTTAGTTAATTTGGAATGCAAACATTCACACGTGTTACAACCGAGTGACTATCATTTATCACCACATTCCTTCATCGTCATTCTCTCATCATCATCACCATTTGTACGGGTGTCACGCTGTAGCCTGTATATCAATTGAACGGTTTTTGAGTGTATTTGAGACAAAACTTTGAGACAGACTAACCATGAAAAGCATACGGAGACTATCTTAGTATCAATTACAGCTCATGTCGGTTAGTTCCTTTTGACAGTGAGAATGTTTACGCAAATTGTTTATTTCACACGTATTTTGGAATTCCAAGTATCTTTGGTGTCAACTTCATAATATTTGATTTTCAAATTCAAATATTTGGTTCGCCTTTGTCCGCTAATTAGAGAACAAATACTCGTATACGATTTGTTTGGTGTTCTTGGACTGAATTCGGTAATGGAACTGTAAAACCATAATCTTTAAAATTGCGAAGCCATTTTGGTAACATTTTGTATTAGGGTTTTATTGGCATGGATTAAATTTAGTACATGAGGATTTCAAAAGAATTCCCTTTTGCCAGAATGACCCCGGAAGTAATACAAATTGAAAAAATGCTTTCAATAATACTTATTTAAGAATCGAGATAAATAATAGAATATCAGAGACCAGCCAGTGGGCTACGAGTCGTGCTAGACGGATGAAAAATAAAAACAATAAAAATCTTTAAATATTTCAAAGTATGAAATCCGTTTATTCTAGAATGGATTTTGGGCCTGGTGCTTATGTTATACATAAATTACTTATCAGGCTGTTGATTTTATCCATGATGCTTCGAAGACTGAAGTATTACCTGAAACAATAATAATATTACTATTACTAAAAGCAATCATGAAATATTTATTTACTATTATTTCCAAATACTTATACGCACATACCAAGAAATACAAGTTCATATCATCTATTTTAAGTATACACTTTTTTATGTATATTATAATGTATTTATTATATATTAAGACGTTTGGTGTGTGTATATATATACACCAAACGTCTTGAAAACTTATTCAATATGTTTCCATTATGCATATTTAAAAAAGATAGGTCTATCTATCTATCATAATGAGATATAATACTATCATCAAGGACACAATGCTTAATAATGCTTACATAATATACATTTTAAACACTGCTTTGACATATTTTCCGTTAACAAATCTTGAATCAAAATTTATTTCTTATGTAATTTTATGTCTTTTGATAATTTTTAAATTCTAGATGTTTCTAAACACTGATAAACAAAACCCTTACCAAAACAATTATTACATTTTCTGTTACTAAAGTATTCACAGAATGTTACGTATAATATGCCCGTACATCGCCCAAACACACAGGACCTTTCCAAGATAATTTTCTCCGGCTACCATTAAAATTACTCCAAAAAACGCCCATAAAGAGCTAAACCATTTCGGCCCTCAATCACGACGGACCTCCTGCACTCACGACTTGATTTCTAGTGCTGTAACATTTTGGCTTATGTCAGAAGCCGAAAATTCGTCTTAAAGCCGACAGTTTGGTATAAGATAAATTTTGTTGCACTGCACCAATTAAAAAGAGGCAATAGCTGTTCTTAGAATTATTCTGTAACGATTTATTACAATAATTCGAAAACGTAGTTGTTAAATGTCACGTCTCAAACACATTCTTCAATATAAAGAATTGCAAAATAAAGGCAAAAGTAGTAATTTTGGATAAAACTTTGAATTGTCAATTTAGTTAGGTACATGTACTCGTATACATAGGTTTCTTTTAATTTATGTAACCTATGAATAAAAATTACAGATACCACGTGCAGTGGTGAAAGAAAACTTCGCGATGAAACCTGCACATCGAGATAGCCGATGTGTCACACATGATAAGCTAGTACTATCCGATCCCCTGTAGTGGAAGGTCCGAACCCAGCAGTGGGACTTTAATGGGCTGTTATTATTTTTATTAAAATGGTTAAACGATTAACATGTAACATCGAATTCAGCGGCATAAGATTTAATTTAAGTCCAACAATGCTGGCATATATTTGATTAATACTCTCAGTTTTAATTGTGTAATCATTAGAAAGAAGTGTCTCGTAGAATGTATCCCATTTTTTGAGATAAATAAATCTAGGTATATCACGCTCATTATTATGCGTATCATATACATATAAACAAGTTGAGAGTGAATGGATCACAGTAATTCATTCACTCTCAACGTCGTAAGGAAACATTGATTTAACAAACAATAGTTCATAAGCGAAATCATGAAAATGATTGCAAAATTTCTTCGAGGCCAGCAACGTCCACAGGCGGAGGTGACTACTACTAAGATGACTTAAATCTCCACTTTCGGATAATTCGAAAATGAGACGAAAATTCGGCTTTGTTTTTGAACAAACGCAACTTTGTCGCCCCTAGTGATTTTATCTAATACGCATTCCTGGAGTCCAGAAAGGATCATTTTTTATCCACCGTGACCGTCACGGCAATTAGAATGCGGGGATGGCAGTGATTAAAGAGTCCAAAGCGCGTAGGCATAACAGAAACATTAATGTACAAGAACATAAAAACAAGAATGTACGAGGGTTGTTTTGAACAAATTATTACATACTAAAGTGAAATTAATGCTGTTCTTTCTTGATAGAAACTCGATATAAGTCATGGTCCTCAGTCACACGGGATTGATGAAGAGAGCTGCAAATGTTACGTAGGATTAACGAAAATATATGCTGATCTTTAATTTTAATACTAAACTTATATCTATAAATGTATTATTAGCAACGAAAATATTAAAGCTAGGCATGTTGCTTAATTAAGAGTTTTTTGCGTCGCTTCATATTTTAAATCCACAACATGTAGCGAAGCGGTGATAAATCTCCATGATTAGGCTCCCATAGATTAAATAATAAACAAAAATTATAACTAAATAATCAAAGTGAGCAAGATAGCGGTAGGCTAAATAAAAACTTGGACAATCCTCATTGCCACTTGACATCTTTATCTTTCGTGATCACGGCTACTGAAAAGTGGCCGAAACGTTGGAATAATCAAAATATCAAATTGAGAACCTCCTCCTTTTTGGAAGTCGGTTAAAAATAGCACGCTTAAACACTTTAAAATGTATTCATATTATGTGTATTAGTCGCGAAAACTAAATAAAATACTATAATAGCACAAAATTAAAGGAGAAAAAGATTTTATTTGAAGAAACAGGGACGAGAGTTTACTTCTTTAGAATCGTTGTGACTTGAAACTCGATGAAACGATAAAGCGACACTAAAACGAGATAAACACATAAATCTATAGGACAAAACCTGTGAGAGAATGAGATAGAATACATTATTTTTAATCATTTAAACACTCATACAGATAGAATTGGAAATGTTTGTAGTTTTTCATTCATACTTCAAATTTCATGTTTTAAAGCTTAAATATATTATAACGATATAATATATGAAATCTGACGCCATAAAATTTAGAATCCCTCTTATCCCCCCCCCCCTATCTTCTTGTTTCACTTCTACTACGTGTGAACGGCACACACACACATTTTGTATTTCACTAAGCTCTAAGGCAAAGCTACCTACAACTGATTTATGGGTGTAACTACCGCCGTACCTTATCAATGATACGGGGTCCCCAGACCATCGGGGCTTCGAAAGTGCGTAAGCAAAATTTCTAAAATGCTATCCACAAAATATGAGTTATTAACAGTTTTGAGAATAACTGTCAGGCCAACAGGAACGGCTATCAGACTGGTCATTATTATCTATAGAGGCAGAAAATCTAGAAAAACTGAAGTCGTCTTTAGCTAGGGATGATTTGATAAATAAGTTTTCCGAAGAATTTTTTGTCTAACTTAGCTCCCAGGAGCACTGAGTATAAGTGATAACTTATAATCAATATATAATTATTTTAAGTCAATAAAAACATGTTTATCTTTTATGAAAAACCGTAACCCTTCCTTGGACCCCCCCTTCACATTTCGATGCAGGGCCCGTCTAAGACAAATTACCCCTAGACGTGATTATAAAGACGTAAGGGTTTTGGCTACTTCATTACATTCAGTTCTTGACTTATATAACAAAAATTAAACAAATAAAACCCACTCTCATAGTATTTCAAGTTTGATCTCTTTCTTAATACAGTTTTGATGGGTTTATATTCTGCCTATAATTACATGTGTATGGAAGCACGATTCTTTATAAAAGTTAACTATAATTTGTTCAGTGCGCATGGGCTAATTAAATATCCATTATTTGATTTTATCATGAACGATTTGTGAACATGTATTTTTCCATCACGACTCTGTAATACGGATCTGTCCAACCTTGACTGTAGCATAGTGGGTTGTATGTGTTTTCGCAACAGGTTAAAGTTCTAATATTTATATTGTTACGAGTTACAGGACTCGAATTAAAATGCCGTTGGAATTACTATAGAATTTATTAGAACTATACAAACACGTATAACACAGGTACAAATATAACTGTACACAACCAGTACAAACTGCACGATTCAATACCACGCGCAAATCCGTCGCTATATAGCTTATCGAATGTACATACGTCTTGCTTGTATCGTAATCGTCGCTTGCCTCACCCCCCGTTCGGACATTGTTTTGTACTAAACTATACAATACAACACTCGACCGCGTGGACTGAATTTTCCAAGAATTAATATAATTACAAATTTTGAACACGCACTAAACAAAAGAAGTCCAATAGCCGAAAAGGTAATAAACGGCAGGTGTGCATTCACTTTTGTAGGCGTGTAACAATATAATATTTCTTTAAGTTTCCGTTGTATATATATCATCAAAATTATTAAGATCCAAGCCCAGCAAAAAACAACTGCTAGACCTCAAGACTGAGAGAGAGAGAGAGACTGAGCTCTTTCTGCGTGCACCGGAACACAAAACAACTTGATTGATAATTTATCTTATTTTTCCTTCCACCCATTTTGATATTATATAAAATTATTAGATCTAAGCATGTTTGCCGAAGAGTTTCTGCGCCACTTTTTCTCTTCAAACCACAACACGTTATGAAGCGGTGGTATATTAGATAAGGCTCCCATAGAGTAAATAATAACCATAAACAAAATTAAAACTAAATAATTAAAATGAACAAGTTGGCGGTAGACTAAAGAAAATGATAAAAATGCTCATTGAACTTGACATCTTTGTCTACTGTGATCATGGCTACTAAACAGTGGCCGAAACGTCGGAATAATAAAAATCAAACAAATTGCCGCGCTGAAAACCGTCAAAACGTAGTCTTATTATTTTCTAATATTTACACCTACTAAAACTACTTTCCACTACCCGAAAAAATAATAAAATTTTAGAAAGAAAAGCAAATGTTTATTTAGAATACTATAATACAAGGAAATTCTTCTAAACAACTAGCTTTCCCGGCAGACGTCGTCCTGCCCGGAAAACTTCCATCGATATGCCGACAGCAGCGCCACCTACCGGGTCCAATTTTGACCAACTCAGAAACCTTCTCTGGCTTATGCACAACAACTTTGCTAAAGATCATCACATGATCAAATGTATAGTTTACCATTCTATACAGGACATACAGACAAACATTCATTTTTATGTATAAAGATAATAAACAAAATTATATAATCGAGTTCAACACAACATGTCATTATAATTTGCTGACCGTGCAGTACTGTCGGAACGCACAATTACATAATGGCACGCACTTGACGCGGCAAGGGCACGCTCGTGTCGATTGATAAAAGGACAGACGGATGACCTTTGAGTTATTTTGATACATAAATGACCGCTACAATTGTATTTTGTTGTGGTGGAGTGATAGTGCCATGCTGGAATCATTATCTTTGTAGCAGCTAGAGTCAGATGTTAAATGATACTTTAGATGGCAGAGTGTAGTATTCACTATCGAATGCTGGTGTGAACTAATTTATTTAGAAACGGTGATCTTAACTACAAATATCAAACAAGTCGTAAAGCTAGTACAATATATAGCACAATGTGTGACTGGGACGGATGATGTGCGAGCGATATAGAGCAACTATTAATATGTGCGCTCCAGCTGTACATTAGTCAGTACTTCGTTGTTTTCTGCGATGGCTAGACGTATACAGCTCCCATATCTTGATTACAGCTAGCTGAACTGGCTTTCACAGAATATCGGCTTGAAACGGTTAGCCTTCAGCTCGTCGTGTTGACGTGTACCCAAATATTTGTATGACCATGTGTAGGCCAAATACAGTGAGACCATTTATTTGACTTTGACCTGTACGAGTATTTCTACAAATAAAAGATTCGTTCATTCATTTGTAGAGTGAGTGAGAGTTCCGATGACCCACTTTTCTCTCCCTATCTCCATTTTCCTATCAACCCTATCCTATTTTTTCTGCCTGAGCCCTCTGTCCTATCCCTCCTAACACGGCCCTTTTATCTCATCCCTCGTTTTTTTCGAGGTATCATCAATCAATCATGGTCACTCTACCGCTCGGGGATAATAGTAGGATAGTTTGGACTCTGGCATGACATGCTCGGTCCTACCCTAACTGTCCTGGATGAAATGGAATCTCATCGCCGTATCTTAGGACTTCGGGAACCAGAGACGCATCGAATAGTCCTGAAGACAGTGGTTCAAGGAGCTCCTCTTATCATAAAGAGGGCGACTGTCCCAATTTATACCTTCCTATTAATCAGGCGTGCGGAAACACATCGACACTCTCTGGACCTTTTGCACGACGAGGTTTCATCCTAGCGTTGACTTCGACTTTGGTATTTCAAACTGCCAGTTGAAGTTAACCACTATATTAGTACAAGCATATATCAAAGAATATTCTGTATTAAAAGAAAAAAACGTTCAAAAATTGACGGCATTACTTTATATTATCTTAATTACATCATCGATACTGTCTAAAATGACCATCACAATACTCCCGTGTGACTTTATTCAAATTGAGTAAAAAATACAATAAAAAATCTCTAATGACATGAGAACCATGGTGTATCAAAACCGCAGGATCTGTATATTACGTTAAAAGCACGAAACTTCCTTCGGCGACCACAAGAGGGGTTTTAATGGTAAAAAAGGAAAATATATGCCGAGGAACTCGATCCTTCGAGCCAGTAACCACATGACAAGAAAAAATATAATAAGCCCGTTTACCGATGAAGCGTAGACAGTGTATAAGTCAGAATTGGCATTAAAATTGTAAGCTACCAGCGAATATTTTTGCAGTCTCTCTTGTGGATACAACTTGAAATGAGGATCTAAAAGAACCAAAGTCACAAAGAACATTCATCGAATAAACTTTGGAGAGTGTGCATTGGATTTTATCCAATTGATCCCGCCGTCTCTTTTCCGTCATGAGACAATCAGCGGCACCGTTATATGGTGGACAAACCACAGACGCTTTGCATCTAATTTCTTTATTTTATATAGGTACGCATTGGAATAATTGGAATTCACTGCCGGAATCTGTTACTCTCGATACCTACATACCTACGTGTGTATATTCCAGTTTTATGGGAATAAGTATCTTCTAGGTAAGTGTGCTCTATTATAAATCATACCTTAGGCTCAACATCAAGACCATCGTCGATGGAAGTAAATCAAAAATTAGCAAGCTGAGTGGAGATGGACCAACCATATCTGTCGCAGGAACAATAGCTGAAATAGATGAGGCTTGGAGTGAAGATGGAGTTTCGTAGTCTAAAATGCCGGCCAGGCCGATTAGTTGAGAGGTGCATGATAAGCACTCGAGAGCGTGAAGAGCTGCTACAAAACTTGCATTGTTATGATGTTTATAAAAATTAGATGTTGAATTAGAGGTTTAAGGCTAGTAAGGAAAACCGGTTATATGTCGAACAGTATCTATGTCTAGCTCTCGTTTTGTTGTGATAACCGCTTGGGGTGAGAGTAATAATGTCTATCACAAAAAATCCTCTTCAACACAACTCGCTACACCACATATAAATAGGAATAACAACACATAAAACTCAAAAACAGAAATGTAAAGTGCTGTAAGTTAGCGGCTCGAGGCCATTGTAGGCAACGTTGAAAATAAATGCATTTCGAGATTAAATCGGCCCGGATCATAACACGGAAGATCTCCGAGTAATAACAAAGCGGGCCGCGACGAATCGCTTGAGATTTTATGGTGTCCATTAGCGGCGGGGATTAGGAGAACTGTCCCTTGGACAGGTGAGGCTTGTAGGGATGAGACATTCGCCGGAATATATCGATAGTAGTACTAGATAGACTTGCTATTCTATAGGATATCACAATAAGCAGACGGCTGAGCTCATGAAAAGTGGTTACCGTGACCTATAGATGTTTGCAACATCAGGGATGAAGGCAACGCGTTGCCAGTTTTGGGATGAGATAGAGAATGGGACAGGGTGATGAGTGCTAGTCCGGACATAGAATACTAATCCCTGCGGCCAGGCAGCCCCTCGTAAAACGCGACAAAACAACTCACAGCCAGGTAGTAAGATGTTTGCCCGTCTAGAATATGCCACCATAACATCCCGGTTCTGTTGTGTTCTTCAAGTTGTGTTCCGGCATTAGTAGCCTCCATTTAGAGAGCACATACAGCAGCATATGTGTGTACATATGCTGCTGTGTGTGCGGACACACATATATGCTTTACATTTTAAACTTTATACTTATGCGTTTTTTATAATTATGTTTTCATGTTTAGTACGGGTCGCATGTTATATGTCATTTAGGAGATGGGTACTGAAAATCAGCGCTGAGTCGGATTACGTCTCGGCACAGCAAAATGCTGATCGCCAACCTCATCGTCTACTGTATAAATTTATGTATACTTAGTTATAATTATACTATTTTCTATTATGTGTCGCTATTATGAATAAATATTTATCTTTCTATATATATCTATGAAAATACGCAAAATGAGTTAGCATCTTGAACCATTTTCTGCTTTGGGGCGAATCCTTCTAGAAGTATTCGTAGTGCATTTTCTGCAGCATGCAGAAAATGGTCCCCTCTAGAGGGGCAACTGAATTCTAAGTTCTTGGTGTTGCTTATAAAGCCAAACTTTTTGATATAATTCACTACGAAGTAAGTCTTTTGACCTACCCTTCGACACTTTGACTCGATCATTGGCAATAATATGAATAATTTGACAAGCGCCGACAGCGGGTTCCCACGGCGGGCGAAGGTCGGCGGACAAGTTGCGAAAGCATCGCAATAGATTGATGTATGTTACTTTGTAAAATATGTTTTATATTAATAATTTTCGTAGTAACGTGCCCAACAATAAAAATACACAAGTATACAAAATATATACTGATCAATTAAAATTGAAGTCTTTTTCATACACACATTACATTATACTATTATACCTGTTATATTCTTACACTATATTTCTAGGACTTCTTTTTGTTTCTAAATATTAGATTTATAATTTATATTGATTAAGGTTCACATGCTACTAATCAAAGAAAGGCTGGGACTTTATCTAAAGTGCCATTTATTTGGTGCTTATATAACTTAGTTGACAGCAGATCTCATACTTACCGATCTCTCGGTTAAAAAAATGTTGTTTGATTATAAATTAAAATAAAACTTATCCTATGTTCTAAGTTGGAACAAATCCAGCAAAATGAAAAAAAAATCGGTCGAGTAGTTTCGGAGTTCATTGCAGTCAAATACTGTTACAGAGATTTTTTTTAGATTGCCTTATTAATTACAAACTTTGTGGTATATGCTATTTACATAGTTATGTCTATCGATTATATTATGCTGAGTCTACTTGTCTTGTCTACTTGTAAAATCTCAATACGTAACAGGAACAGTAAACTAATAAAGTTTACTGTTCCTGTTACGTATTGAGATTTTGTTCTTTCATTTATCTATACATTGTTCTATATATACAGTATAGTTATTTGAACTTTATTAGTAGAAGACGAGTCATCCACCATCCAAATGTGTCCAATGCAGTGCGAAGTTCGCATCAACGACCAAGCGCGGCGCGCGCGCTATCTCCGTTGTCCGCCACCTGACATTTCGTACACCTGCGCTTGCGCAACATCGCGCATCCGAAACGCAACACTTATTGAGTAAATTCTCCGTTTGTCATTTTCGTGGAACTAGAGCTGAGTAAAGCACTGATATTGATAAATAATGCACAATAGTATAAATATCAAAGCAAGACAGCATTGTGTCATTATCTATATTTAATTTTGTAATAATGAAACTGTATAAATAATGTTTGTGCGACTATATAGTCATCTCTTTTCAATATATTTTAAGTGCCATGAGTGGAGATAGTTTGAATGTACTGTTACGACCTAGACGCCGACAAATACAAATTCACACCTGCATACCTGTAGAAACACATTTCATTACCTTTCGGCATTTGGACTTGTTTTGTTTACTTTGTGTTTAAAATTTGTGATTAAAAATACAGCCCATTGTGCATTGAAATCTTTTATAGCAATCACTAGCCAGGTGTGTAGAATTTAAAGTACAAACTGATTCTAGGAAATTCGGTCCACGCGGCCGGGTAGACAAATTGCATCTGTGCAGTATGAAGAATGCCTCGTGTGAGGGACGAGGCAGTCGAGCGACAACCACAAGCGAAGCAAGACGTGTGTACTACAATCGGGAATCATTAAGTGACGGACTTTGCGCGTGTTATGGAATTACGACCTTCTGCATTACGTTTGGACTAGTTGTGGTCGGTTATATCTGTACTGGTGTTATACGTGTTTGTATAGTTCTAACAAACTCAATTTAAATAATTTTACTTATTTTCTTGGGTTTCTTAAAAATATCTCTGACTAGGTTTCTAGAAGCAAAGGCATCATAATTTTTTCGTTTTTTATCTTTTGTATATTTTTTTACTGGTGTTCTGAATTTAGTTACTTAGTTGACTCCCTTGTCTCTTACATACACCAACTCTCTTATAAGCTGCATAGCTAGATGTATGAACAATTACCAGAGGTCTTACCTAAGTACCGTTTCTTCAATAACACACAGTTTTATAAATATTGCCTTAGCAATTAAGAGCTTTTAAATACAAGAAATCGGAAAATTGGTATACCGTGAAATCTTGTATTACACTCGACCTACATACCTGTTCATTGGCTTTTGCATTGAAAAGTTCCATTCATAAAGTTGTTAATGTTGATCTTACGAGTTTTCGAAATTTACGACCATAAAATTTCGTAGTACTTGAGGGACTGGTGTATCGACTTCGGTCAGAAGTGATAGTTGCAAAGCTGCCATAATTGTATCAGTTGTGTGATATTAATACAGTATAGGAATGCTAGGAATAAGTTGGATGTGTAAAATGTTATTTTTAATTGCTTATGTGATTAAAATAACACAAACAAGTTAGTCTATGATATTCGAAACCAGTGTTGTTTTTGCAATATACAAAAAGGTGTAATAGACAATAATATTGTTATGAGTTGTAAGACTCGAATTAAAATGCTGTTGGAATTATTTTAGAATTTGTTAGAACTATACAAACACGTATAACATAGGTACAAATATAACTGTACACAACCAGTCCAAGCGTAATTAATGCACGATTCAATCAGACGCGCAAAGTCCGTCCGCAAACTGCCTCCAGCTCCACCAGGTCATTATTTTATACTGCACAAATGCAATAATTCTGGCGTATCTAAGTCAGCTTAATTCGCCATACCTGGCTAATGATTCGGCCACAAGCTGCCAGAAAAAATACAATAACAATAGGGTATTTTATAATTACACTTTTTTAACACAAAATAAACAAAAGAAGATGACCATAAAAGAGTTTCAATGTTATTAGCTCAAACGCCGACGGGTAATAAATGTGCTTTGTTTACAGATATGCAGGTGGCCCAAATTGTAACAATATAATATTTTATTTATTGCCCACGACGTCGCTGGCGTTAATGTAATTATTTACTATACCTAGTGGATGACCGGTCGTTGCGAATCCCAGATGCCATTTAAAGTCAAACTTAATTACCATATTTGTCTACTTACTCTTTTTTGATGTTCGGTTTATGACCCTGCGACCCTGTTCAAGCCTATGAAGAGTCATGAGCTTCGCCGCAAAGTAGTAGATCTGTTCGTTTTCTATCGAATACACTTTGGAGAGTGTGCTAAAATGCTAAAAATTATTATACATGAAGTCCATTTTTATAACAAATCGAGTCGGTAACGCATTAGGACATTACTGGTTCGTCATCGAGCTGTCAAATGTAAAATAAATGTTTGGAAAGGGTATAAACATGGCAGAACGTACGTAGTATCAAAATTATTTGTTACCATCTGTGTCCGTCAGTCTTTTGCAAATCTACCATCGTATCTTAATCTCGCACAACAGGTTGTTTCAAATTTGTTTTGTAAGGAAATAAACAATTTTAATAAAAATACATTTTGGTTAACAGGAAACACGGAAATCGTACTTGTTCGCTTTTTAAGGTCAAAACTATCTTTTATACATAATTTCATCCTTATTCATTAATTTACTTCCTTCAGAATAGTGTTGGGCAGTACATGATTTTTAAATGAGTTAGTAAGAGTAGCGTGATATTTTTACCGAACCAGTACAATGTACCACTTCAAATGAGGCAAGGCAATTCGAAGCGATGAGGCGGTAAAGCGGTGAGCGTCATTCCCTCATATGTCCCGTTCAAAACGAGTTCGGAAATGTTTGTTAAGAATCGGATGTGCTCGGCTTCGGGCACCTACTACCCAAATTTTACTAACAGTACTATGACATTGTCATGTTGTCCCTCTTTGTCCCGCGCCTTTTGAGTTTGGGACGCGTGCGCTAACCATTACGCTACTAACTTAGTACCACGACTTAGCAAAACTTAGCTTGAACAAAATCTTATGTATTTTGAAAACATGACTAACTGAGCTGTTTTTGCGTTATCCGTGCAGGAACGGTGAAAGAATACAATTTCCGCGGCCGGGCGGCCTGTCATAAGAGGCGACAAAACAACCCACAGCCAGGTGGTAGGGCATTTGCCCGACTGGATAGCTACCATCTCTGGTCTAAAGTATGTCGCCTCAACAACCTTGAGTTGTGTTCCAGCATTAGTTGCCAGGTTCCAGTCTCCTTTAAGAGAGCAGCAGTGCATTTGTAGCACCATTGGTGTTGCAATGTCCATAGGCGATGGTAACCGCTTTCCATTAAGTGGGCCATCTGCCTGTCTGAACTCAAGCAATAAAAAAAAAAAAAAAAGTTTTCTGATATAATCCATAGTGAAACTCTAGTTTCGTATAAAACATGGAAACAACGCGAAATCCCGTTACTTCCATAAAATCCAATTACCCGAATATACAATTACTGTTGTATGAATCCCGTGGGATCTCGTCCGGGATTAGTTTCCGCGTCGGCGCCTTTGTGTTGCGCTCGCGCAGCGTAATCGTCGCGATACGCAATCGACCGTGGATCGTAATGGGGGTATCATCGATACATTGAAGATATATCGCTGGATCGGAAATATATTAGAGTATCATTATCTAAAATGAAAATAGATTTGTAACGTTAAGCAACATTGAGATACGTAAGTGATTTCATGGGTGATCAATGGTCGATTTAATTTGGTCACGACGGAAGTTATATATTTGAATAGACAAAAAACATGTCTTTTAAATATACATTTAATTGATCACTGTTATGTATAATATTTTTCCGCCTAGAAAATTTGAATTTAAAAGTTTGCAAAATTTATATATAATACGAGAATTGTAATTAATACGTGAAGCAAAAACTTTGTACCCCTTTTTACGAAAATTGCGCGGCGGAGGAGTATGAAATTTCGTGCACTTGTAGTTTATATAGAGAAGGCGTGCAGACTGCTAATATTTTTTTAAATATGCATAAAATACATTAAATCAATAATAAAAACATTACAACACTAACATGTTTTGATACTAACACGCATATATACTCTTTTGTTATTGTTCAAGTCAATTAAGAGTGTAGCCTTGGTTAAATCTGTGATTATAGAGGTATTATAGTTTTTGACAACAGAACCTTAGCAATGTTCAAATTTGTAATTTAAATTAATTACAGTCGAATTTCGACCACTGGTGACCGCTAGTTTAATTTTAATACATATAAAAGTGTCTTTATTTGTTTTTTTAGGGCATATTTGTTTTTGTTTGTTCCTTACATGTATAGAGGAGCTGATGGTCATAATATATCTACATTCGGTGATTGCTATAAGACTATTTTCCATCTCAGAAAAGGAAATAGCTTCAATGTATTAAAAAATGTATATCCATAATGTGAGAAGTACTCCATACGTGGTTTTTAAAAATGTAAGAAGATTCTCACTTGATTTGATTATCAGGTAGGTACTCTATTTTTCTATTTGTCAATTGTATGTAAATATTGTTCTGGTAAATTCACCCTTTGCTTCGAGTTCCTTCAACATTACAATGCACCAATCGACCTTACAACCTCTAATTTTTCTTGCACATTTATAACAATTTATATTGTTCAATTCTTCACCGACATATTGACGTCCAAGTGATCAACTCGCGAGAATCCATTACTTACCGCTCAGGCAAGTGGATTGTAAATAATGAATTGAGATATTTTATGAGTTGGCCCATCGATCACGAGGCCAATTTGCGATGTTATTTACATATATAACAGTGCATACGTATGTATATTGTACAAAATGTAAACTTGAAGCCTAGTTAGCTAGTAGATCACGTTCTCGAAGGACCAAAAAACTGTAATGGTTCAAAGCTCGAAGGATCAAAAATACTAGTATGTATACAGTTTTAGTTTAGGAGAAATACTAAAACCAACGAGCACTGTAATGACCCTGATTTTATTACTGAAAATACACGCACATAAATGTGTTGCATTAGGTCGCAGTTGTTTATTTGTAAAATGCTGACTATTGTACATAATTTGTACAAGGCCCTTGTTTCACGTAAGTTATCGCAGTTAAAATGAGAGCTTTGAGAAGTATATGTGCGGTTAGATTGAATGACATGATAAAGAACGGTGTGACAAGGGAACATTATGGATTGAAAGAAGATATAATAACAAGAGTTGAAAAAGGAATGTCAAGGTGGTTTGGACATGTAGAGAGAATGGATAAAAGTAGAATCACAAATAGGTGTATGACAGTAATGTGAATGAATGGTAGAGTTGTTCCAGTAGACTGAGACGAACACACCATGATTAAATATCAGAAGTGTTAAAAAGAACTCAGGTAAAAACAGGTCAAATAAACGGCATGAATGAAGAGTTTAATGAAAGTAGATGAACCGAAAGTTGTTTGTCAGGATCGTCGCAAGTGGAGATCCATAGTCTCTGCCTACCCCCTTGGGAAACAGGCGTGATATTATGTATGTATGTAAGTATATGACATTTAAAATATTTATTAATTTTATTTTTATATACATATCTCGTAAACTATCACGCCCGTGTCTTATTGAGGTAGGCAGAGGCGGTGGATATCCACCTGCTACAATTCTGATAAACAGTTTTCGCTTCACCGACGTTCGTTACAATCTCTTCATATATACAATTTATTTAAAGTGCTCTCTACCTATCCTTTCTTTAAAATATGTTCAATTGGATCATGGTGACTATGTCGCAGTCGACCGGCACCGAATCTACCAGTTTTATTGCTGTGATATTCTTGTTTTGTAATTCTGCTTTCATTCATTCTCTCTACATGCCTAAAGTTCTTAACATTCCTTTATCAACTTTTGTTACCACATCCTCTTTCAATCCACAACGTTCCCTTGTCACACTGTTTCTTACTTATCATTTACATTAACTATACATATACTTCTCAAAGCTCTCATTTCAACTGCGTTTATCGTACCTTCATGTTTTTTTTGCCATACCCAACTCTAACTGGCATACATTATTGGCGAGTAGAGATATCTTCCAGCTGTTCATAAAAGAGTTTAGCGCTCCATTCACTTTATTACCTTCTATTACTCTCCATTGAGTATCACTCTCATCTTAAAAAGGAGTAATAATGAAATAAATTTTACGTAAATGAAGCACATAGGCATTAGATGCTCATAGCAACAAGGCTTTCATACTAACGTACTAAATAATTCTTTTTCACAGATAACAAGATCTCGTGCTACTATCACCGACCGCAAATGTGAAAGACGTGATCTCGACCACGCATGCGCGATGGCCATGCACCACGTAGCGAAACGAAAGCGAAACCTGCGCGCGCGCACCACGCACGCGGGACGACATATTAGGCAGTCCAATCAGGGTCACTATGCTATAGTCGGTCGGAAACCACAAAAGGTTAAATTGTTTAGATTAGGTATATTGTTAGATCATTGCATTAAAACTGAAAAAGACGGGACAGTTTTTTATTCTAGAATGCGTATTATTACTGGCGCTTTGGAAGTTGACTGTGCAGTAACTTATTAGTAAATCCGGTGGCGTTCACACAAAAGACAATAACGGGCTGCTGGAGGTGTAGGTTTAGGGGTGTAGTTGGGAACTTCTCGCCGCATTTAGCCTTTTCCCCGAATGGTACAGATTTGTATGAAATAATTTCCCACTGCGTTATCAAAAAAAAAGTACAAAAAGAGTTAATCTGAAACGGTCATCTGAGATTATGTTTTACTTAACACTGTGCGTTTCATGGCGTTATAGAGAGTTGTCGTTGAATGGAGAGAAGTCTGTTATTTTTGTCTGACATATTTTGCTGCACCAGTAATTTTATTGCATTTTTTTCTTAATTTCTTCATATCTTGCGATATTGACGCGTCTTGGTGATGGAGGAAGTACTTAGAAATTTCGGTATGCATGATACCGACAGTCGTGTTTATTACGGGCTAGGATAGTAAAGCGATGAAAGAACGTACGTTTGGCATCTTAAAAGGTTTTTATTACTTAATTGTTGTGGTTATTGAGAATGAGTGTGATTCTAGATAGAGGGTATCATCGTATTGAAGACAAGCTTAAACCAACCAAAGCCAAGTGATTTGGATACTCAAGGGAGTGGCGTTATAGGGAGTGTACACTGTATATATATATATATATATATATATATATATATACTAATGTAGCTAATCATTAACGGTGTTATTTCTAACACTGTAAACATGATGAATTTTGCCATAGCCACAAACTATAATATTACCACAGATGGCGCAGGGATATAAATACCACCTGCTAACAATGAAGGAAAACATTGTTAAGAAAAACTGAATTGAAGAACTGAACTGAATTGAACTGAGAATGAAGAACATTTCTCTTCCGTTCTTAAACAAAAAATAAATTGCGCTGGAATATTTTTGACGTGAATACCTCTGCATATTAACTTTTGTTGTTTATATTAGTAGAAAATACGTTATTACTATAACCTATAATGCAATAAACGTTGGAGGATTCGCAAAGGACATACGCTAAGGGCTAACAACGTCTTTTTGCAGGACGTTCGCGGGTATCTTTATGATCATCATGCCTCTATAGTACTTAAGTCTTAATTTCGATTTTCTGCAAAGATCCGTTTTGACATTTCAAAAAAGGAACGTATCGCCCGAAGGCTTGTGTGCAGACACTCGTACGCAGCATGCTTTGTGTTGCGGCCTCGTACACACTGGTGCGCAACATCATTAAAAATAATTGAAATTAGTAATATATGATCTATTCTGGTTATAAATAAAATAAATTTAAAAAAGTGTTAAAACTATACAGGAAATAGATTTTTGTCTTGTGAGTTTTTTAAAGTACTATTTCAGTAGATAATTTCCAGTATAGCGCCATTAAAGTCTTGATTTTGTAAAACATTTCTTCAAAAATATTGAAGATGGATAAAAACATTTTTATTAATATGGAAAAAACTTAAAAGCTATTTACAAATCGCTGCTGGCAGAAAGCGTTGAAAAATACTAACTAGACTATCCTATTAGGTGGCAACGTTGATAAAACATTGTCCCAAGCATAGAAATAACTTGTGATTTGGTTAAATTATTCCTTTAATTATTTGGTTAAAGTATCCCTTAAAATGTATCTACATTACATCATACAGTATAGATATTTAAACATATAGTTTTTATAGTTATGTATCTACATAACTATAAAAACTGTATATAAAATTATCCTTATATCAATATATCAACAAATCATAAGATTTTTTATATAGTTAAGGCCTAATCTTAATTTAAAATCAAGCCCAGTGTCTTTCCCTAATTTATTCAGGGGCTTCTAGAACTCTTTTGAATAGACAATTTTTTTAAATTGGTCGCGCGTATTTCATTTAATATTTATATTGAAAATTCTTAAAGTAATGGAACGAATCGTAATACTTCAAATCATGTAAAACCACATCCTATCTTTTTTTCCTCTCCGGTACATACCCTAGCAAGCAGAAGAAAGGAGACAGCATGAGACATCAACTGCATCGCTATAGTGGTCATCGCATAGAATTGATCTTCTCGCTTACGAACTGCAACGCATACGCATCGCTTTTGAACATTATAAACTATTTTCGTCCATATACTTTATATACATAGGCTTTACTAGTTTTTGCGAAATTGTGCGCGTCGTGCTGAACTTCAAGAATCACGGAGAAACCATCGCTTCACTACGCAAAGGTACTGTGCCATCCTTCCTTTATATAACTGCCTATATTTCTACGTGTTCTGTGCAGCTATATTTCCATCATTATGGTGTTACATCGAAATGAAATGAATATGGGTAACAATTAGCAATACGCGTAACCATAAATTATATATTGTATATTTTTGTGTGATATTCTTTGATACGTCATTCTAATTATTTATGTATTTACAAAATATGTCTTATGCTAAACACATAGTTTTTATCCTTTTTGTTTTAATGTCGTAAACTTATGTACTATTTAATTTATTTTCTTTCTTACATTATTTACAGTATCTTTATATATTTTTATATTATCTTTTTTTTACTATAATATAGCTTGATATTATTTCATCCTTATCGTCGTTGGGCCGGTGTGTACGCAGCATTAAACAGAAGTGGCCAATATAAGAAAATTAAACTCCGCCGTGCCGCTCGTAAAATTTAAACACGTACCATAATCATATTGATTTATTGTTATGAAATTTGCAATCTTATACTTGCACACTTTCAATTTCTTTACGCTTTTTTAATTTAATAACACGTTGTGTTATTAAAAAAGAACGTGATAGGTAACAGGTCGCCCAAACCTAGTTTGAGGTGTTGCAATGGCTTGCTACTCCGTTATTACGTTTAAGGAATTTGATCAGTGTATTGGTACAGCTGGGTTTAGTTTCTGGTTTAAGAACACGGTACATATATAGACGGCTTGTGTATTTATAGTACGTACTTTAAAAAAATATTTAAATAAGTTTGCGTTTGACCACGATCACGTCCAATGCCGGACGATGATGCGGTCGAAGATGTAGCACGCTTACCTAGATAGTACCTATTCACACGAGACTTGAAGATACCTGGATTGTACTTTCGGGAACACGGACTCTGGTATAGCAACCTCAGCTTTTGGCATCTATATATTCATTCGTGAAGCAAATTTTTTTATCTATATTTCTATGTTCTTAATATAATTTATAATAATGTAATTTAAAATTGTAAAAATGTTGTTTTTTTATGGATGTTTCTGTCTCAAATAAATAAATAATAATAATTATTGTTATTATAAAAACTTTGTACCCCTTTTTACGAAAAGTGCCCAAACGGAGGAGTACGAAATTTCGCACACTAAGGGCCTTACTTATAATAATCTCGTTAAGAACTGATTAGTCATCTCTTAAATAAGAGACTCTAGGCCACTAATCAACGGCTGTTTCAAATAAAATTTGCCATCTTGCCTCTTAGCAGTCACTTAAACTACCTCTCAATATTGGTTATTTTTGACAGTTATGAGTTACTTTAAGTAGTGGTGGACTTCTTATCCTTAAGAGAAGTTTATGAGTAAGCTTTTCGTTAATCAGTTGCTGAGCAATTTCTTAAAATTCAATAAATGTTTTTAAATAAGGCCCTTATGTAATTTTTTTTTAAATTATGCTTAAAAAATATATTAAGAGCCGCTTACATAATGATCGCCTTTAAATAAAATTAGTTAATCATATTAAACTGCTTAAATACGTTTTACACAAAACGTATTGACAGTTCTTTAAACATATTTAGCGACAAATTTTGCGTTGCAAGACGCTATTGTATGTAAGGGTGTTAAATACGTTTTGTGTTTCTTAAATAAATTTAAGCAACTTCATGCAAGCGGCCCTACTTCAATAAAAAAAAACATTACACACACTACCATGTATTTCACACACGCATATACATATATACTCTTCTGTTTATTGTTGCCTTGGCGAAGTCTGTGATTATAGAAGTATAGTCTTTGACATCAAATTGTTATGGTCGAATTTCGACCACAGGCGACCACTAGTCTGAATAAAAATGTAAATATTATGTATGTTTATTTTACTTAATCTCAAACAAATGGGCGTTGTGCGCAAGCGCGCTTTTACACTTTCTACAAGCTGTAATATGCAAAGATTGTCAACGTTAATGGCTTTAAATCACTTTGGATCGAGGTCAATATTAGAAGTTTTGTTAACAATGACACGATCAAGAAATTTATTACATAGTATAATGTATAAGGTTTCACTGGGCGATGTTTATTATTTGACCCGCTGTTTGCCTACCAGTGTTCGATATATTCCGCAAATTAGTACTGCGCCTGGCCGCCATTTTGGTGACGTAACCATAGCCGAACACTCAGTACTGTTAGCATCACTGGCCGGCGAGTACGCGTACATATCGAGTTGCTAATGACGTCACGTGAATGTTAATTTGACAATGTTTCAGCGCATTAACAATTTGCGGGGATAATACGCCATTTGTTATATAAACGTGCGCAGAAGGTTTGCCGACGACTACTTGCTATAACTGTATATGCTCAAGGCTACTCTTTTGGAGCAGTGCCCTTAAAGGAAATCAAAGAGTACATTATATATGTAAAGAAATTTAGAAAATATCGAAAAAATGCCATAAAAACTGAAAAAAGAAAAAAAATATTTTGGTAACCTTTAAAAAATGGGGTTTTAATAGGTTTTTTGGAATGGAGATACAAACAAAAAATCATAGACTTACAACTTTCAAGAATTTGTGCGGACTGCTAGAAAACAGCAACTTGCACTACAGAGTACGTAATTTAATAAAAATCGGTTAAAGATAAATCTTATTCATTGATGTATTTATTATTGTTATATCAATGATCTTATTAACAATAAACGATCTCGACTTACTCAAGAACATATTCAGGATTTAATGTCAATAGCTGGCATCAACTTCACTTCAAACTTCAGACAGATATTCCGCGACAAAAAAATTACATTTTCTCATTGATATATAAAAACATACATTTGCAATTTCCGCAATTACATTTGCTTAATTTTTTTTTCTATAAAATGTTGTGCAGACCGCGATGGTAGTTTCATTTCTTAAAGGGACCCCGAGTGAAAGTAATTGGTGACCCCTGGGGTATATAATAATAAATTTATTGCAATAGATATTTATGTAACCATTTTTTTGTCAACTCTACTGACCACCGACGCGTGACGTCATGAGACTATCGGCAAACCTTACGCGCAAAGGTAGTAAATAAGTTTTTAATAATAAAATATTGCTTAAAAGTCCATTTATATGAATGAATTTCAATAATTAATAATATTACCTTCACCGCACTATTAATTCATTCAAAATAACCAAACTCACTACAATTTGAAAAATATCAATAACTAGCTGTCCCGGCAGACGTCGTCCTGCCCGGAAAAGCTTCAATCGATATGCCGACAGCAGCGCCACCTACCGGGTTCAATTGCAAACCAACTCAGAAACCTTCTTTGGCTCATGCAAAACTTTGCTAAAGATCATCACATGATCAAATGTATAGTTTAGGATTCTATAAAGGACACACAGACAAACAATTTATATATATATACAGCGTGTTTCAGACCTTACGACAATAAATCAGACCACGTTTTCTTCATGACGTACTCTGCCCAAATACAAAAATGAATCAAGGTAACTTCTTTGGTTTAGCCACAGGACCTCATTTTTCATTTCAGAATATTACAACAACATGTATCAGTTATTGTGTCTAAATCGGTAGGTTAGTGACCAATGTATCATGTTGCCAGTTCGTCTCTTCATCATTAAATGCGGAAGTTGTTCATTCTTACGCTCTCGCTCGCGAACCAATATTTATAAGATGTTCTGTTTTTTATTCCCTTTTTATCGCAATTAATTTGTTCGGAAATTTCAAAATTTTAAGTTTGACATTACGGTTGATTTAATAGTACCAAAAAATTTGTATGGAGTACGACCGCTAAAATTATGATTTATTGTCATTTGAAATGAAACACGCTGTATATAAGATTATAAAAAGAAATCTCAAAATCACTCTCGTCTTTCACAAACTTTTTTATATATATTAGTATCGCCTTCTCCCTCTGTCATTTTCCAAGACAGAGATATTATTTTTCTTGTCTCTTGTAACTATCTTAAAGCTATATAAGGGAAATATGTGGGGAGTCTTTTTATTTATTTTTCTTATGTTTTTTCTTTTTGTCTTTTCTTTTGCAATGAATCTATGTCTATATTATTATTATTATATCTATTTATTAAATCTAGTCCTAGTCTTTCACAAACTGGGCCCAAGATTATATGAAAGCGCATTCGTCTTCTTTACTCACTAAAACATCCAACGGTACACGTTTTAGAATATATGGGACTAACTGTAAGTATTGTATAATTATTTTAGACAATTAAATTAAATAATTCGGGTTCTTTGTTACAGAAACCCATTAGTATGTGGATCAATTAACTTTTTAATTAAGCCCGACATGATATTATAATTGGACCGGAAGTCAGAAGGTGTAAATCAAGCGAGCTGCTTATATCGAAAGTAAATAGATTGGTATCGGTACATTAATATTCAATAGTTTGATTTTAATGCCTTTTCTGGTGATTAAAACAGTGTATGTAATCTTTCTTTCCGTATATTTGCTGCTTGTCTTCGGCGTTTTGATTCTAATCTGTTGATAATAGATTTTAAACATTTTTGAGTATATATCAAGGGCTTCATAACAAATGGGCGTATACGCAAAAATGCCATATATGCATGTTACAATTTAGAAAAGTCTTACCGGTATGCAAGTGTACCTAAATAGAAGGGTATTTCAAATTTCAGCCTTACACAATCAAATAGTTTTGTTTTAATCACAATTTTGTCCTCTTGTCTGTACGCCCATTTGTTATGAAGCCCTCGATATAGAGACTGACAACCCATCCGATGGTAAATGGTTACTGTCACCTATGTATGTACATACATTTGCAACAGCAAAGCTGCTTCCAATGTGTTGCCAGTCTCGAAGAGGACACTGGAGCCTTAGAGAGCTGCAGCAAATTGGTGGCACCTTTAGTGCTACAAATGTCTATAGGTGATGGTAACCGCTTTCCATAAGGTGGATCGTCTGACCATCTGCCTGTCGGTTGATATATAATATCAGCCCGTAAATGGCTCACTGCTGGGCTCAGGCCTGCCATTATAGGGGGAAACGGACAGTATATCCGCCATGTTTGTCCAAGGCGACATGACAGGTTTGACACATCGGTTACCTCGATGTGCAGGTTGCATCACGATGTTTCCTTCGCCGTTGTTAGCTAGTGGTAATTATAAAATATGCACATTAGATCAGAAGCCTGACTACGTGGTACATGCGTTCCGGCCAGAATTGAACCCGCGCGCTTTGAGCTTGGGACGCGTGCGCTAGCCATTAACGCTACCACGACTGTCTGCTGAACTTAGCAATAAAAACAGTAGTTTTGTAGTACTTGAACTTATGTAAAAACCGTTGGTGATTAAAAAAAAAATCACTACTGTTATTGAGAACTCAGAACATCCTATAACGTTCACATATGTTTGTTTGTACGTAGTAGTAACCTGGTACCATAGATTTTCTGAGTCTGTGAGCCTGTGCGCACATTAGATAGATAACACTTTATTGTTCACCAAATATACAATTTCAAAATACACAATTACAATAGTCATGGTAGAAACAAAAGGTGGCCTTATCGCTGAAAGCAATCTCTTCCAGGCAACCTAACTTAGGAATAATTTAATCTCATCTGGCGATGTAGGTGGTGCAGATCATTAAATATCATAAATAAACATACTTAAACTACATAATGTATAAATTAAATACATACTTATACACACACATGTATTAAAGACATACATACTAACTTCAGCCAGGGGTAGGCAGAACAACAGAGAGTATATTAAATAGTCTATAATATTAGAATTAGGCATAATTATTTAAGGAAAAGTAGTGTTTTCTGAGTGCGTTCTTAAATGTAGATGATGTTTTGGCCTCCCTGACAGTAAGAGGCAGCGCATTCCAAAGTTATACGATTGTGAGCATATAGTTTATATATATAAGTCACATGATTATGTGCTCACAGGCGTGATTGGGAGATTATCGATTAAGAAACGAATACATTTTTCAATTACGCGCGATAACATTGCCCACAAGCTGTTGCTATACAATATTCTGCATAATAGAAACTCACTCATGGTTCTGCGCGTGCGCATCCGTCACGCATTGAGTTAGAAATTTCTTCATTCGCGTGAAAGTTACCTGAAACAGAAATTGTTTTATTCATTATATTATTATATTTAATTAAAATTGTCATGTTATTCTAATTGAGAGAATGTATGCTGCTTTCAAAAATTATTACGTCTTGCGCAGAAAGAAGTTAACACTTATCAACACTTTGCCGCTAAAACTTACTAAATAAGAGTAACTATATAGCGGTACCGCCCCTTAGTGACAGGCACCCTATACATTTGTTCAAAGGAGACGGGTACGGTATCATATTTCTTGGCCCCAGATTGTAAAAGGTAAGAGTGATTTTAAGATTTATTTTAAAATATATTGATATTTTTTATAATTGTAGTGGATTTAGTTATTTTAAATGAATTAATTATAGTAATAGTGTTTTCATAATATTAACAGTTGAAATTCATTCATATAAATCGGTTATGGTAATCGATAACTTCTTTTATTTGTGACTATTTTTAAGATTTCTTTTATTCCATTTTGTAATAGAAAAATATAGCGTTTTTAAGCCATATTTCAAATAATTATATTTCTTTGGCCCAAAAGTCCCCGTCTCCTTAATAACCGATAAAGATATTCCGAAGCGTAGTCAAATCATAGTCCCATCATAGACAACGACATCCAGAGATTATTGGAAAGCAATAAATAATAATGAAGCGGACAAGTCCCGGTCGCGTGAGGCACGCCACCGTGCGCTTGCGCATCTCCCGTAAGCGGCAGTTCTGCTTGCTAATAACATCGCTTACATTGTATGTAACACTTAACTGTATATGTATGACTTATTGCTAATGCCACGTTGAAGATCTTACAAAATAGAGGAGGAACAGGAAAACACAGTCAGTCAGCCAGCGGTCGGCAGTAGTATCGCTGGAAAGATAGAGTGGAAGCTGACTTTTTTTTGATGACGCAGGGAATGTCTTTTCTTGGGACACCACCCTCGAGTCTGGGGGCGAAGGCTTTGCGCCGAGAGCTCTGAAAGGGCTCAGGGCACCGCCGAGGGAGGGTACCCTCTTCACCAACAGAGGGGGAAGCCCGCGGAATCCTTAAGCTGACCTGACCGAGCTCAAAACCAGCACGACACTGTGTAAGACAGAGGCATGCTTTCATGTTTCGGAGCCAAGGCTCACTTTGGGTCGATGACCCAATGAAGTTAGTTCAATTATGACAAATATAAAAAAAAAATCATAAAATCACCATAATTAAAATACGACCTCTGTGGTCGAATGGCGTCTTTGCCAGCCGACTTCGCTACAATGCAGAGGCTCGATTCGTGGCTTTAAATTTCGGAAACGATTTTCTGCTATTTGCTATGGTCTGGGTGTTTGGGATCATCTCCAGAGTTGTGCGTTGTATATTACCCATAACACAAGCTTAACTTAGAGATGTTAAATATATGTTTTGTATTGGTTTAAAATACAAAAATCTTAGTGCGTCTCAGACCAGTTACGATGGTTCTAATCCTGACCTGGAATGACAACCTGGAAACCGGGTACACCGCCCGTTCCCATGAAAATGAAGAGGCTCGAGCCCAGCAGCAGGATATTTATGAACTGATAGATAATGTATTTTGATTGCTCAATATCTTGTTTTGTTCATTATATACTACTTATACTAGACTTACTTATTTTATTTACGAAAAAATCATAAGTCACCGTATGTTTCGGGGCTTACCTATAAAAAATATTTTCGTTGTATATAACTTTGTTCTTGTGCACTATCCATGTTCACTGTATTGTCAACCATTTAAAAAGAGACACGATCTTAATATAATAGATATTATGTTTGATGGACAAGGATGGAACTCCTTCTAATAATGGATGTAAATCCAGCATGAATATTGCAGGAGATCAGCAGACAGACGACTGGACGCGTTCCTTAATTGCAACAAGTGCTACGAATGGCTGCTCTCTTAGACTGAACTGTCACTAATGCCACCACAGTTTATGGCAAATATTAGCATCATCCAGTTGGTTGTTTTGTGCTCTTACCAGGCGCCGCAGAATTTTTTTCTCCGTTCCTGCACGATAAAAATAAACCTAACATTCAACCATCATATGTCCACATATGAACATTGTTGCAACTAGCGCGGCAATAAACATATCAATGCTGTATTCATTGCTCACGACAACCGTGAAACAAATCGTGACGCATCCAACATTGAAAACAAACGTTCAATTATCACAAATAACAATCGCAAAGCACTTTCCAGAAATATTTGCATTGAGTGACTTGGGTTGTTCTCTGATAGATAGGTTGTCAGAATTGTCATCAGCGAATCACCAATTCTGCTGGACGTAGGATTCAGATAGCATTCACTTACCTCATCCAGCTATTTTACGCAAACCATTAGTCCACCACACTGTAGAGCGTCCTACACTAGATTTGTTAAGAAGCGGTCTAAATTTCTGCACTCGTCTACTAAATCAGCCTTCGGACCTGTGACAGATATGCCAATTCAGCATACTCATTTCGCGAATTATGTCGTTTGCTTTAGTGCTGTTATGGATATTCTCGTTTCCAATTTTATCCATTCTAAATATAGCTCGCTGATCGACTTGGAATTTGTGGAGCAAGAGTGTTGTCAGCGTTCATGTCCCGTTTCATTACTCAGTCTTTCTGGAATTGATTGATTGTTGGTTTTATATAATACCAACCTGTCAGTAAGTGTGATTAATCCTTGAACAGATTTCAACTCCAAATGTTATAACACAAAGGCATGTCTATAAGCGGTGGGATAGCATGGCTCTCAACGACATAAAATGGGTGTGTGTGTGTGCAGTCCACACGCAGTACAAGTGAAACTTCAGTTAATATACACGCAACCAATTACATCTGCAACGCTTAGTATACAGGAGGAGGCTATGAAGCACCGCACAAAAAAGAGACCGAGTAGTATGAATCGCTGTATAATTCTCCTATAGATTTATATGTTTATCTATTTGAGTGTCGCTTTTTCGTTTCATTGAGTTTCAAATCACAACGATTCTAAAGAAGTTTCACGTCACAAAATATTCCTCCCTGAATACTTTTAGAAATGATAAAGCAATTTTGGCAGTACAAAACAGTATGACTTTTCTGTGCGTGGATACACGCTTAGCTGCACTCACGGTTTCGAGCAAAATGATATAATATTAAATTTCATTAAAATTTGCCCATATAAAAGCCACCCTAGTAGTAACAAAAATACATTCATAAATTAGTATTCATTACTTTCCACTGACTAAATAATACTAAACTATGAATTTTAAGAAAAAAATCTCTAATGCTTTAGAGAATATATTAAAAGCTTTTACCTAATTCACAATAATAAAATATAAACTAAACAAACAGTAAACGTAACTAAGAGTAAAAGTATTTAAAATTATCAAACAACTATATAATAATTACCAAAAATCACTTTTTAAAATCGCATAAGACTGCATAATAAGTCACTTCTTTTTCTTACTTTTTTTGCCTTTCTTAGGCTTTGGGGGTGGAGGGGGCTCTGGAGGTGGCGTAGGCGGCAACTTTCTATCAGGCCACTTACGATTAATAAAATCAACTAGTTTTTCTAAATTTATAGTTTTCGTTTTATCTGTTTTAGGACCAGCAAAAACATTAACCATTTCATCAATAAGATCATCATCCAACATCGCACCGAAGCTCCTTACTGCTCTCGTGAATTCTTTTAGACCCATTGGCTCCTTATTAAATTTATATAATTGTAATATCACTAAAGCGATATCTATCTGATTCTTTTTTACCTTTTTGCAAATAGCGTCGGATCTGTTAAGTAATAAATCTCTAACATCTACTCCTTTTGGCACAAATGCTGGTCTGACGTCCCCAAATTTTACAATCATATATTGTCGAAATTTTAACAACCGTATTTCATTTAGCAAGTCAACAAAATCTGGATTAACCAATATGTTTTCTAACAGCAAACATTGTAACTTTACTGTTTTATCTTTTAAGTAAAGAAGAGGAATTAAAGCATCTGCTGGAGATAATGGATTGTACGATAAATCTAAAGTCATTAAACCTCTTGCTTTTTTTAGATTGCCTGTTAACGACTTTATGTCTGGACCGGAAAGCTTATTATTATTTACGTTAATATAACGTACACTTGGATTCTTACATAACATTTTAATTGCATTGCCAACTCTAGTTCCACTTAAGCCATTCCAAGACAGATCTAATTCTTTAAAGTTTTCATTCTCAGCAAGTTGTTGGCATAATGTGAAGAGGGCATTGGGAGACAGAAGTTTGTTTCTAGATAAATTCAAATGGGTTAATTTGTTGTGAGTTTCAAATACTTCAGCAAGAGAAGAAAGGGATTTCCCAGTAAGGTTATTATTACTAAGATTTACATTGTCAACATAGATCCCCCTGAAAATTGCTTTAGTTAAATATTCTAGACCATTATCTTCTAACTGGTTTCTAGTTAAATCTAATTTTCTCAGTGATTTGTTAGCTGTTAAAAAATGGCAAATTCTTTTTATACCTTCTGGTCCAATCCTACACCCACATAAAATTAGTTCAATTAAAGTAACATTTGAAGAGAGCATCTCACCTAGATGAAAACAACCATCTTCGTTTATCCAATTATCAGTTAAATCTAGAACTGTTACATACCTATTCCACTTCAACGATTTACCGATAGCTCTAAATGCAACAGGATTTATGCCATAATATCTCAAATTTACATGTTCTTCTATTAGTTGTTTATGAAAACTTCTAATTGGGCACAGTCCCATTTCCCTGCAGATATCAAGGTATAACTCTTGACCATCATCTGAATATACTAATTCTGGGGTTGGTCGAAGTAAAGCCTTTGTGATTCCTGGATCTACTACAGCTGGATAGTTGTAGTACGGGTGCCTAAGTACAGAACTAGCAGAAAGTGGAATATACTTAGTGCATATTTCCCCACTACCAGGAGCGTAAAGATTTTGTTCGTACTGCAATCGTTTGATGTTTTCATCGGGCAATTCAAAGAGCAGTGACGACCATTCTTCAATGGGTGGATCTTCTGATGACTCAAGGTCTTGTTCCACCAAAATTTTGATGACTGGTGTCTCTTCAACGAAAGAAGTTTCACTTCCAGACATTTTATTTTATATGGGGTTTTTATGACAAAATATTAATAAGATAATAAAACTTACAGCTACTTACAATGTCATAACTGACAAATTTCGTTTCTTAAAATCATTATAACAGTAATATGTTCTTTTCTTTATTGTTTTTCTTCTGAGTGTAAATAGGTAGTGACCTTCGTCTTTTGTAATGTGGTAAAAAAATCATACTGTTTAACTTTAAACACTTCTTCTTTTGCAATTAACATTTTTATCAGACAATCGAGTTTAATACTAGAAATAGACTCATAGAAAGTGATCGAAGGTCTACAGATCATATTTAAATTTATATAAATACATACATAACTTCACGCCAGGTCCCTTGCGGGGTAGACACGAACAACAGAGGGCCATACAGGCTTATTCTTACACACCTCACTTGCTTCTTTGACATTCATAGCTCTTGTCATGCACGCTCGTCTATTCTTAAGATGTTATTATTATCTAATATATAAATTCTCGTGTCACAGTTTCGTTGCATACTCCTCCGAACGGCTTGACCGATTTTGATGAATTTTCGGCCACATCTATTTTTCATCCCCTAAATGTTAGGGTAGTCCACCCTAAATTTTTTTATTTATTTTTTAGACAAATTTTAATTTCTATTTTTTATGATACAACATACAAAAATACATACAACCCTAAATTATTAACCCTCTGCGACAAACCCCTATTTTTACCGGGCAGGACGACGTCTGCCGGACAGCTAGTATTATATATAATACTATATATATATATATATATATATATATATATATATATATATATATATATATATATATTATTATACTTTATTTAAATTTATTGCTATTAAAGTCAATGTAAGTTTATAGAGAAACATCCTCTACGAAAGCAACATAAAACATCTTTATTTTGAGTAACATTAAATAAAAAAATTAAATGAATACAAATCTACAACATAAAATTCATATAAACTTTGGGGCATCAAAATAATAGTTGGAAGTATAAAACATACAAAATAAATGTCACTGAAATTAAAAAGTAATATAAAATTCTTAATTATTTCTTTTTGCCCTTTCCTTTACCTTTTGGTTTTTCTGGTATTATTTCTGGTTCAGGCTCTGGAGGTGGAGTGGGAGGCAATTTTCGTTCGGGCCATTTCCTATGTATATAATCTACAACCTGTTTGACATCTATTGCTTTTGCCTTTGCAGTGCAAGGGCCTGGGAAGGCGTTACAAATTTCAGTTATCAAATCTTCGTCTAAAGGTGCTCCAGAAGCATGTACTGCAGTAGCAAAGTCTTTAGTTATCATGACCGTATTTCCATCTTTTAGTATTTGCATCATGACTAAAGCTATATCAACAGGATTTTTTTTAGGTCTTTTGGCTAAAATTTCTGCTCGATTAAGTACTACTTCTCTCATATCGGGCCCTATAGGTTTAAAACTAGATACTATAAGTCCATAAGAAACAACTGCATTCTTTTTAGACTTCATTTGATGCATTTGATCGAGGATTTCTAAGAACTCTGTGTTCACACTAACGCCATCTAAATTAAGCTTTTGTAATTTGACAGCTGGTGTTTTCATTTTTGTTATTACAGATAAAGAATCTTCTAAAGTCAAAGGATTATATGAAAGGTCCAATGAAGTAAGTTTTTTAGCTTTACCCATTAAATTAATAATATTTACTATTGCTTCTCCATAAAATCTGTTATTACTAAGATTCAGCGTCTTCAAGTTAGGTGCCTGCATTGTATTTTTTATTGCTAAGCCATAGCGAGGACCTGATAGTGAGTTCCAAGCTAAGTTTAAATCTTCTAAATCTTTGTTTTCTCCAAGACGTCCTAAGAAAGTAAACAGTCCAGCCCCTGCAGCTAAATTGTTCCAAGAAAGATCTATAGATCTTAATTTGTTATGAGTTTCTAAGGCTTCAGCCATTACATTCATACCTTTTCCTGTAATATCATTGTAACTCAAACATAATTCTTTAACATCAATACCTTTAAAAATTGCTTGCGCTAAATAGGTAATTCCTATATCTCCCAAGTTATTCTTATCCAGATTCAAAATCCTTAGAGTTCTATTAAGCTGTAAATTACAAAACAACTTTCTAGCTCCATGAGGTCCAATTTTACACCCAGAAAGATTGAGTTCTTGCAAAGTTGAATTTGAAGTTAGCATATCTCCGAGATGATAGCAAGAATCTTCACTTAAATGGTTGTCGGTCATGTTAAGAACTTTGACTACTCTATTATACTTCAGTGCAATTCCTATAGCTCTTACTCCAGCAGGATTAAGACCGTAGTATTGTAAATTTATTTTATGATCTAGTAGTCCTCTGTGGAATTTTCTAACTGGACAGAGAGACATATCATTGCAAAGTGACAGATACAGTTCTTGACCATCATCGGGATATATGACTGGTGGTTCTGGCTGAAGTAATGCTTTAACTATACCTGGATCAATTATTGCTGGATAGTTATAATATGGATGTCTAAAGACGCTGCTTTGGGACATTGCTATATATTTAGTACATATTTCTCCGCTTCCCGGTTGGTATAATCCTTCCTCTTGGAGAGCTTTTTTCGGATTGGTCTCTTCAACATTTATAATAAGAGACGACCACTCCTCCATCGGGGTTCCTCAGAGCTCTCATACGCTGCCGTCTCGAAGACTACTTCAACCGGCGTCTCTTCTTGCAAAGAGCATTCTGAAGACATTTTTAATGTTTTAAATTATAAATTTATTTATAAAAAATAGTTTTAATATTTCTAGTATTAAAGGTATTCTGCGGTTATTAACATGACAGTAAAATAAAACTGATGACATTTTGATGGTTGTAAAAAGTTTCTTTAGTAAAAAGTGTTATTTAATTTAAATTTAACGTCATAATTTACAATAAATAGTACGAATACATAATAATAATATAATATTTTTCCGTTAATTAGGCTCTTTCCTTGAACGCTAGCACATGGTAGATATCGTTGTTAGGTTTACAGCTCCTTTAGGTGTAGTGTTTATTTCAAAGCGGGAATGGAGGCTATTTCATGGAGTTGTGGTAGATGTAACTATACAGTAAATTAGGTCAGAAAAACTATCTTAACGTGCATGCTTTCCAGCCAAGATTCGAACTCTAGTCATCATTAAATGAAACTTGGATGCGTTAGATAATAATCTATAACAAACTCCATGTGATGTACGATATTACGTATAATACTTTACTTGTTAAAGTTAAGATACTAAATATATTTTTTAAATGCCTTAACAAGGTCAACTGGCAACATTTCTCAAAATTCTAAGTTGGTTACATAGCTGTCGTGGGAGGGCACCTGAGTGAAAGTTCACCCGAGGGCACGGTTAGGAGGGGCAAGGCCGACTGGAGCCGCTTCATTAAATAACCAACAATGGCTATGATTTGGTCATGGAATTTTTGTATGTTCATCATCATCATTTTAGAGGTAAATTTCAGTTGCTTTTGGAGTGTCGGCTTCGGGGTTCGAGGTCCGTTTTCTTACTTATTCTAGTTTACATGTTTCGAAATTTCCACATTCATTTATGTTTATTTGTTTGTGACGTTTTCACACCTTAGTCCTGTCACGGTCGCCACGGTAAAAAATCTAATTAACAATACCTTTAGAAGTTTTAATAATTATTATTTTGATATAATTTTTTGAAGAGAAAATACGTATTTTATTTTACATTTCTATATATCGAACCACATTTTTTTTCAATTCATCGACAAGTATTTTTTTTACCAAACACTATGGTAAAAGCATGAAGGTTTATTTCGAATATCAACTAAGCAGCAGATTATCATGAAATTTTGCATAAATACATGTTGTTAGGGCCATATAAAAGAATATAAGGTATCATTCATCCAGAAAAAAACGAGTGTTTCTGAGGACAGATTAATATAATCTAAAACATGGCGCTCCCATTGATTTTATTGGTGCCACCGTTTCAATTCATTAAAAAAACATCGTCATGACAACGTAATTTGAACGTGTTGCTCTCATAGTTAGTTTCAACGTCGGTAGATGGCGTTACGGTATTTTGAATTAAAAATTAAGTTTGACATTTCTATGGAGGGCGTGTGCAGACCTCCAACAGCCGATCTTTCATTTAAGCTGATTTATATTGATCTAGCTACTGATTTCTAGTTCGAAGAAAGCCGACTTCACACTGCCATCGTGTAAATTGATTTTAAGTCAGCACACCGCTACCAAATCGTGCTGACTTTAACATTCACGATAGAATATTTTAAAGTCTGTGCCACTGCTGCTTTTCGGGCCTCCCACTATAGGGGGAACGGACAGTATACCCTCCACGCTTGTCCAAGGCGGCTTGGCAGGTTGACATATCGGTTATCTCGATGCGCAGGTTGTATCATGATGTTTGCCTTCACCGCTGTTAGCACATGGGAATTGTAATAATATCCACATTAGGTCACATTAAGTAGTTTGGGGTTTGCTAGCCATTACGCTACCACGGCTTTCAAGTCATCCTTTACGTCTACAAAATTTACATTAACGCGAGTGATAATGTAGATACAAAACCTAGTATATGATCAACTTCTTCAATGAAGACTATCAAGAAATGTTTTGGATTTATGCTGGTGTGCACCGACATTTAACCAACGGTTAAAATAAAATAGTCACTGTTTATGCATACATTTTAGCGATTATTTTATTTTAATCATCGGTTAAAAGTCGGTGCACACCAGCCTTAGAGATATAAAATTCATACTCATTGACAATTTAAAATAAAACATTATAAAAACTCTTCTGCTACACATATAAACGACGTCAGGCCACATTTCATTCTATAAAAGTCCCGAAACACGGGAGCTGTCAATCTGTTTACCAAAACCGGCGCATGCGCATCCTGTAAACGTTTCGGGTTTAAAGCATCTCGCATCGGTTAGCTGAGACCCTTTGTAGATTTTAATGTACTTTAGGCAGGTTGTATACTTCAGTACTTATTAATAGAGCAATCAGTAAGATGCACTTTATTGTTTTGCCAGGTCGTAGGGCATTTGCCCGACTGGATGGCTACCACCCCTGGTCTAAAGTATGTCGCCATAACAACCTCGAGTTGTGTTTCGGCATTAGTGACCAGGTAGTTTCCCTTAAGAAAGCAGCAGCGCATTTGTAGCACCTTTAGTGTTGCAATTGTCCATAAGCGATGGTAACCGCTTTCCATCAAGTGGGCTGTAAGTGGCTGCTGAACTTCTGCAATAAAAAAACACTCGTCACTATCACTTATCGTAGGAATATTATTGGCTCACAGATAATCGTTTCACGCCGATGTTCTGTGAGTGTGGTATCACATCGATCGATCAAAAAAGGTATAATCAAAGTGTCGTAGTTTTATCCTCTATTCCCCTAAAATAGACCCATGTCAGCACTAGGACATTTGTGGACTAACGTTCATTGAATTAACAAAGAGCCACATCAAAGTTTCGACCACTGAAAGACGTCCAAATAATGTTAATTACTTACTTCGGCATTATCGCGGCGCGTGCGCACGTTTGTACCACAAAAAGGACGATTGTAAAAGGATTTGTCGACAAAAGAGGCCGGTGGAATTCATGAATAAAAATACCGGACGAAAAGAAAGATGGCGCCAATTAAGGAGTGTTCGGGTTCTAAACTTTAGGTTTGATAGCCTGCGCACACGCATCCAGGATTAATTCACGTTTTCGGATACAGACATCGATTTAATTATTTATAGTTGGTAGTACCGCAACATTTTTTAGTTTGTTATTAGATAACGCTACTAATAATTTTATGAACAATTTCTATTATTTCGTAGATTTCTGATAAAATCAGACTTTTGATCAAAAATCTGAAGATGTCAACAAAACAACTAAATCCTATCCCATATTATAAATATTATAAACGTGAAAGTTTGTAAGAATGTATATATGTATAGGTGGATGGATGTATGTTTGTTACTCTTTCACACAAAAGCTATTGAAAGGATTTTGAAGAAACTTTACAGTAATACAGCTTACACATCAGAATAATACAAAGGCTAATATACAATCTATAAAGATATAGTGTGAATTATCCAAAATATAACGATTTTCCATCACCACGCGGATGAAACCGCGGGCGCAGCTAGTATTGTAAACTTGGAAAGTGAAAGATTTTATGATAAAGTGAAATATTTTAAAAATCATAAATTTATAAGAAATCTAATCATCCACGTTATATATCCGTGCAGGAACGGAGAGAGAATACAATTTCCTGCAGCCGGGCAGCCTGTCGTAAGAGGCGACGAATCAACCCATAGCCAGGTGGTAGGGCACTTGCCCGATTGGATGGCTACCACCCCTGGTCTGAAGTATGTCGCCATAACAACCTGTGTTTCGGCATTGGTGACCAGGTTCCAGTCTCCCTTAAGAGAGCAGCAGCGCATATGTACCACCTTTGTTGTTGCGAATGTCCATAGGCATTTGTAACCGCTTTCCATCAAGTGGGCCGTCTGCCTGTCTGCTGAACCTCTGCATAAACAAATAATTAAAAAAACACCTTCGATGAATTGAGAACCTTCTCTTAATGTTTTCTTAAGTTTTTGCGACTTGTACATATAATAAAACTACGTTTTAACGGTTTTAAACGCGGCAATTTATTTGATTTTGATTATTCCGACGTTTCGGCCGCTTTTCAGTGGCCGTGGTCACGGACGACAACGATGACATTTGTCCAACGAGTATTGTTAAAATTTATTTAGCCTACCGCTTAAAACCGTTAAAACGTAGTATTATAACCTCTTAGTTAGTTGGTGTCATACGAGACTTCTACTGAATAGAATAAATTATATTCTAACTAAACATATGACTGACTTAAATTCCATGTATCATAGATACATACATAAAAAGCATACCTATATAACCATAAACATTGTTTCTTTTCCGTCGACAACTTATGTGCCTACTTCGTTTAGCTATAATTAAGTTCTCGAAAGCACATTATAGTACATACTTCAGTAAATATTTGTACAAACAATTTGCATTCCCGCAAGCGTATGCGCATTAAATCATTGGCTTTCTTCAAACAGTCACTTTCGTTGCCAAATACAGCCCGCTAGGTCTGCAGTGAAAACAATGGCCGACGCCCCGTTTCACTAAATCAAACATTTACATTATTCTGCACGGTTAAAGGGCGGTATTTATGTATTGCAGAAGTTAATACATCTTTCATGAATCGTACAATGATGGACGGTTCGAATACGATAGAGTCTTCGTCTTTGTCGGATTGACAACTCCCTAAATTAGCATATTCGATGTCATTCAATTGTTGCCTGTTGTTGAAAGTATTCCTTCCAAAAGGAACTCATAGTTATCATTGTGATTTTGGGCAGATCGTCGACCATTTGGGCAGATAGGTCGGTCGCTGGTTATGTAGTTATTATCCGGCTCGAAGGATCAAATGTAAAGAGCTTATTTATTAGTAACAAATATGTTTCCTTTATTTAATATATTTATAAAATGAAAGTAGAGAAAGTAGAGAAGGTAGAGAAGAAGTAAAAACCTTTAATAGTATAAAACCAAAGTATCGAAGGAGGTTCATGCCAATAACGATTTATTTTAGGTCTAGACGGTTTAACACGGACTATATGATTAATTTTGGTTTCAAATTATTTATCTATAAACTCCCTTCAAACTATTCTATGGATCTATACCAAAGATATCCTTTTTTAATTATATTAATCTCAGCAATATATTTTTTCTTTCGTAACTTTAGATATCTGAATAATAAATACCACAACAATAATTGTCATTCTAAAATGTTCCTGTCAACACAAAACCAGCTAAATTCCACAAAACATATTCGGCAAGCCTCTTGTAACATAGTAACAATCATAACAGTAAAATGTTGTATCAGAAATGTTAACAGAGATATAAGATAAGAATTATAATTGATACTGACCGGGTGCGCTTGCGCAGCTAATTGTTCTAACACAGGGAAGTTAAACACAATGATAACGTCAAACCAGCTTTAGAAAAGACTAGGATATGAACGCAACTTTATACACGTTTGACTTGAAACTCCCGTGGTTTTAGTGAAAACTGTGTAGAAACCAGTTACATTTTATGCACCTGGACAACTACAAACCGCTCCCGGAAAATTCATAAAAACATAAAAAATATCATACAATTTAGTGTCGATCGATTATATCGATCGGTGAAAAATACCACGTTGGAATTCAATTTTTTTATCTGGTCATTTTAAATCATTGCCAGAAAACATCCGCAGGATTCCCAGCATGAAAAGTAGTGGAAATTTTAAGTCTAAGAATTTGCCAACAAACAGACAAGAAATCTAGAAAAATTGCATTGTGTTCTCCATTATCATGTAAATATAGTGTATTCCAATTGTTTTTTTTTAATAGCTTCAATGTACACAGGCACGGTATGTTTAGAATGCTAAATATTAATAGATATAATAAAAAACGGTTCACTATCCCTGTCCTAAGCCGTACCATACAATGCGAGCCATGTACAGCACAATGTTCGAATGCCAATACAGGTCGCAGATTTCATAATTAATGTGATTAATTACGTTTAATCGACGTAATTAGTATTTGGTCAAGGATCACGATACATTGTATATATGTTATCTTACATTCTTTACTTAGAAACGGAGTTATGTATTTAAGTACTTAATTTTTTCATCAAAATATAAGTTGTTTTTTTATTTTTTTATTGCAGGAGTTCAGCAGACAGGCAGATGGCCCACTTGCTGGAAAGCGGTTACCGTCGCCTATGGACATTGGCAACACCAAAGGTGCTACAAATGCGCTGCTGCTCTCTTAAGGGAGACTGGAACCTGGTCACTAATGCCGAAACACAACTCAAGGTTGTTATGGCGACGTACTTTAGACCAGGGGTGGTAGCCATCCAGGCGGGCAAATGCCCTACCACCTAGCTGTGGGTTGTTTTGTCGCCTCTTACGACAGGCGGCCCGGCCGCAGGAAAATGTATTGTTTCTCCGTTCCTGCACGGATATAAACGGATGTTTAACGGATGTTGCAAAATATTGTAGTTGTTTCGGACAGAGAGCATTCCCCTCGCCCGCCGGAACACACTTTCTCCCCGCGCCCCGCATACTGCCGACGCCCATAGCTCGCACAATTAGCAGCTAGGCTAGCTACAAACTGTCTGACTAATGAAATAAAACGTTGTAGTAGTTGCCTTAATAACATATCTAATTAAAAATCAGACATGTGAAAATAAGTAAAAGTCATTTATGTTTTGTGGAGCTTTGAAGCGTCTGACAAAAGTTTTGATCCATGGAAAGTGTCTGACACTTATGATACTATTTTAGTATAATATTCTATAAAACATATATAAAAATCAGCCATTTAAATTTAAGTTAAGAAACTCTTATTTTTAGTTGTATTTCTTACCTGGTACCTGTCCAGGTGTCACAAGGCGAGCTGCACAAGCACGCAGGTATTCGAAGAACATGAGACGCTACTGAATCTAAGTTTTAAGGGATCTTAATCTAATACAATGATGTCATCCTTCATATCTTTTTTGATATGCTTCTACATTTGTACCCAATAATATTGCAGTTAAACATTCTTGGTGTTCTCATTGCTCCTCATTACAAGCCCATAGCACCTTAGTCTTCTTCCACTCAATTTTTCAAGTCACGATTGCGACTTTTTATTTAATTTTTAATGGATGATTTACGGTTACCGTCGCCTATGGATTTGCAATACCGAATATGCTACAAATGCGTCGTTGCGCTTTTAAGGGAGACTGGAACCTGGCCACTAATACCGGAACACAACACGATTATACATTATAAGACGGAATACTCGAGACCAAAAGTAGTAGGCTTTCTGATGCGCAAATGCCCTACCACCTGGTTGCGGGCTATTTTGTCGCTTCTTAATACAGGCCGTAGGAAATTTTATTCTTTCTCCGTTCCTGCCCGATCGAAAATTTCAAAGATCCCCATAATATTTTCTTAAGTTTTCGCGACTTGTACACATAATAAAACTACGTTTTAACGGTTTTAAGCGCGGTAATTTATTACCGCGCTTAAAACCTAGAACTAGGCATGTTTGCTGAAGAGTTTCTTGCGCCGCTTCTTCTCTTCAAGCCACAACATGTTGTGAAGCGGTGGTAAATTAGATTAGGCTCCCATAGAGTAAATAATATCCATAAACAAAATTAAAACTAAATAATTAAAATGAACAAGTTGGCGGTAGGCTGAATAAAAACTTTGACAATACACGTTCGACAAATGTCATCTTTGTCTTCCGTGACCACGGCAACTGAAAAGCGGCCGAAACGTCTGATAAACCTAAATAAAATAAATTACCGCGCTTAAAACCGTTAAAACGTAGTTTTATTATTCAAAGATCCCCTTCTCAACCCTTTACATTAGTGGTTATTACTTCAATATTTCTGCTTTAGTCTTTTTATAAATTACTATTACAGTATATAGCACTATAGTAGAGTATTAACTATCTTCAAACAAATATATTGCTGGTGTGAATCGAACGCACGCCTTCTGAGCTCGAGGCAATAACTCAAATAGATCAATGAGAAAATCAATTACAAACATAAACCAACTTACAAACACTTTCTAAGTTATTTATGCGATTAAGATTATTGTACAATTATATTGCCAATATATTTTACAATTAAATTTATTACTGCATTTGAAATTACTTTTAGCTGAATATAAAAACGTGGGGAAAGTGCGTGACTTATTTGCTTTCATTTTTTTTTTCATTCAAAATAAGTTCCACTGGAGAACACGTTTTGAAGGTCATACATGTAAGTCAAAATTTAAATCTACTTCCTATTCTGTGTAAACTGCTTTGCTATGTGTTATCTCTGTTCAAAGAAAACAAGCGGCAAGAAACTCCCCAGCAACACAGTCTAGCTAAACAAGACTTTTCATCACAATTATTTGTACCTTATCTCAGGCTCTTTTTATTAAATACATACAGAAGTGGTAATACAATTACTTTTCAAAGACTGAATGGAGTTATAACAAAAAAAAATGGCACCGTCGCAATAATGACATACTAAGATTTTACACTGCTAAAAATCTCCATAGATTCCTTACATGTTATGCAAGATATAAACGTTATACAGAAGATAGTAAAAGGCTGAATTTGATCGAGTTTGTTCTATTGGGTTGCAAAAGAGAAATGGGATACAACTGGGATTTAACACATTATTCATTCGGTGCGTACATCAACCTTTAATTGCGAGTTTTTTTTACTAGCTGGATTCAAATTGGGGTCCAGGCACGCTGACCTAGACTCCAAGCGTGCGGCATAGGGCCGCTGTTCACAGGGGTATCAGTGGACCTTCACAGTCCCATCCTATTCCCTGGGTTTGCACCAATTTCGCACACTAGAACGTCACAGTGGAGTAACTCTGTTCTAAATCCCGTGGTGTTCTTATTAAGTGTTTTCTCTCTTCGAGACGCAGGTAGGTTTAGTGGGGAAATATATATACATACATAACTTCACGCCAGGTCCCTTGCGGGGTAGGCACGAAAAACAGAGCGCCATACAGGCTTATTCTTACACACCTCACTTGCTTCTTTGACATTCATAGCTCTTGTCATGCACGAGTGGTGGTGAAATAAAGATTTAATATATCTATGTATATGAATAGTGAAACG
The DNA here is from genome assembly GCA_012273795.1 of Dendrolimus punctatus. Lineage (NCBI taxonomy): Eukaryota > Metazoa > Arthropoda > Insecta > Lepidoptera > Lasiocampidae > Dendrolimus > Dendrolimus punctatus. The sequence goes on from CM022537.1 coordinate 592,120, forward strand.
TGATACAAAGTTTCCAGTGTGTTTTGTCCTTTACGTCACGAGCAAATTCTTACAATAACTAAATGTCTCGCTATAACCCTACACTGATGCTTCCAAATTAATTTAATTAAGTGTAAATGTCAGATAAATAAAAAAATAAATGTTGAAATGAATAACATAATTAAAGTATTACATTTGAAAATTTCATTTTCTATTTTATTGTATCATATCATTAATATATTCGTCTACGCTATAGTATAATCGTTATGATGCCCTTTTTAAATAAGGAAGTGAGGATCAACACCCCAAGCCGTGTGAGCGGTGCCGTGGTAGAAAGAAGAGGAAGTCAACAGTTGACGATTTCGTAAAGATTTATAAAAATAAATGATAAATAAAGAACATAATTCTTTATTTCTTCTTTAAGTACACAGTGAAACTTGAAACTAGTAACAACATTAACTAAAGGCTGGTGCCTGAATTACGTTAAAAATAAACCCGTAGTCACCAGGACCAAGGCTTTGGCTAATTAAGAGAAGACAAAAAAATACTAGCATAATTATTATAAGTAATTGTGTTAGAGTGAGCCCTTCAAGTGATTAGGTGTGATACATTGTCTGTGTCAGATTCACGGACAATACATCACATCTAATCACTTGAAGTTCGCATGGGTGATGTAAGAATAAGTATCTATCCGTGCAGGAACGGAGAAAGAATACAATTTCCTGCGGCCGGGCGGCCTGTCGTAAGAGGCGACAAAACAACCCACAGCCAGGTGGTAGGGCATTTGCCCGACTGGATGGCTACCACCCCTGGTCTAGAGTATGTCGCCATAACAACCTTGTGATGTGTTCCGGCATTAGTGACCAGGTTCCAGGCTCCCTAAAAGAGCAGCAGCGCATTCGTAGCACCTTTGGTGTTGCAAATGTCCATAGGCGATGGTAACCGCTGTCCATCAAGTGGGCCGTCTGCCTGTCTGCTGATCTCCTGCAATAAAAAAAAAAAAAGAATAAGTATGTGTGATTGAGCGAGGGTGAATAAGTCCGAGAACGTTAGTCCATATGTTGTATAAGAAGTGTCAGGAATTCATAGAGGGGATTAGGAAATAACGTTGGAAAACAGCATACTCATTTAGGAATATTCAAAAGGTCTTCAGTAGACTGATAGTCGAGATTTTTAAGAAGCTAGTAATTTTTGCTTTGCAAGTTCATATTTTACGGGGATATAAATAAGAACAGTCAATGATCAATGACCTGACATTCTTGCCCTACTTTTAAAAAGGTGGGGCAGCCTCGTTCTACACCTTCCTTAATTTCTGAACAGAACAATATTTCTCAACCTTCAAATTAATAACTTCTCCATTATCAAAAACCAAACAATTAACTTATCAATGGTTTGTACGAAACCTAATTAAGTGTTAACATTTTAAAACAAATGAATTGTAACACCTGCAAAAATGAGTAAATCTAATTAATGGATTTAGTGTATTAAGTAATGGTATGATTATTTGCACATTATTTTTATCTGTCATGCTCAACAATAAGTTTGCGTACTTGAAGAGTTAATTGGATTATTAATAAATAATAACCAGATATCTATTATGTATAACACGCATAAACGTTTGTGTAGACGGCATCGCTGACACGCCGCCACCGCGCTCATGGTCTTTGAATTTTTATGTATGTATTAGAGATGTGTAACTCAGGAGTGATTTATTTAAAAGATGTATAATCTTTCAAATTTCGAAATCACTCTTTAAATCTTTGGTTTGGAAAATACATCTTTAACTTACTACGTTATATTTTAGTCACATGGAATGATGAAAACTAACAAATCAGATACTTAGATGTAGTATGAGACAATAGATACAGGATATTGTGAATTGAATTGAGATAACATGCGCACTTTAAGAAATACAATGATGATACACAGTAAATTAAACTCTTCGGCGTTATTGTAAAGCTTAAAACCGGTCAAATAAATGAATTATGTCATTCGAAACCAAAGATTTAAGAGTTAAAGATTTAAAAGAGTGATTTAAATCTTTCAAGGAAAAAGATTTATAAATCACGGATCTCATTGGTGATTTAGTTTGCGCTTCGCTAGTATGTATATGCGAACGTTGTCCGCCCTCCCATACTGCCGCCTAACATATGAAAGTAAGGCGGCGCGGCGGCGGTGCAGTGGCGGCGTCGGTGTCGTTTACAAACGCGCTAACACGTTCAATGCAATGACATTTTCAAAGCACTTTCGGCCAGTGCATTTCTGATCTAGTAGAATCTATAATACATATTTACTTCAGTACGTACGATACCAAAAAAATGCAATAAAGAAATCAAGTTCACGATTTCAAAGTCATTTCTATTTATTCAAACTAAGGTCCACTGGAAAAACTTTTTGAGATGTCCTCTATAAATTAAAATTTAAATACTATTTGAAGTAAAACTTCTTTACAATAGTTGTGATTTGAAAATCGATGAAACGAAAAGTGATACAAAAAGGGGATAAAATGCAACCTTATATAATACGAAATAAAACACATTTTTCTTTACCTGTTGGTATTTATTTTCAATTAAAAAAATAATATTTTAATTGAATTTTAGCTCTATCAATATACACTTAAGGCAGATATTCTTTTATACGTTAATCAAAGGAAATTGTGCGTAACAGTGCACTGAATGTTGAACTTTATGCTAGTAACTTTAAGTGTAATTTTGATTGATTTTTTTGTTTTATAATGTGTTGACGGACGTAGGCTGAAGGAATTCTATTTATAAAAGTTAGAAAACTGTTGGGGTTGTCTGGAAGAAATCGCTTTTTAGCGATAAGACCGCCCTTTGTACATAACTAGATATAATTTTAGTCTTAAGTTCATGTTGGTATTGGTGTACAATAAAGAGTTATCTATCTATCTATCTAAAAGTAGTGTGTGAGTGTATTCTCTGAATTCACTTCTACTGCGTGTGAACTGCACACACACACTTTTTTTTTATTAAAAGGTAATGGGACCCTATATGAACAATATTTACAAATGTCACTAATAGTTTTAAAAGTCGTAAGTCACTGCATTCCTCACAGATATTAATTTAAAAACGCCCATAGACTCACAAACCTGTCATTACACACAACACTTGTTAACTGGAGCGAGGTGAAAACGTTAATTGTTCAGCCATAATGATTTCTAATATAATGCCAATCCAATTATGCACTCATTAAAACCTTATTACAATGCAATAAGGTCTCGTTTGGTTCAATTAGAATGATTAATTTATTGTAAGAACATTATGCTAGCAGATAATTTTGTAAAGAGTATTCGAAATTTGAATTGCTTATATTGAAAAAAATACTGGCTACCTACATTATTGCCAGTATATTTAAGAATTATTTCGCTGAAAGACATATTCAGGCTATAATAATTTACACGTTTAGACTTATTTTTGGTGGGATTTAAAGCAAAACAGTATTTACGTCGGGAACTTATGATAAAAATGAACAATTGTTGCTGGATATTGTATATTTTCAAACAAGAAATGTATTTTTGTATCAAAATGACAATTAGATAAATGCGCTTCTATTTATGATTTTTCGACTTGTCATAAGAACTCTACTCCTTGCCGTCGATAACTTATAATTACCTGACCTACTTATTCTTACCTAAATTTGACCGAGCTGGAGTTTCATACTTTCGGCTTTCGACTGTCGCCCATGTGCTTGAGCATCATTCTAAGATTTGAATAATCATGAATACTCGATAATGTCAAGATTCACAAAAAATAGAAATGGAATAAGATTATTATTATTTATTGTATATATATGTGTTGCGGCACGATTTACGAAGGGTGATACACACTAATGAAATCGGACATGAAAGCAATACGCACGCGCCGGTGTGTACGCGCAATATTAAGCTTTTACTATGAAAACGCTCTTTGTCTACGGCCAACCGCCAATATTCGAAAATTCACCACGGAACGACGTCGATTTATTGTACGCGCAAGAAAAATTAATTGTAAAATTGCAATATATTAAAATATACGCATATCTCAAGCGAAAGGTACTTCATTGAATACACGAATTGTTTATAACATTTTTTTACTTTATTACAAAAATTACTTATTTAAATAAAACTAAAAATAAACTATAGATGCAAACTAAAATCTAATATATAAAATTCTCGTGTCACAGTTTTCGTTGCCATACTCCTCCGAAACGACTGGACGATTCTCATGAAATTTGTGTGCACATTGGTAGGTCTAAGAATCGGCCAACATCTATTTTTCATCCCCTAAATGTTAGGGTAGTCCACCCTAAATTTTTTATTTTTATTTTACCGGGCAGGACGACGTCTGCCGGGACAGCTAGTTAAACTATAAAATCTAGTACCAGACCGCTGTCAGTTGAAAACGTGTCCATGACACTGGCCACATTGCCTCGCTGAATGGCAACGGTAATGCGTTTCCCGAGGTAAAAACAAGTATTTTGGTCACATTATTTATTTATTATTCTTTAAATATTACAAACAGAAGAAAAAATAATAGTTGTACAATGGCAACACATTTCAAAATACCATTAAAATCTCGGCCCTGTTGCATAAAAATTAAAATTTATTGTATACTTCGAGCGCATAAAAATATTGTTATTATATTAGACCTTTTATTAAGTAGTATTAAGTGCGTTCCCACAAATTTTATCGTTTATTAAATACTTGGATCGATACGATATCTCTTAATGGATAAATACTTTAATCAGTAATATAAAATTTTATATCAAGCGATTTTATAAACATCTAAGTCGGAATGAGTTTTTCAAATTAATACTCTAACTGCTGAGATTTAATAAATAAGTAGCTGTAAATATTATTGAAGTGAAATTTCTATATATACTATACTATACAATATGTAGTATTATATTATAGGATTTTTCTGTCACGGATCGAATTCAGTTTATTTGTTTGAAAACAAATCGTTTAAAAAAACCGACTTCAAAAACTAAAAAGTATAAAATAACTTATTTTAAGGCTATTTCTAATTACAATATTTTATTTTTAATACATATTTAGTAAAACATCTTAAAGTCGTCGAAATGCGTCGAACTAAAAAGAATCACGTAAATCATAAATCTCAGAGTAATCGGTGTACATACATAAAAAAACCAGCCATTACGCTACCACAACTTTGTTTACGTTACGATAACTTGTACTAAATAATCGAATCAGTACGAATAAAGATGGAATAGGTTCTAATGGATACATTACTATGAAAGATATAGATATAAAACCACGTGCAAGAGTTTACGCATACAAATTTGTAAAAAATCACTTCATTTAAATCTATGCTCCGTTTATACTTTTATTTTGTTTGAGACCGATGCTAGTAAAGACAAGTATTCTGACGCCTGTCGACCAGGCTAATACTATTGTAATAGCCGATATCCGTAGTATTAATGCAAGTAATTGTTGGGAAACCAAATAAATAACCATATAAATAACTAATCTCATGGTATACGTATATATACATACCTATTATACAACAATGAAAATCAAATTCATCTTAACAAACGTCACAGCGTTGATGATAAACATCTGCCAAGCCACTTTTGTTTTCAAATGTACCCGCATTATTCAAGTTTCAAAAGAATCCTTTGAGCCTTTTCAATCGTCGAAATTTATTTTGGCGAAACCAGAGGTGGTTATTATGCAAACCGATCGTATCGCACATAATACTTCTGATGTATTATTCACTTCTAGGGTTGGCAATTATTTTTATTTTATTGTCTCTTTTTTTTTAATTAACAGAATAGAATAAGAATAGATGATTGGGGATACCTTCTGTACTTAATCTACACACATAAACAAAATTGAAGTGTCTGTTTGTAATGTCATGACCACAGCTTCTTCAAATATATAAGGTACTTATATATTATAAAAAATCAATTTTCCAAAATTTTATCTGTCTGTTTGTTCCGGCTAATCTCTAAACCGGCGGACAGATTTTCACGGGATTTTTCTGGCAGATAGCTGATGTTATAAAGATTAACTTAGGGTACATTTCAAATTAGAGTCCCGCGAATAAAAACTCCACGCGGACGAAGTCAGTGAAAAGATAAAAGTATCCAAACTGTACACCAGATTAATTAAGGTTAAGTTTTTACCCAGAAAATAATGTAATCGAACAGTTTTGTAATGTTTTCTTTTGGAGCAATACATTATTATCTATCAAAATTCATGAAAATTAAATCTTCGGTTGCAAATTAGGAACAAAAATCTAATGAAACTTTCTTCAAAATTATTTTTGGACTCTTTTTCAAGGAAACGCAAAGCGATAGTTTAAAAATAACCCTGATTTTACAAGTGCGACGGTTGAATTAAAAATACAACAATTTCTATTTCAAAAACCAATAGATTACTGACGTCTTCTAACCAAGAACAACCAATCAATTGTAAGAAAACTGACAGAAAGATTGTCAAAAATGTTGTAAGAATATAATTAATTTGATTAAAGTAAAATTAATGATGCAAGCTAAAGCAGGCCATTGTTGCAAAAAACATGTACACCATAATTATGATAGCTGTAACACCTTTTCAACAGAATTGTATGTAAATAAATTAAATTAAATCTGTAAAACTGTTAAAACAAATTAAAGTATTAGACAACCCTATTGGCAGTTACGCGAGATCCCTATCGCATTTATCGATAACTTTTCAAAACCTTAAATAATGGGAGCCCATACAGCAACCGGCAATCAATGTAATACACAGGATTTGTACTCCAATGTACAATAAGACTATACGCTCTGATTTATTCGTAACAATACCAGGAACTTGATTGGGAGTATTCTACTGAATTAAAAAAATAAGTGCTTTTAGTTAAGTCTTTTGAAGTGAAACTTCTTTAGAATATTTGTTATTTGAAACTCGATGAAACGAAAAAGCAACACTAAAAAGAGATAAACACATAAATCTATAGTACTAAGCCTGCGAGAGAATGAGATGGAATACATTATATTTTATAATTTAAACACTATGCGTATCGTACAAATATATTTAGAAATGTTTTGAAGTTTTTCGTTAATACTTCAAATGTCGTGTCTTAAAACTTAAATCTATTATAGCGATATAATATATGCAATGTGACATCACGAAGTTTAGAATCCCTCCCACCCCTTGTGACACTTTGTTTGACTTCTACTGCGTGTGAACTGCACACACACACAATTTTTTGTCTGACTTGCTTTTTAAGTCACTACGCTCGTTAGTTCAATTTCAATCTGAATTATTGAAACTATCGCGTCTCATTCCAATAATGTTATGATGTCCTTTGTTGTTCTATTTGCTACAATGACAATCAAAGGGTCTAAATCTCAAATCAATGTAATCAAATCAAAGGATAATTAAAAACTATCATCAGTATCAGCTTCACCAAACTATACGTCTTTGATAGACGCTAAAGAAGTGAATGTTCTTGTTGCAGCTTGATAACAGATTCGTATATTGGATTTTAAACAAACAGTTTAAGTTTAAAAAAACAGTCTATATATTTTTTTTACTCCCTGAAATCAGCAAACAGACAGACGGCATAACTGATGCAAAGTGGTTACCGTCGCCTATGGACATTGGCAAGACCAGGGGCAATTCCAACATATTGCTAGTCTCCGGAATAGGGGGGATGAGACAGACAAGATGGCATAGGGATAATGGATAAGCAGACGGAATCCTCACTCGCCATACTATAAAGATTTGTCCAATGCTAACATTTTCCGTCAAGGTTCTCTAACAGTGTGGTACCACACCGATCGTAGGCATCGAGCGGGCTGTAATCAACATAATTATTCCTGTAAGGAACGTCAGAACGTTCACTGCAACGTCAGAAGTTGATTAACCTGCTGCTGTACAACTTATACCTGCCG